>VZTZ01011589.1:497635-562396 GCA_013400955.1 Drymodes brunneopygia | reverse complement strand
AGCCTGGCATGGCATCCCTGTGTGCTGTGTGCCTCTGCAGGGGCTCAGCAGCTCCTCAGAGCAGGGCCATGAGCAGTCCTCAGTCCAAGGAGCTGCTGAGCCCTCACATTTCTCATCACCTTCAGATACAAACTGCATTGCAGGCTCAAGCCCTATTATGCTGTTAGACCTTATTTTCCTAATTACTGAATTCTTCATGAAGAAAGAGAGTAAATCAGTCATTAAGAACTACCTTGGCACTCAAGTTAATGAAATGTAAAACCGGTTCATTAGGACTCATTGTTCTCTTTGATTGATTTTATCACCTTCTGTCATTGGCTGTCTGAGGAAATAGGGTACCTGTCTGCTAATCTTTCAAAAGGCACCTATGAATCTCCTATTTTCCTTCTGGGAGGTCAAGAAACTTTTAAGGGCTGTTCAAACCGACTTTGAAAATATATTTTAACACACAAATATTTCGTTCTGATTTCCTCTGGCAAACTTATTGCTGAGAAACCTCTCAAGGTTAGACATAGGTTCGAACATGCCCTTTAGGCAGTGAAATTCCCCTGCAGAGTACTGAGTCTACCAGAGGAATCCAAATGTATTTTCTCATTTATACCATTAATCAAAAGGAGTATGTTGCAAACTACTCACAGAAGTTTTATGGCCTCAGTGAGCAGTGAGTTTATTGGGTCACATTGAGAACCAGAAGCAGAAAAATGGCAGAGTATAAAATACAGAGTACAGCTTTGTGGGCAAGGAAAAAGCCTGGTATAATTCACTGATTTAAACAAGGGAAAGTGTTTATACAGAAAAAGCTTTCCCATGTATATATAGAATAAAAAATTGTAATATATTTTCTCCTGTTTGCTTTTAATTTTTGAAATATTTCTTAGGGCATAGTTGCCCAGGAAAGCCAGAGATTAGCATTTTCTTTCCCTTTTACCACTTCTTAGATTCCACATAGCAGAGTTTAATTGTCCTGCTCTTCTCATATATCCCCTTTCAATTAATCTCTTTATTAACCTCATGCCAAATTTTCCCTGTCATTTGGAAACAGTATTGCTTGAAGAAGCCAGTAAGATACCTTGGCAATCACTGTAGCAGATTGTGGTTTACTGGTAATCCTTTGAACGAGGTGGAAAAATCAGGATGCAAAAATTATTCTGGAATTGTTGTCAACATATCCTAAATAGTGCCTGACACAATATTGCCTATTGCTTCTCTGCTACATTCTTTGCCTGTTTATGTTACCAGTCACCAAAAGGAAAATGAGCTGTAAGATGAAGCTTAATCAGTTTGTGAGAGGAATTATAAGTGGAATTTTCTTTGCCTGGGATTGGAGTCAGTGGCTTGAGAGCAATTTTCCAAGCCTAAGAGGATGCTCTCCAGTGGAATTTGCTGCTGTGTGGCATGTTGTGTGTCTGTCCACAGTGTGTGAAAGGGCGAACAAAGAAGGGAAAATGCTGAGATTGTTTTCCAGCCTTTCTGTACGCAGCTTCTAGCCTTTCATCAAGTTCAGGCCAAGTGATCTCATTATGCCAATGCTGAATCTGGCTCTTTGTAGCCTCCTTTTATGAGTGTCTGAAGCAATTCCAGAAATACTTAGAAGTTGCACTAGGGTTGTGTAGAAAGAAAGAAACACCCCACCATCCAATAAGCTAATTCCCTGTGGTTTTGGACTGTTATTTACATGAATGGTTCAAAGTAATTTAAATAGGCAGAATATTACACATAATAAACAGATGGCATTCATAGGGCTGTGATCATTTAGGTATGAGTGGTAGCTCAAAAGAGAAAAAGTTAAAAGTCAACTTTTCTAGTCAAATGACCATATTTATTACTTCAGTGTATCAAAAAGACATTTTGACAGTTGATAATACTAGAAAAGATATCATGTTGTCATACAGATTAAAATCAATCCAGCTCTATGGCTGCAGATTCTGAAATAAGTTTATGTTAGGAATTTGCACCAGACTGATTTTAAATTTGTTTCTACTGGCAAGAGTGACCTAGGATACCCAAAGTCCACATGTTCATGTCTTGTTATGCCATAGATTGTAAAATGTAGCCAGAGGTCTGCATGCTGTCTCTTATCAGAAGAGAAATGGAAACAAAACTCATGCTCGGAGATGGAAAAAAGCATCCCCTTTGTAGGCACAAGTAACCACCAAGTGGATACTTATGATACTGCACGTGAAAGGTTTTGTAAACCAGCAATAGGCTTTCCAGAGAGAATCTGTGCTGCTTTTCTCTACTCACATAAGCAAATCTTAATTGATAGCATTTTTCTGGTTCTTTTGCTTTGTTCTTTGGTTTAAGGGATGTGTACTATAGTGCTGCATGTTTAAAAATCATATTAAATGCAGCCATCACATACAGTAGATCATGGTGCATTTACATGTGAGAATGTCCTTTTCTTGATTTCTCTTCTAAAAATCCAAATCTGAAATGGAAAAAAATGAAGGTTTAAGATTATCATGGATGATTTTCAGTACCAGCTCTGTAAAACTTAATTACTTTCAGTTATTTCCCTGAAGCTGTTCACTGCAAATGATGAATAGCTGGGCATGGAGAAAACTGCAAAATGATCCATTAGTGAAATCCAATTTTCTATCAGACTTTCCAAGTAATTAGCTTTCCTTTAGGTAATACATTGTTAGTTTGCATGCATCCAATGCTGTATGACATTTGTTTAGGGAAGAGTAGGCTATTCAATTTCTGTATTGCTTACAACAAACAGCTCATAACTTTATCAAGGTTAAGCATCCCTTAGTGTGAATGACTCCCCCGTGTTAATCCTGAGCAAGAAATCTGTGTGTGGGATCCTGCCCAGCTGCCTGAGCAGCAGCAGTGCCACTACTGTAAGATGCTCCTCCTGTAACACGCAAGCATCCTCCAAGAACCCGAGTGGTTCTGGTGGCCAGGCCTGTTTCTGGGGGGTCACTGCTACACAGGCACCAACAGCCAGTACAACAATCAAGGAGTGCCATGGTGCTGCCTCCTGCTTGGAGCAGAGCTGTTGGTGACAGAGAAGCCTCAGAAACAGTTTTCCATAGCTGCTTCCACAAGCACCATCTTCTGTTTTCTGTGATTTTTCTTCAGTACAATCCCATTTTCTTCCTTACTTACATTTTTCTCCTTATTCTTCAATGATTTACCTTTTCAGTTCTTCATAGCCCTTGTCTATTACCAACATCCTCTGTCAGTCACCTCTCCTCAGAAGACTTTGTGTGTTTTAGAAGGAGTCCCTCTCCCTCATCTCTAGCAACATCACTCTTCTTCTTGGAAAAGAGAAAAAAAAAGGGTCCTTAATTCTGATCCAGAGTCAGTGGATTTGCTTTTGATTTACACTAAGGAACATAAAAGGAGATGCCATTATTATACTCCATTTAATATTCACTGGTTTTACAGCTCCCTGTTTCCTGCATAGAACAAAATTGTGCTTTCAGCCCATGCTGTACAGATGCGCACACACATATGTTCCTAGCAAATGAACTCATAGCAAGTCTCCCAAAATGAATAACAGGGACTGCAATGTTTTGGATGTGATCCTCAGTCTGGAAAGAGAGGAGATCCACCAAAGGAGGGGGAATGGAACCACAGTGAAACCACAAGAGATACCAAAAGCAGCCCTGCAGAGCAGCATCTCTGGAGTAAAATTCCAGCTGGGGAAACACTTAGGCTCCATTTTATTGAGGAAAGTATGGATTACTAGCCAAACCTCTTTAATATTTCTCTTTCACATTGACAAATCAACAACTTATAAAAGACCGAAATAAAGTCTCCCAAGATCCCAAAATATATTCAAGGAGAAATTGAAAATGACATCTACTCACACATATGGCACATTCCATACACTTTCAGCATGGATAAACCAGGCATGGAGATGGGATAAAACACTGGAATGAAATGCAGAATGGTTGAGATTAAGCAGAAAAAGGGTGAATGTTTTTGCATTTGGGCTCTGCGGTCATTCCAAAGAAAAGTTCTGGACTGAAGCAGTGCCCAAGGGCTGTGGTTCTCATTTGCAGTCAGAGCACATCTAGCTGGGTTATTGACTCTTTGCTTGCCTGTCCTTTCCATGTGCCTGTTACATGACACACATCTCACCATTCCCATCTGAGCTGCTGACTTGTTAGATTAATGCAGAGTGCCAGGACAAGCAGGCAGAAGCACAGAGTGCTTTAGTCACTCCGGCAGAGGAATAGACAATGAACAAAGGGATGTAGGTGCATTTTTTACTCCTTTTGGAGCATTGGCACAGCTGGACTAACACTTCAACAAAAAAGGAATCTTTTAGCATGTCCATTCAATGACTTTCTAAGATATGTTGGCTCTGCAGTTTGCAAGCTAGTCCTCCAAAGTGCTGGAAAAGAGCAATTTACTAACAGCCTCTCACACCATTCTTTAATTGATGCCTCAAAATCAGAAGTGGGAACAGTACCTGCCCTCTCTGAGCACAAGATCCCCAGAATAGACTGCCTATTCCTGGGCAATGTTAGGGCAATGTAATGGGGAGAGGGCTGCCAAAAGCACATTGATATCTGGGCAATTTGCACATTGAATTTAGAAGAGGAGAGAGGGGGATATTTTTTTTTGGCTGGCTCTCTGCCACTCTGTAATTTGAGGCAGTCTCTCCAGCCTTCTAGACAGGTTAATTTTGATGTTTCTGACAGTGACATTGCCAAGGTATCACTGGTGGATCCTGAGAGAAGGACATGGAAAACATAGGTTGCAATATAGTGTACAGACTCAGCAAAACAGCACTTCTGGGGAAGGGCAAAACCACCTTATATAAAGCCAGAAAAAAAGGAGCAAAGAGCTATCCAGCAGTGCACAGTAAGACCCTTTTATTCTACTTTATGCTGTCATGGTTTGCAGATAAATCTAGTGCCTAAGATGACAGACTTCAAGATCGATGATGCCCTGAATTGGCCTAGTTAAGCAACTAGTGACTCCTGAAGGCTCAGAGTAATCCAGGATGTTCTGGTACTTTGTTAAGATACTGGAGGATCTAAAGTTGCAGCAAGCTTTTGAGTGTGTTTTTTATCAGGAAAGTTACAACCTTATCGATACAGGGACTACCAGAGTTGCAGAAAAGTTTGATGAACCAACCGCTGAGCCAGGAGGCTGGAGACAGGAAGAGGTTTGTAGGGATTGGTGAGGAAGGAGAAGTTCGGTGAGCATGCTGGGCCTCCTGAGTATCCAAGCCACCACTGCAGGGCAAATCAGCTCCTCAAGCTTGTGGCAACCACGCCAGAAAGTCAACCTGGAACAGCAGCACAGAGCCACCCTGTGTGCAGGTGGGCATGGCTGTCTGCTCCACGATGGCACAACACTGTGGGGGCTCATGGAAAACTAGTGCCGATGTCTCTGTTCTGAGTTGGACTGGATGGAGCCACAGGGAATATAAGTCCTCCACTTGTCAGTCTCAGCATAGCGAGAGGACACAGGAGATGCCAAAAGGAGCAGTCAGTAAATGGTATAGGGAGGGAAGGAGCAGAGGGAGGGAGAAGAGTCCTTTAGCATTTATTGTTGCTTGGGCTACTGAGCCACAAAGGCTCCATTTCACACTAGTGCTCCATTATGCAAGGTTGGGAAGAAGGATCACAGGACCAGGTCTCTAGACTTTGATTCAGTTCTTGTCTCAGTTGCAGCATTCCTCTGTATGGACGTTTCACAACAGCAAAAGCTGAGTGCAGAGTCCAATGAAGTGCCATGGAGCACTCTAACCGGGTTCTGACCAGGTACTTGGGTACATAGGCATCCCACATGGGGCTCTCTCAAGTAAACATCAACATTTTCTACATAGCTAAGTCTACGTTACGTTAAGTGCAATCTGACCTGTATTTTGATTAATCACCTAAGAAAAAAATAATTTTGTTGGAAGAAGCTTGTGAGGATCAAGCTCATTAATTAATACATGGCACACGAGCATATATAGATTAGGAAGGCCATGAACACACCCAAGTGCTCAGCACTCTACAATTGCAGCACATCACACAAGCAGCCCTGATTTTTTGGAGGCCAGGGTAAGGTTACCTCTGAAGCCAAAGTACTGACTGGATATTAAATTTGATTTGTTTTGGTTTAGTGCTATTCCTCTAAATGAGTTTGGGCTTTGAGGCCACCCAGTTTTGAAAAGCCAGGGGTAACAGGTGAGGCTTATGTCGCTGGAATGCCAGTGGCAATGCAACTTCCAGGGATAAGCAGTTCTGTCCACCTCTAGTCAACAAAATCAAACCCAGCAGAAGTGGGTGTACTTAAGGTAAGCAACGTTAATGGAGTCAAAATGTACACATAGGTGCATGCACATGGGTGTGATATAAATAGGACACCATTTAGAATGGATTAAAGTAACCAGTGAGGACTTCCTTAAACATCCTGCTTTAAATTTGCTGTCACTAGTTCAAAAACTATTGTTTGCAGGAAAGCAAAGAAATGCAACAAAGCTGCACTGTTCTGCACATTCTTATTTGCAATCTTCCCTTTCAGTCTAGAAATGTAATGTGAGCGACCACTGTTTAGAAAGTTTGGCTTGTGAATCACCTAAGCAGAAATGTACAAAATAAAGAGTAAAGGGGAAAGACAGAGCAGGAGATAGCAAGACACAATAAAGAGGCAGAAGGCAACTAATATCAGCTTTCTATGATGCTCAGAAGTGCATTAAAGTACATGTTGTGCCTTTACCGCATGTAAGAGAAAAGACAAAAAAATTGAGCAACATGAAACTTTAAGATGGCATACACCTGCACATAAGGACATGACTACCACTTGAAATTCATTTCAGAAGAAGTGAAAGTGAGATTTTGCATGTGTACTGTAGTATCCCTAGAAACTTTCAGTCCCCTTTCATCATTTCACATGAGATTTTTTCAGAAAGGACAGCCACAGCTATTAATGGCATTTCTGCTGGCCTCCCACAGCCCTATGACTCTCAGTCCACAGCCGTCCAAAAAGCTGATTCACACAGGTGTTCTCTCCAGACCAGTGCTTATGTTGCAGGCTCCTCACTCACTCAGCTGCTACTTCTTCAGCTGACTCATACATGCTACATCCCTGTGATTAAAAGCAATGGCACAAGTACCTATGAATTATTTCTGTAGTACAAAACTATTTCAAAGACAACATATTAAAAAAAGAAATAGAGCAGCTTAGATGCTTAGATATCTCTGTCAGGACCAGAGAATGCTTATATTTTCTTTATAAAGTACCTTGTTTTGTCATCCCCTGTCCCTAAACCATTTCTGATAAATGTGTCTTTTCCTACCTCTCCTTTCTCCTCTTTTCCCAAAGGATTTTTATGCATGCATATGCTATTTTCACCTCCAAATTAACAGCCTTGTAAAACAAACCTGTGTTTCCATAAAGACAATTTACAAGGCCCTCAAAGCTGATAATTGGGCCTCTTATCTTTCAAAAAAAAGTTGTTGTTTTCCCTTAGGTGAGTTACTGTGTGGTTTTTGTGTTTATTCTTCACATAATCCTTTGTGGATTTAGATCAATACAGGCTTGCAGAAAACTGTGATAATACAGTACACAATATTTGCTACATAACGTATGCTTCTCTAATGCCTTTCTTTTGTCAGCTTGTGTCCTTGATTCTTATGTTGGTTCATGAATTTTTTAAGGATGTAGAAAAAACGTACCAAAAATTACTTCTATGTAGGGACACAAGAATAAAATAGGTCACCAGAAATCATCCTGTGTCGTGTCACTTAATATCCTTCATAAGTGCAACAATCTGCATTTTAGAAGCAGTTTCTCTTTCCTTTTTAATTTTTTTTAATTTTTTTAATTGCTTCCACATAAGATTTTTGCTAACATAAGTGTAAATAGAAACTTTATTCCAGTTTCTAAGTTCCATTTGTCCATTTGGGGTACATTTTGCCATCTGCTCTCCCACCACCACAGAGCAGTGCCAGGCGTCCTGGTGCCAGGGGCTCCTCAGAGTCTGAGCTGCCAGGGGTGGCAGGAACTCCCCATGGGGGCCTGTCAGGGCAAAGCCTGGCAGCCAGGGCCCATCCCATCCCATCCCATCCCATCCCATCCCATCCCATCCCATCCCATCCCATCCCATCCCATCCCATCCCATCCCCAGCCAAGAAAGAGTCGGGTATCGCCCCAACCCCAGGCAGCTCCCTGGGGACAAACCAAGGCTGGCATCAGCCTGTGGATCTCCAGCTCAGCATGGCCTGTGGCCAGACCAGCCTGGTGTAAGGCCCTAGCACTTACCTTACCCCACACAGCACCACCAGCCAAGTTCCCAAAATATGTAGTTCTCCTCCATGGCAGCTCACAGACCAGCTAGTATGCCCCACTCTTTCTCACTTGTTTCTAGCTCTTAAGCTCCCAGCTACCTAATTTCATCCTGGTTTTATTTCTGTGATCCTCGGGGTCGTGGAGTTGTCCTTCCCTGTATTGGCTCCATCTCCCTGGCTTTTTTACTTTTACTACAGCCAAGGGCGAGCTGCCATTTTTACATTTATTTTAAGAAGGTCTATAAACCAATATGAGTTACCAAATTATTACATCCATGCATGGTTAGCAGCTGTACATATCAGAGCTATTCATAAACAGGAGCAGTTCCCACCTTATAAATGGTGGCTTCATGCAGGGCAGGCACAAGGTAACAGCAAGCCTTACCTGAATTTTTATCTTTTTTCATGTAAAATTACTTTATTCCTGTCCACCATTGTTGGGAGCTCAGAGAACTCTTCATTAGGTGACCTCACTTCACTTTCTCATCTTACTATTTATATTGCACTTCCCTTATCCAACCAATGATAATAAATTAGTTTGCCAATGATACGAAATTGAGAGGAAGTGTGACTCCCTTGAAGTCAGGAATGCCCTGCAGACAGACCTTGATAAACTAGAGGGCAGGGCAGTCATCAGCCCTATGAAATTTAACAAGGGTGAGTGCCGGATTCTGCACTGGGGAAGGAGATGCTGGAAAACAGCGTTGTGGAAAGTGCTGGGGGTGCTGGTTGATGGCAAGTTGAATCTGAATCTGAGCAGTGCTCTGGCAGCCAGAAGGGCCAAGTGTGTCCTGGGGTGCATCAGGCACAGCATCACCAGCCAGGCAAGGGAGGGGATTGTCCTGCTCTGCTCTGAGCTGGGGCAGCCTCACCTCCAGTGCTGGGGGCAGGTTTGGGTGCTACAGTATAAAAATGACATCAAGTCATTAGAGAGTGTCCAAAGGAGAGCTATGAAGATGGTGAAGGGCCTTGAGTGGAACTCGTATAAGGGGCACCTGAGGACACTTGGTCTGTTCAGCCCAGAGAAGAGGAGACTGAGGGGAGACCTCATTGCAGTGCCCAGCTTCCTCATGAGGGGAAGAGGAGGGGCAGGCACTGATCCCTTCCTTGTGACAGGACCAGTGACAGGACACAAGGGAATGGCCTGAAATTGTGTCAGAGGAGGTTTAGTTTGGATATTAGAAAAAGATTCTTCACCCAGAGTGTATTTGGGCACTGGCACAGGCTCCCCAGGGAAGGGGTCACAGCACCAGCCTGACAGAGTTCAAGAAGCATTTGGACAATGTCTCAGGCACGTGGTGTGATTTTTGGGGATGTTTTGTGCAGGGCTAGGAGTTGGACTTTGACGATGCTCGTGGATCCCTTCCAACCCAGGATATTCTATAATTAATTCTATGATTCTAGGGACCTGTCTAAACCACATCTAAATCTACCTAAATCTATTTAACCTATCTAAACCACAAATGTAGGGAGATCATAAGGATATTCTCAGCTTCGGCTAGAATAATTCAGTTGTCCAGACTGGTCTTTGCTCCAGCCCCCATGTTATATTCGCCTATATATTATATTTTCCTTTATTACACCTGTATTATTCCGGCCCAGCCCCACAGCGGCCACCCCCCCTCAGGCCGCGGCCCCGCGCCGGGGCCCCGCCCCTCCCCGTCTAAAGCCCCGCCCCCGAGGCGCTCTTTGTCCGCGGATTGGTCGGCGAGGCTCGCGGCGCGGGGCGGGGCTAGCGCGGAGATATTTAAAGCGCCGCGGCGGCCCGGTTAGCCCTTACTTGAGGTGGAAGCCGGGGCTTGGTGGGCGTGGTGAGTGAGTGTCGGGAGGGGTCGGGGGGCCCGGGTGCCTTGGCCTTGTGGTGCGGCGGTACCGGCGTGCGTGGCCGCCCCGGCCCTGCCCGACCCGGCGGGGAGGAGCCGGGAATGCCGGGTGCGCGGCGTCGCCGGTGGGCCGGGCCTTGCTCCGTGTCCCGCGGTTGAGAGCGTCCGTTCGGCCTCGGGGTCCGACGGCAGCGTAGCTCCCCCTGCCTCTCCGCTCCTGTCCCCTTCCTCACTGTCTTTCTCTCTCCCCATGAGCCTTCCCCCCACGCTGTCCTTAGGAAGCCGCCGCTCCTGCCTCCTTCCTTCCCGTCCCCAGGCTGTCACCGACCTGGGGGCCTGCGGGGAGCTCGTCCCAGTGCTGCAAAACCCTGTAAAGAGTCCCAGGTTTAACCTTTAAGTCAGCCTCGGCCCAAAGTGCTGAGCCTACTACGTGAGCGTGGGGCTCGATGGTGGCTATAGACCGCGCCTAACTTGGTTCAGTGCTCTCCTCTGGGATACTGATGTTGCTTGTGGATACCAGGGCAAAGCTGTAATAGTGCATTGATGGTCCCTTGGGTTTTCTTATTTCAAGGTACAACTTTTTTAGTCCTGTGAAAAGTTAAGACTGTGGAGCCTCTTCTGCATAGGTAGGAAGGGTTCAGCTCTCCATTCTGAAGGACTTACAGGAAGTTCAAACCCTGATTTTAAAGACAAAGGGGGAAGCAACATCCTTTTGCTATGTAGTAACTAACACTTAGTTCTTGTAGTTTGAAGCTTTCTGGAGCAGGCTTCTGTGCAGCTCTTCAGTGTGACTTGTGTGATTCAATGCCCTTCTGATTTCAGAACTATTTAACTATAGTTAAGGTGATATTTAATGTAGTCCCTGACTTAACAAGTAGTTCAGATCTTGTTTGTGTTGGACAGAATGTTAACTTCCCTGTAACGTGTTGTATTTTGTGTCTGTGCTGTGAAGCTAGAGCCCTGGGGTTGCTACAGGAACCAGCTGAGTGAAGGGGAGGGTCAGATGCCCTGGACTGATGCCTATGTGCTGGTTTCCTGAAAAGCCCCACGTGATTCTTGTCTGAGCTCTAACTACATTAGAGGAGGGTGGCTTCATTAGGGAAGTCCAGCTTCAGTGAGAAACATTGCTTTAGCTTAGTTATGTCTATGTAGTCCTTCTGAAGGTGTTCAGTTTTCACCTTTCATGACTATTGAAGTGAATGCTTACCTGTCTGATGATTTGGGGTTGTTCTAATTGGTGCTTAAAACTAGTTATCCAAATTTAAACTTGATGGATGCTTTAAATTAAATCGATGCTATTTCTGGTGAGGGAAAGGATTTTGTGTATGTCAAACATCAGTATCTGTGTAAGTACAACCTGGCTTGAAAGAAAATTTGGGGTGGTGCTTGTATTGCAGTATATTGTGTAGAACAACCTGCAGCTGGAAAGAGAGGTAGAGTAGTCAGCTGCTCAAGAAATCCTAAGACAAGCAGTCAGATGTTTTAACAACTGTCTTGTGACTACCATGTAGAAGTAGAAGAAAGGCTTAAAGGATCTGGCATAAAGCTTACTCAACAAAATACTGAGTCACAGTGGCTGGAGCTGCTGAACATGCTTGTTTAGTGTATTCCATGGACACTGGAATTTTTCCTCCTAGTCCAGGCACTTGGATTCCAGAGACACACTTCAGGGAGCCTCCTTCTCTGGAGTTACTCAAAAGGCTCCTGGACACTATCCTGAGTAATATGTTGTAGGGCCACATCTTAGACCAGATGATCTCCAGTGGTCCCCTTCAACATCAGCCATTCTGGGATTTGTAAAGCTCATTATTTTCCTGACTTAGATGAGGTGCTGTATCTTTAGTTCTAACTTGAGAGTTAGGCTTAACCTTGTTTGCTTTGTTGCTTTAGTGGACAGTATTTCTTTTCAATATTGATTTCAAACTGGTAAGGAAGACAGAAAACTGAAAAGGAGAGAGGTCTTGGGTTTTCTCATGTGAACTTCAGTTGAAATAAAAACAAAAGAAGGAAGTGGTAGCACTGAAGTAGTCACTGACCACTTGCTCGTGACTTGCTGGGGCTGGCCTCTGTTCCCATGGCTTCATTCTGACCTTATTTGTGAAATCTGAGTGGCAGGCTGAGACTTCAGGCTGAAGAAATCAGTTCTTCAGCTGCCTGCTTTTAATCTCCTCTGTAGAGCACAAAGTATGGTGCTTTCTTGGACCTGGCTACCAGCATTCAAGCCTATGGCATGCAATTAGTTGAACTCACAATGAAATCTACTCTTTGAAGTTGTATTGTACTCAAGTAACATTTTGCCTGTAATTCTGCAGTAAAATGAAGTGTATGATTTCACTGAAGTATCTCTAGAGACAAAATTGCTCAGTTTAACTTTGAAAGTTATTTTGAGGGGAGAGGCAGAAAGAGTGGTGTTGAAATTTAAATATGCTTTGTTTAGCCACTTCACTGTGGTGATTTCATGAAAGGGTGAGGCCTCAAGATTTGTATTGGTACAGTTTGGTGTGTGGCATTAGAAGCTGAAAGGTGAAAGTCTCCTATGGCTCTTGATTACTGACTGTTACTTAAACCTGTGAAAGCTAAATTATTTTTCTTTCACAGAATCTTCAGCAACACTGTTCTGAAAACTAGTCAAAAATGTCTCTTGAAACCCTCTTTAAATACATTGATGAACACCAGGACCTCTATGTTCAGGTAAGTTTTCTTTGAATTTTGTCCTGCAGCATGGGCAGCTATGGGACATTAGAAGTTAGGTAGTCAGCTTCAAGTTTGTTGTTGTATCTATATAATATGTTAAGTGAGGGGAGAGCAGGCAGCAAGTGTGAGTAATTTGAGTCAGACCAGAAAACTGTTTAAGTTTAGGCATAGTTCTGTTTAAAAACCTTAGTGTCCATGGTAGATTTATTAGTAAATGGTTTATTACTGTATAGTGCAACTGGTGACCTATTTAGAGTACAAGAAGCTGACACTGGTTTCTGAATGCCAAACTAGGTTTATAGTTTCTTTTTTTTGAGATGGGAGATGAAATATATAAATGAGGCTGGAACAAAGCTTTCTTGTATAAAACCATTTATGCTGGGGTACAGAGGGAGAGGTTGACCTCTCCAAAGAGGTACTTTGCTGCTTGAGCTGCTGTTTTGTTACAGGTTGTATTGTAATCCCTTTCACCCATGAAGGAATCTGTGGTACAGCACTGTGAACTTAGGCGCAAACTATGCCAAATGTTCAGCTTGATTTCTGCCAGTTGTTCTTGCTGAACTCGCATGGGGAGAAAAAGCTAAAGTGGCCTTTTTGAGAGGCCTGAAAGACTTCAGCTGATTAAAGAACAGCAACTAAAAAGGCACAATAAGCACAAGCTGTCATACTCCTAAGCTTACTTCATGTATCTGTAGACTTTGTGCTATACTGCAGGGATGGCTGTAGGGGAGTGAGGTTTCAGAGAGCTTTTTGAGCAGAGGATAGAGCTAATTTGCCTCAGTTTGAGCTTGACTTAAACCAGTGTTTGTTGAATTACAAGGCGTGGTATTTGCATAGTGCCTGTTGTGTAGTAAAACCTGTAGCTTTTTTGTCTCTCCAGCGCCTGGCAGAGTGGGTGGCAATCCAGAGTGTGTCAGCATGGCCGGAGAAGAGGAGTGAAATCAAGCGCATGATGGAGGTTGCTGCCAAGGAGATCGAGCGACTGGGAGGCACAACCAAGCTTATGGATATTGGGAAACAAAAGGTACATGAGCTTAGTAGGAAAAAATCTCATGTCAGCTTAGTAGGAAAAAATCTCTTTAGAAGAGAAGGTGTTCTGCACGAGAAGATGCATCCAACATAGTGCAGATCCCATGCGTGGGAATGTTTTCCCGTTTTATTTATTCAAGTTGTTCAGTTCCACTGACAAAAGGGATTTTGTGTGAGAATTTTCTGATGCACTTTTAGGTTAAGTCCAAGACATGCAGGTGAGGTTATCCCCAGTGCCTAGTGGGGGCTGCCTTCAGGTTACAGTCAAGTGGCTCAGTTTATCCTGCAGTCCAGGGATTTGCACAGCACAATACAGGCAGGGAGGTGAAGCTGTGTGTGCAGCACAGCATGGCACAGGCTTTTGGGTACTCAGTTATCTTTGTGGGTCACTAATTCCTTGGTGTCTTTCTGGTCAGGATCACCACACAAGGGTCCTGTGGGCATTGGCCTTTTGGGGTGTAGAATACTGTGTTTCCTGCCACATGATCTGAACTTTATGTTAAAAACTTGTTTGTGGTAAACCTTGGGACCCAGTTAAGGATAAATTGAATTAAATTTTGGATGCTATTAAATGTGTTTTAAATACTTTTTAAACTGAACATGAACACTTCCTGCAAACAAAATATTAGACATTTTTAACAACAGGCTGGTGTATTGGTCCTTAGACCCATAAACTATAAAGTACTGACTGAAGTTTCAGTAAGTCTTCCAAATGATTTCTGGGCTCTTTCAGAGGTGTTACATTTGTATTGCGTTGCTCCCCTACTAGATACAAAAGTATCATTAAAACGATGACTTCCCTCCTTTTTTTTAGCTATCCAGACTGCTTTTTTTCCCCCCTGGGAAATGCATGTGCTTATGAGAATGATAATGATAATCTCATCCTAGGGAAGTAGCCACTTGATATGCTCCTCCCTTGAACTGCCTAGCCACTACCTGCCTCAGCGTAAGGCCCATACCAAAATTGTTAGACTAGGATTTGGATAGTGGTATTAAAAATCTTATACTGGAATGTTTACTAGTTTTAGGAGATGGTCCTTGTAATTGGTGTGAAAGACTGCAGAGTGAAATCTCTCTTTATGGGAACCTTCTGAGCAGTTCTTGCTTTTAGCAACTGGATTACACTTGTTTGTAGCTGCAGGTTCCAGCAGGAAAACAGCTGACTTGGGAGGGAATCTCTGAGTTAATTCTAGCTCTGCTACTACCTACAGCCTAAAACCCCATCAAAAGCATTTCAGTTAAATCAGAGACAAGTTTTTCTTTTCATCACTGTAACTTTTTGGTAGCAAGAATTGATTTTAGAGTTTTAGAGTTTTATATGTAATATTTTTTAGATAACTTTAATCCATCTGCCAGGGCAGTTTTATATTAAGTATAGAGAGAGCTAGTCAGTGCATTATGTGTGTTGCTGCTATAGCTGTGGGGGCCAATGTAAAGCACCTAAACTTGACGGATCAAAGTTGCTTTACTGCTGTACAGCAATTTGTTGTGTATTGATTGCTGTAAATTCTTGCAGTAATGCTTTAATCATGTAGAGCTGCAGCTGGCCAAGGACCATGTAACCTGCTGATAAAAAAATTGGGACTTGGAACCTATGTAAGCAACAAGTCAAAGCTGATCTTGATCTGCCGAACAGTGTGTACAAGTACATGTTCACTGGAAGGGAAATACTTGCTGACTGGGAATAGCATAGTGATAATTGCTTATGGGGTATTCCAAAGGATTAAGCCAAGTTCAACTCTTGAACTCCTGAACTGAGTTCATCAGCACTACCCTGCCCTTAGCTTAACAATATAGGCTGGTACAGAGAAATACATCTGTTACGCTGATCTAATTTGGGTGTAGGCACATGTTATACCCAGCAATACCACTGTCAGGAAGTTTTTGTCCAGAGAGCTATACTGTGGACAGGATGAAAGTGCAGTGACAAGCAACACAGAATGCAATAATCAATGGAGTTTATCACTTATACTTAGGTCAGCATTAGATATGGCAGTTTGGCATGCAGTCAGCTTGCTCTGCTTAAGTCTGATGCAGGATTGGTAGTATAAAGCTCACAGTTCTAAGTGGCTTGGAACATTTTGACTGTTACTGGGACTTGTCAGGAAACTAACTGGTATGATGCCATCAACCTTCTTTGGCACCCTGTTTCTGTAAATCAATTGAAGTAGTTTTGTTTAGCTGTCTGTGCCTCTACTCTCATTACCTCCATAGTATTAAAATAATTCATGTGTCTGATAAAAACTCTGGCGTTCCACATTTTAATAAAACTTCTGCCCTCCTGTTTCTAGCTACCTGATGGGTCAGAGATCCCCCTACCGCCGATAGTTCTGGGAACCCTGGGCACAGATCCACGCAAAAAGACAGTGTGTGTGTATGGACACCTGGATGTTCAGCCAGCAGCACTAGAGGATGGCTGGGACAGCGAGCCCTTCACACTGGTAGAAAGAGATGGTAAGAGCAGTGGCCTTCACAAACTGATGAACACTTCTGTAACAAGTGTGGTATTCTTCAATTGTTCCAAAGCCTTGCCATTGATTGAAAGGGGAAGGAGAGTAAGAACTGGTATGGGTGTTTATTTAATACTGTTGAGATAAAAATGTGCAGGTGGGGAAATGGTAAAAGCTGAGCTGCAAGGTCTTAGCTGCTCTTGGGATTGTTTCCTTCTCTGATAGTCTAGGCTGTAATTTGCATGTTTTCTTCCTTATAGCTACAGCACAATCTTAACTGCTGCCTTCCAAGGTGCCAACTTCTTGCCAGAGAGCTTTTTAACTCGTTTCTGTTGCTATTCACAGCTTGAAGCCTGTTAAGGTCATGTCAGACTGCAGGAATTTTGAACCATTACTGAGAAAAATTACACAATACAAGTTCTTTATGCCCGGAGACAGGAGTGGCACAGCAGTATCCCTGGGTTGCCTTGTGTTTAACTATTCTACTATAAGTACTACAGAAACTCTTTTGCAGAGGCAGTGCCCCAAAATTTGTCCTTCTCCCATAAATGGGGATAAAGAAATGGTGCAGTATCTCCTGTTGAAACAACATTGCCAGTGGTCAAGAAGACTAAAACTTTCTTTTCTATTTAAAGCTGGTGCTACCCACAGCTTTGTTTCCCTTTCTCAGTGTCAGAGGTCATATCAATAGAAGGACCTCAACCATTCCAGTGCATAAGCATTAATGATTGCCAGAAAAAAGTCTCTGTGCTAACTACTACTTCTGCTTGGGCACTTAGTCATAAGCAGCAGAGTCCAGGTTACTAAGTTGGGTTATCCCATCTGCTGGCAAGACCTAGACTTGCCTCAGGCTGGGGCTTGTCTCTGTGCAGCCTGACCATGCTGGAGACATTGACCAATGGCTATTTACCTTTGCAAGCTGTCTGGCCTGTTCTGTCACTGGTTACATGGGGTGCTGAGGGCTTGTAGCCACAGCTCAGAGCTGCACTGGTAACTGCCTCTGCTGTGAACCCATGTGCTACATCTGAGAACTCCCTCTGGCCTGTGAAACTTGTCCTTGACTAAATTTCTTCCTAGGGAGATCCACTTTTATCTGGATCTCACTTTTATCTCCTTTCAACTTCATATTAATTTTTTTCCTCACTGGTTAATTTGTATCTTGTTTCTACAGGAAAGTTATATGGGAGAGGATCAACAGATGACAAAGGTCCAGTGCTTGCCTGGCTGAATGCCTTGGAGGCTTATCAACAGACTAACCAGGTATGTGCCCAAAACATATTCTGCTTTTTCACACACAGCTGAGTCTAGCAATAAATGTTATCTAAGCCACAAACCCTTGTGAGGGAAGCCTACTTATTCAGCTGATGGAAGGAATGATGCAATTGTCCTGTAAATTCCCCAATTTCATAGTAGGGTTGACTTGCTGACAAGTTAGTCTTACAGATGCTTGGGTTGCACTTTTCCTTTAATGAAATATGTAGGAAGGAAAATATATATGCAAACATGTGGAGCAGGAAGAATAATCAAATGTGATCACCATCATGTAAGGATGTCAGATTAGTTTGGCCTTTATCAAAGCTTAACATTTTACTGCCACTGAGCTCTAAGAGGAGGTTAACTTAGGAACACTAAAACTGGGAGCTTTGCTTATTTCTGTTAAAGAAAATGTGCAATCAGAAATAGCTCAAGGTGTTTGCTTTATCTTGCAAGACAAGTTGCTCTCACCTTTGAGAGGAATAACCAGTTCTCAGTTGCTGTCTTAGGTATATAGAATATGCTAGACTGGATAGACAGGGTAGCTCTGTTCCTACTGTGGCATGCAATTCCTGTGGTTTATATTAATTTTCCTAGCCTGGTGGCTTACCTTTGGCAACAGATTTCTCCTGTGTTCCCATGGTTAAGGGGTTTGGGAACAAGTTTTTATGACTTTTTTGAAGAGTTGGGATTCCATTAAATGATTGGTGGTGTAAGTGCCCTCAACATAAGCACAGTCCAAACTTTAAACCAGTTTGTGTATAATTAACAAATTCCACTGTCATGGAACTATTTTACTCATGTCCACTCTTGTGCTTTGAACACAACAGATGAAAATTACTGATTGCTGAAGGAGTCAAGTGTTTGCATATGCTTAATCTGTTCTTGCTGTTCATTTCAAAGGACTTTCCAGTAAATATTAAGTTTTGCCTAGAGGGTATGGAAGAATCAGGATCTGAAGGCCTTGATGAGCTGATTTTTGCTCAGCGAGATGCTTTCTTTAAAGATGTGGATTATGTTTGCATTTCTGACAACTACTGGCTAGGCAAGAAGAAGCCTTGTATCACTTATGGTTTGAGAGGTATCTGCTACTACTTCATAGAGGTAAGTGCTGATATACACTGCAAATCCAGTATTAAACTGAATTTTCCACTGGAGAAGAGTGGTAGTGCAAACCTTTTCATGCCAGTAGCTTTTTTTCAGAAAAGATGAAACTGGCTACTTCCATGGAATGGTTTTCCTAATGGTCTAAACATCCTTCTCTTGGTATCCTATCTGATACTTGGGTGGGTGGGATAGCAAGATAAGCCAGCACCTTCACTGAAGGATTGTCTCACAGAATAGATATCTTCATCCACATACACCCTTCTTATAGATGAGTGTGACATTTGGGCTTTTCCAGTCAGCTGGAACATCTCCAGTTAACCAGAACTGCTGGTACATGATTGAGAGTGATTTGGCAAGTTCTTTTACCAGGTCCCTCAATACTCTGGGGTGGGGTGGATCCCATCCATAGACTTGTGGGTGGCTAATTGGCATAGCAGGCTGCTAACCATCTCCTCATGGATTATGGGCTTCCCTCATCTCCTTAGCACCAACTTCCAGCTCAGGGAGCTGAGCATCCTGGGGAAACTGGTCTTGACATTGAAGATTGAGCCAAAGAAGGCATTAAATACATCTGCCTTTTTTTCATCACCTGTTGCTACACTGCCCTCTGCTTTCAACAAATGATGGGGACATTCCTTGGCCAGATCAAGTTTTAGCTGGGCTTTGGCTGTTCTGGTCTCCTCCCTACATGGCAGTATCTCTGTGCTAAAATTGACCTGAATCTTCATTCACTTCAATCAGGTGGAATGTTGTGACAAAGACCTTCACTCTGGAGTTTATGGTGGCTCAGTACATGAGGCCATGACAGATCTCATTGCTCTAATGGGTAAGAAAAAGCAGGTTTCACTGAATGCGTTTAAAATGGGAGCAAGAACAGTTAAAGCATGACTGAGTTTGCAGTGAGGGAGTTGCTAAGGACTGTTTGCAGTAGCAAGGCAGTGACCAGTGAAATGGTGCTTGCCACGTTTGCAAAGCTAATGCCTTAGATACAGAAATATGATGAAAGTCTTGCCAAGAGGTTGTCTGTCTACTCTTAACTTCCCCTAAAGTCTTGCTGCAAATTTGCATGTTGATTAAATCAACTGTCTTCTCAAACTCTGCTGTGGCTGTGATATTGAACTCTCTGAAAATCCTACCTTCAGCCAACCAAGTGCACATTTTGGATAAAGGCAAGTTCTTTAGTGTTTTTTATGCTCAGTGCTGCATGCTTTGGGAAATAGAAGTCTGAATTTCATTACAATTACAGAGTTTTCAGGCGTCCAAGACTTCTGTTTCCCAAGGGAAGTGTTCCCAGCAATGACATCTTGTATCTTCTGGTTGAATACTGATATTAGGTGCTTCTTGTTTACAGGTTCTCTCCTAGACAAGAAAGGGAAAATCCTCATCCCAGGTGTTAATGAAGCAGTGGCACCTGTTACTGATGAGGAACTGGCATTATATGAGAAGATTGATTTTGACCTGACAGAATATGCAAAAGATGTAGGAGCAGCAAGACTCCTGCATGATGCAAAGGTGTGCTGCACTCCTCCTCTACCCTGTCTAGATCAAGCTGTTTGCATTACTAGGAGACAGAAACAAACTTCTGTGGATGTGTGTGTAGTTACCAAGTAATTTACTAGGCAGAGGATTCATCTGATGTCTTCAAAATGGTGAGAATGCCTAGAAGATAGTTTTTCCTACTGTATGGTTAACTGCATACCTCACACTTTGCAGAGGAACTGCTAGTGTTAGGTGCTTGAAAAGCACCTAAGTCTAGGTTATCTCATGTTTAACCCAAGCAGTCTAAATTTGCTCCTTACTCTGTACAAGTTGTATTTGAAACTTGTACAGAACTTCAGTGCTGTTCTCTTAATGATAGAGAAGGATGTTGGCGGCTTTCCAGAGGTCAGGTGATAATCTACAGAAAACATCTGATTTTCTACTTCTGTAGGAAGTTCAGTGGGTTATCAGAAATAAAGTAGTTGCTCAGAGATGACTGCTCATTAGGTGAGAAAGGGGCTTGAAACCTAGCTGTGCTGAATTTAAGGCTGACATGCTGAACGTCTTCCTAGACCTGGCAAACAAGGACTGTTTTGTAATCATGAACTAGGCAGCCCAAATCTTTGAACAGTCTCCAGCTCAATAAACTCATGTCTAAAGTCAAATCTTTGTCCTGGGAGCTCTTCAAATGGATGCTTTTAATGGCTTTGAATCTTACAAGGTACAGGTATTACATACTAGTTTTAAAACCCTAGATGTAAATACATCTCCTGTCATAAAAAGCAGACACAGGTGTTGTAAAAGGCAAGTTTACATGTGCAGGTCTGTCTTCTATCCTAGTGCTGTCAGGAGGAGACTTCAAACTTAGCTCAAATAGGTATAAGTAACAATTTATATCCTCAACCTTGTCTTTACATGCTCAGGTTTATATCAATTGGGAGCACACAGGCTCCCTTGCTTAGCCTTGTCCTTTAAAGTAATGGATGAATTTATAGCTGGGATATAAGGAGGAGCTGGCAAGATGTTCTTTGTGATACTGAACTGAAGCTGTTCGGTCTTGGCTAAACTGAAATTCCAGCTAAGGAGATTATATTAAATGGCATACATGCAAGAAGGCTTTTAGGGCTGAGGAGAGAGGGCTTGTAACTTCCAGAGAAGCAAATGTGCTTGAGAGATTTGAACTGTGACAACTACATTTGCTTTGAGAGAAGAATGGTGGAGGCAGGTTGTACCTGGAAAAAAACCAAACTTGTAGTATAAGGGATACAAAATTTCTAAGTCTCCTGCATTTCTGCAGTGAAGTACTGTACCTATGTCTGCACAGGAGAACTCAACAGTTACACTGAATTCAGGATCCAGTGTATTGAGCAAGGGGACAAGAATGCAGGAAGTGTAACTGGAAGGCAGTAGTGATCAATTTAATCAGTTGGATTAAGGCTTTTTAATACAACTTGTGATACCAAGAAAAGGACACTGAAAGCCTCAGTCGGAGCAGTGGTGAGTGAGGTTTTTAGAACATGTGAACTTAAACAGTGTCTTGGTGATGAAGGCACCTGCCTGTCCTGAGGCATTTGGAATTAAAGCTTTCAGTGCTCCCCACAAACTGTGTTTGAGCACCTTATAAATGGCACTTGTATCCTTACCAGAAGCAGACTCGTTGTGTCTCAAAAGCTCTGCAGAACTAGGAGAAAGCCAGACTAGAACTGCTGAGTCTCTTAAGGTCCTGAGCACCCAGCTGTTGTATCAAAATGTGTGCTTAATGGGAGTAACAGCTTCTGAGTGATCTTCAATTAACTGCATTTCTCCATGGGAGAAAGCACCATTTCTTGCAAAATGTTCATTAGGTTAAGGAAATCATTAGTTTAGAGAACTCTGTCAAACTTCATGTAACCTTGCATCTTTCTTTTTGCTTCTACAGAGAGAGATCCTTATGCACAGGTGGAGATACCCTTCCTTGTCTCTCCATGGGATTGAAGGAGCCTTCTCAGCCTCTGGTGCCAAGACTGTGATTCCTAGGAAAGTGATTGGCAAGTTCTCAATCAGGCTTGTGCCAAACATGACTCCTGAAGAAGTCACAAAGAATGTATGTTGAGACGGATTGCTGCTATACAAACTGATGTCTCTAAACTTCTGTTCACCTTGCCTTGGGGGAACAGTTTTTCTGTTTTCTAAAGCAGTTCTGTTCATTTGCTTTCCTGCCATCTTCCCTGTACTGCACCTCAGCACAAGATAACTGAGGGAATCCTGTGTGGTGCCCCAGTGGACTCTAGTGGTTTGATTACTCAGTATCTCCAAACTCAAAAGGGCTTAGGAGTAAATGCTAACTTATTGTAGGGCACTTGGACTGCCAGAAATGCATATGCAAAAGCAGCAGTGTTTGACATACTGGCTAATTGTTCTATAATATACTGGTAATTTGCCTACTGAAGATAGATTCTGACTTCAGAGCAGAGAATCATTGGAATACTGTGAAATAAGAGCAATAGGAAAAGTATTGCTGCACAGTTGTAGAGACCTGCAAGTCCCTAAGATGCTTCTAGAATATAACCTTTGCCAGTGCTTATACAAATGCTAACAGTAGATAAGATCATTCAATCTTTTTTACAGGTTGAAGACTACTTGAACAAAAAGTTTGCAGAGCTGCAAAGTCCCAACAAATTCAAAGTGTACTTAGGCCATGGTGGGAAACCTTGGGTGTCAGACTTCAACCACCCCCACTACATGGCTGGTAGGAGGGCCATGAAGACAGGTCAGTGGGTTTTTCACTTGGCATTGGTAGGATTAAAAATCTCTTGTTCCAGCACCTCCAGAAACACTGAGGAGGTCATATTTTCTGAATATTTGGTGTTCTGCACTCACATCTAATAAGTTTGGCTCACTAAGTAAGGAAACATGTCACGTGCAACCTTTAAACTGAAATCTGAGGTACAGTAAGGACAAGATACTGAATATCAAATTAATTTCTACTGTTCTGGGGCAAGTTTGTTGGTATGATGTTGCTTTTGCATAATGATGATACTGTTGGTTCAGATCACCTGCTTGGCCCAATTCAGTGAAGTTTGCTCATCACAGCACCCCTCCTAATCAACTTTGCTAGATTATGTAGGACAGCTAGAGCCACTCTAATTTGTGTTGGAGTACAGACAGGCCTTCAAATGAAGTGTTGGTGTGTAACTGAACTGACCTCTGACAGTGACAATACTCCAGTGCTACAACTGTGGGGGGAAGCTCCACAGTTCTGTGGCCTTTGCAGTCTGGCTGATTTGGCCAGCACCTGGTATAGATGGGTACTTGATGGCTTAAGTATCCAGACTTTTTGTGGAAAAAAAATGAAAACTCCAAACTGACTGGAGTATCACTTTTGTAGTTTTTGGAGTCGAACCAGACCTGACAAGGGAGGGAGGAAGCATTCCTGTTACTCTTACTTTTCAAGAAGCCACAGGCAAGAATGTCATGCTGCTTCCTGTTGGAGCTGCAGATGATGGTGCCCACTCTCAAAATGAAAAGCTAAATAGGTAAGAGAATTGTTATTCCTGTGCTGGGGTGAGTTTACTGTGGGTCTTGCATGTATTATGAAAAACACCAAGAATTAAGCTTTTGCTTTTGTTTAGTTCTCTGCAGAGAATGACTGCCTGGTTGGCTAAACTAGTTTGTAGCTGAATCTTGATTTCTAGGTTGATATTGAAACCAGAAGCAGGTTTTATACTTTGGTCTCTGAGCTTGGCTATAACCCCCTCCCCCAAGGGTGGTGTTTCTGTCTTGCCAGGGAAGATGTAGGGGTCTGGGGAGTAGTGCTTGTTGCCTGCAGCAGCAGTTCCTGTAGAGCTTGTCATATACATGGGACTGATGTGTGGGCTTTGCAAAAAGGTCATCTGTTAGAAGCACAGCTCAGTGAAGACACTTTTAAAGGAAGCTTTGTCTTCTTTGCAGGTATAACTACATCCAGGGAGTGAAGATGCTTGGTGCATACCTCTATGAGGTTTCCCAGCTGAAGGAATAAGTTTGGCACCTCACCTTCTGGTTTATGGATCAGAAGACTGAATTTTCTTGCAAAATGTCATCAAATTACCAAGTCTTACATGGCTCCCCTTTTCTACCAACACTCCACTGCTTTGGTGGGGGAGAGAGAAGCAGGCAGTTCCACTTGACAAAGAACATGATACACCAAAAATACTTCTCTAAATGCTTTCTTTAAATGAACAGACTATTCCTTAACTGGTCAGCAGTCCTGAACTGCATCTTGGTCCCTTCTGTATCACTTCAGTTTGCTGTATTCATTTACTTTTCCTGTAAATCAAGAGGAATGGTTTACTCTCAGCAGTTTAAGCAGCCACAGCAGTGGCAGAACTTCCAGCCAAATTAAGGTTCTTATTCCTGGGCATGTTCTGGAAATAAGTAGTTAGTATTATGGGGCTACACTGGAATGTGCTCGAACTGCAGTGGGACATCTGCCGTTGCTGTCTGAGTGATTTGGAAGAGCAGTTTGTCTCTTGCAGTTTATGCCTGCCTGCAGGTTTCAACTTACAGGGAATCAGATTGTAACAAATTTCACTGTGGTAGTGACTACTGGCCACTTTTGTAAAGCTGCCTTTGTACTACCAAAAAAGAATAATAAATAATCATGCTGTAGTTTGGCTCTTGGTCTCTAAGGTTTAAATAATGGCTTGGGTGGGAAAGCAACTTTGGGAACTTGGGAGAGTCACTTCTGTGGCTATAGAGGCAGATGAGCAACATGGCTACACAGACTTTATGTTGTGGGAATCCAAATTTTTGTTCCTGGGCTCTGGCTCCATAACAACTTGTTGACTTGAAGTAGATGTTGTGAACTCCAGCTCTCCTGAGAGAAAGCAAGCTCAAAATGTTTAATTTTGGCTCTGTAAACCAGGTCATCACACTGTAGCATAACTGATAATACTGCAAGGGAGTGAATGGAATTGGTAGGCATAAACAGGGAGAGATCACTTGTTGCAACTACTACTGACACCCAACTTGAAGCTGTCTACTGGACACATTAAACTCCAATACTTTTGTTATGTCAAAAAAAACTCCAGAAAAAACAAACCTCTTAAGTGTTTGCTATATGGATTGGGCTCCCTGCTTCTGAATTACCTGCCCAGCACTGGCAGCCGAAAGGAGGTTAGTATTTCAAGTGATGGTGTTTTGCTCTCACAGCATGGTACAGTCCTATGTCCTGATGTAGATCAGCAGCATAGGATGATTCCTCCCTTGAAGGGCAGAAGGCAGCAATGTCTTCTCCACCTGGTTTTCATGTTGCTTGATCTGGAGACTTAACAGTGCAGAGCTGTTGGGCTAGGATGCCTAAAGGTCTCACTGAGGCTTGTTTTGGTTTTTTTTGGTTAGTCATTCAAGTTGATGGCTGGAGATAATCTGGTACCATTAACCCTTGCAATTGCAGCTGGGATACATCCTGTGTCAGTTCTTGTGAGCACTGAACAACAAACACTGGCAAGTGAACATTTATGAATTTTGTTGTGAACTGTTCAGAAACCATGCATTGTCCTATTGCATTTGTAACAAATTTCTTGAGGATCAGATAATGGGCTCAAGCTCTGCACTGCAGACACTGTATCAGGTCCTATACTTGCTGGATAAGTACAGCATGGCAGAGTTGTGAAGGAGGCCCAAGCATAAGAAAGGGTATCAAGGGGTTTGTAGAAAAGGCTGAGAAGCTGATACTGTTGAATATACAGCAGAAATATTTTGGTATGGGGAGAGTGCCAGAACCCTGTGAAAAAGGCATTAAAATGGCACTTTGGCCTGAGCAACATGCAGGGGCCTATTTAAGCCCACAGGAGTAAGTTGCTGAAATAATCAGTGCTTAATGAGATTTAATGGGACTTCAGATTCAAACAAACTATATTTTTTAGATGAATAATTTTAAATTCAGAAATCATCAGTATCTGTTAGCTTGCTACAACAGGGCTTGCTTTACCTGTTGACTTTGAAATTGGGGATCTCTTGATCCAGTGGCATGTGGCTGTCAGCAAGTGTAGTTTGCTTGGATTTCCAGTTCTCCCACTCCAAGAATGGAGAGAGATCTACAATATGGATTTTATAACTACTTGTTCTCAGGGTGCAAAACTACTGCAAAACTGAGAATGCAGACTGGTGCCCTAGTTGCTCTCTAGATTTCTTGTGTCTTTGCAAAATTCATGACAATGCATCTTGAAATGGAATATACATTTAAAAGAGCAACTGGAGTTATTACAAGCTGTTATCCCTAAATAAGCCCTAAGTGCTATTTAAAATGTGATTTTTTCATTATATTTGTGTTCTGGGAAACACGCATGCACATTAAAACACAGCCTTGATTTTCTACTATGGTGCAATCCATTTTAGGCTCATCCAGCACAATGTTTCCTAATTTGGAACTGTTTTTAACTTCCAAAACAGACTTGGGTTTAGCATAATGAGTTTGGATGCACTAACTAAATCAAAACTTGATGAGCTTCAGCTTTGTGATCTTGACCTTGGAGTAGTGTGAAGAGTGGAGATAACATAGAGCTAATCCAGATAAAGTATTCCAGTTTATTCATTCTATTAAACTACTAGCTCAAAAACATTACCATTTTTTCAGTGTTATCTGAACTCATTCAATTAAAAAATAGAATAGATTCATGTGTTAAATATGCATTTGCATTATGAGGCATCAATATGAATAAATTGCCTTCCTGATAATTAATAAACTTATGCAGGGGCTTTAAATTACTCTTCAGAGAATCTTCTTAGGCTACTCTTAGGCTACCCAGGAAAGTTTAGTGGGTAATTTTGATTCTAATCCCTTACTAGCTTGATCATACCATTTTACATCACGAGGTTAGGTTATGACAAGCCCTTAATGCCGAGACATGTTTTTCTAGTACTTTCAAATATTCATTTTCCTATTGATTTTGCGTACCCTTAGTGATTCTGAGATTTCTTGAGGAAAACTCAACATGCATGCCAATGAAATCTGCCTGCTGATGCTCAAGCAGCAGTATGCAGTGTTCTCCTCTCTGTGCAGGCTTGCTCTTCTCAGTCATGGAGGCAGCTCATGGGCCGCTTTTGTTTCTGCCCTTTAGATTGAAAAATGCAATAACAAACAGAGTTGAGCAGCTTTTTTTTGTCACTGTTTTGTGCAGATTATGATGAGACAGGCTGTTCCCCAGCAGTCCATGGAGAAACAAGATGTGATGAACTGTCTCTCTGCACCTCTGGGGTATAAAGGAGGTAGACAATTGGAATAAAGCCTGAGAAGGAGGGAGGGGTGAGGGAAGATGTTTCATAGATTTTTCTCATTATCCTACTCCCATTTGATTGGTCATAAGGTAATTTCTCCAAGTTGAATCTGTTTTGCCTATGACAGTACCTGGTGAGGGATCTCTCCCTGCCCTTATCTCGGCCCATGAGTCTTTCATTGTATTTTCTCTCCTCTATCCAGGTGAGGAATGGAGTGATAGAGCAGTTTTGGTGGCCACTTGGAGTCCAGCCAGAGTCAATCCCTCATGCTATTGCAACACTGCACAAATTTGACCCACTGCACAAAATGCCACAATATTTGAAAGCAGAATATGTTTAATTATTAGATTCTCAGAAAATCTCCTGGTGAAGCTTCTGTGTTGGCTGTTGCTTATGAAACCACATGCCCCACAGTTATGAATCACAGTCCTCTGGTCTGTACTGGAAGAGTGTTGTTAAAGTTGAAGTGTTTATAAGCAACGTGTATGAACAGTATTTCAGGCAGGGTTCTTCGAAGGCTGCTGCTACTGCCTGTGTGTGTATATAAGTAAAAACATGCATAAAAATGCTAAATGTGTTCATGTAAAGGTCAATCTTAGGAGGACAGTTTCCTTGCTATTTTGGACAGAGTAAGTTAATGGAATTGCAAATATGAGCTATTAATCTATGCAAAATTGCAGCCAACTCCTGATTTCCACAATAGATGCTAAGATATGTGATGAAATTAAATATGGTGTTTCTGAAGTGCTTAGTGGATTTCATGCTTATGTAGTGAATAGTGGAGTCAAGGTAAGATTTGAGAATAAATGCTGTGTTGCCTTGGACTCTTTAAATGCTGGTAGGTAGAATTTTGAGATTCTGCTCCTTAATTTCAAGAATACCTATTAAACTCTTCCTTAGACTTGTAGAAAGCAACAATATAACTAAACTAAGTGCTAAAGTATTACAGTGGCTGCAAAAGACTTGAAAGCTAGAATGCTGTAAAATATCTATTTATTTATTTATAAATATACCTTTGATAAGGTGTTGGTTTAGATATGTTGCTGTATTAGTAATGGGTTGACATATTTTTCTCTTCCATTATCAGCTGTTTAGCAGTGCATCATTAGCAACCTTTTAAACATAACAATTTTTTCTTTTGATGGATTTTTAACAGTACATGCAGTGTACAGAATATCTGCCCTTTGCTGCCTCACATGTTCTCTGCTATTGCTGCTGTTTTTGCTCCCTGACTCCTGTTTTCCCCAGTCATTCACGTGAGGGGAACTAATCCTGCAAGGGAAGCCCATGAAGTTACCTAGAAATATTACCAGGCTTTCACTGTATAAAGTGATAGTTACACGTCGACTGGATTGAGTCTTTTCTGCTTTTTGTATAAATCTGTAGCTCTAATTCTAGCATGGGAGCTGCTGGGAGGCAATGACCTTCAATTTTACTCTGTAATTGCCTCTGCAGTCATTTTCAGTTTTTGGAAGTTGGCGTAGCATTATAATAACACTAAATAGAATGGGAGAAGGTAACTTTTTGTTTCCAGATTCCTCTCCCTTAACGACGTTACTATTTGAGTGAATAGCAACCAGTGAAAATTTGGGCAGAAGAGCAGCTCTACCTGCAAATCCACTGGAACACAGTACTTTTTAATTTGTGGAAATGCCAGAAGTTAAAAGCATCAGACAAAAGGCAACTGGAAATGGTTCCAGGCATATTTCTTTAGGTTTTTCTATGGTGTTGAGCACTTAGCTGCAGGATTGTAGTTCAAAGCTGCAAGAATACAATAGAAATTTAAAATACAGTAGAGTCTGCATGTCATTTTTAGGAACTGGTTGTCAAACAGGAAATTAATACAAAGAAAGCAAAAGACTTACTTCTGCACAGCTTTGAATCTTGTTAATATTTCCAAAATGTCCTGTAATGTGTTGCCAACCATATCCTAAACTTTTGTACAAGGAGAGGCAGTGCTGCTTGCGATTATTTTAAGGCAGTTTTAATTCTGACCAGGTGGGTTCAGGAATACAAATCAAGAAGGGGAAGACTGCATCAGAGCTGAGGCACATTGGGGCTACCAATTCTGTTGCCCGGCAACAGAATTTCAGTATAAAGATGTGAATGAAGATATCTTGAATGTGGACAGGCTTGGGAGAGGTAGAGAGCAGGTCTCTGAAATGAGAGAAGTATAAGTGAATGAATAAATACGTGTTCCTGGAGAATGGAGAGCCAGAATCCATTACCCTACAGTCTTTAGTCTGCTAATGTTCCTTTGCACTGATCTGGAAATTATATTTAATGGAATTTGGCTGGCTATGAATTTAAAATTTGTAGAACTGCATATAATTTTTGGAAGCTTTCCTTGGAGTTGTCTGACACTCTTAGATGAAATTTAAATACCTCGAGACCAATTCAAAAATATTTTTTTAAGTTCATAGGTGTATTGAGGAAGGGATTTGAGAAGTGGGATAATAAAATTCTGTTTTTAACTGCAGACAAGTTCATGCATTGACTGGTTTAGAATAGAAATACACTAAAATGTAGCAAACATATCTGGGTGGGGTTTTTTCCCATGGAAAATGGGAGCCCCAGATTAACTGAGTATTAAATTAATAGAAAACTATACTGTATTACATTGCCCACTCTGTGAAACTGTTCATATAGGATATGACAGGTAATTGAGCCATCAACATAAAATATTAATAATTAAGATGATACATTTCATTTTCTTAATGTGCTGTAGTTCCACATCTATCTACGTGCAAATATGACACAGATTTACTGGGACACAGCAGTCACCTTGAAGCTGTGCTCAGTAGCAGCTGATTAGCATTATCTGTTCCAAATGTAAAGTAAGTTCAGCTTGTCTGACCTCATTAGAGTGAGATGAGAGTGCCTCAGTAATAAATGCTCATCTTGCTTCTTCCAGTAATTTGATTTATATGGAAGAAAGTTTTAATGACACATTCCCTGCCACTAATTGGCCAGCAGTCCTTACAGATGTAGAAGAAGGATTCCAAATATAATTAGACTTAGCACTAAAATTTAAAAAGGAGGCTCAAATAGGAAAATATTATTTTTTTCACTAGCACACAATCTGAAATACAGCTGTCTTTTCACCCACTTATATTCATGGACATCAACACAGAAATAAGGCTAATGCATCCAGAAGTGCTTGACAATCTGTAAACTTAGATATATGCACCTGTTTGCTTTTGAATTTGAATTACTAGAGTCTATGGCCATCAAAAATAATTATCATTCTGGCACACTATTAGTCTTATTTTCCATTGCTGAATAGAAAGAATTTGGTTGATAGAATGGCAAAGTGGTCTATGAAGCTGAGAGGCTGCTTCTTATAAGGTTGCGTCTAAATCAAAATAGAGGAGATGGTGAATTCAAATTGTGAAATATTCAGAAACTTGTTTGCTTTATAATAGAGCAAGATGGTAAATTTTAATTTTACATACTTTGCATAAGATTATAATGCAAAAATACAGAATTGCAATCAGTCTGTTCCAAATATAACCTTATCTCTGTTGATAGAAATTAATATATCATCCTGAGTCCTTTAAACCTATCAAGTTAATCTGCAACTCAAAACTAACAAACAGCAAAGTGGTATAAAAGCCTCTTCAGTAGCCTGTGATTAGGGAGAACTGGTTACTTCAGGAAAGACAGGTATATTGGCAAATTCTGCATAAACTTATAAGCTTGGTCTGTCACTCATTTTTCACAGATGTATCAATATTCAGAGTTTTCAAGATGGCAGAAGCAAAGAGTGACTTAGATCTTACTATTAGCAAAGGAACACACCAAATAAAAAAAACCTGCTCCCCAACCCCCTTATTTCAGTACTTGAAGTGCCACATGTCACATGGGTAACATCCATTTATCTTTCAGTTTAAAGATCAAAAATTCTCTTTGTGTTTTTGCAGTGCTCTGAATTTGAGAGCTTGATCCTGCTAAATCTGTTAGTCGGTTTAGGGCCCAATTACTAGTCACAGGAACAAATGAAAACTTCAGATAAGATGACACCATGCTGATATAATTCAAAAGCAATCAGTCACACCACTTCAGGCAGCTTCTTTTTTTTTTTTTTTTTCTTGAAATGTGACTCTTTGAAAACTATTTATGAGGGGGAAAAAAGCACTCCTTTTTTTTCCTTTACTTGCTGAGTTCACCTAAAGCCTCAACTGTGTGAGATGCATTATCTTTTTAATATCTCCACAGAGCATTTTCCTCCCTCCCAGGTAAAATAGAGCAAGTCTAGGTAGATAAAAGACATGTTTACTTGTGACTGGGAAGGCTGCACACAGATGTAGGATCTGATATCTCTGACACCTTTGTATTCAGCTGAGATCACTCACAAGGTACTAAATGGATGGTTTGGACTCTTTAAATCTATCATGTTCCAGAGTTAGATTTTTCACTATGAGTTCTTAATGTAATTTCTGCTTTGGAAATGGACATATGTGCTGCTTCTAGCAATATTTTCAGTAATAACTTTTCCTTTAGCCCTGTAGTGAATGATCAGATAGGTAAAAGCAGACTTGCTGCAAGTGGAGAAACTGAGGCTGACATTATAAACATATTTGTACTTCTCTAAATGTGACAGAAACTGGGTCCATTTCATGATGCCATTGTATTCAATCCCCTGTACTAAATTACCTGTGTGGGGGGGTTGTGTATGTTCCTCAGATTGTATTTTGTTGTGGGAATATCCTTGCCCAGCCAGTTTCCCTGTAGGCATTACCACGAAAACAAACTCTATAGCCTCAATGAGGAAAGGCACCATAGGAAAGTAAGGGGACATCAGAATACGTTTTTTGGTTCCTATGTGCTTTTATGTAATCTAAGATACTGCCTTCTGGCACAAGAAATAAAAAGAAAAAAGGCTAAATTTTTTTGTGTGTGTTCTAATACGGAGGCATAGCAAAAGAACACAAATATTGGGGGTTTTCCACATAGACAAGAAGTGAAAAAAAAATGCTGTGTTTAAATTTTGAGTATTTCTTTCTGGGCAGTTTCTACGCAATTGCATGTCACGGATTGAGATTTACAACTGAACTTAACTTAAAGATCTTTTCCAACCTAAATGATTGTGTGATTAAAGCATATCCAGCTCTGCAACTATGTCAGTCCAGCACACAGGAAACAGCCCAAGAATATACTGGGTTGCACAAATAAATGAGAACCAAAAGCATTGGATGTGTCAGATTGGTGGGGTTTGTGGTAAAGAGTCAGAGCTTAAAAACCTGGAGTTGTTTGTTTAGGCTGCCCAGTAGCACTCTGGTACTAGGGAGGGTGATGACCAGTTTGGAATGAGCCTTTGGAATGTTTGGGAAGCTTGGAACTGTAGCAATGCACTGGATATGGTTCCTTGCTATCACCAGCTCTGCAAGCCAAGGCACCAGAGGGGCTGCCCTAAAGCTCCACCCAGCACCTTCTCTCAAAGGTAGGTGATGGTAACCCTGTATTTTAGGGGCCTGATCAGGAAATTTTCACTAAAAATAGCTTGAACTAAAGCCATTGATAGTGTTGTTCATCTGGAGCACCAAGAGTCTCGTGACTCAAGCACACATCCAAGCAATGTGTATCCAGGATGCAATTCCCTCCCCAGCCTTCTCCTCGCCCATCTTGCAGGAAAGGATACGTAGATTGCTGCAAATGGAGAGAAGATGCTTTTCTTCCTGGTCAAGCTGTGCTGCCCTTACAGACTGGCTTCCAGGCATGAGGACAGCATCACATGGTGGAACTGCTCTTCTGACAGCTGTTTGTGCACTTGACATTTCATAGCTAATGACTTAAATGCATTTTTAAATATTGTCATGGGACTTCCCCCATTTCTCTATTTTAGTTTATAGTAAAAATTCTCTTTGAAGTGCAGTGAGTGGGGGGATACAAACTTTATGCGTCTTCATGAACTATCTCAAATTTTTCAACCAAAATTTTATAATTTAAATAAGGATTTAGGCACTCAGAGTGTGGGATTAATGGCTTATATCCAAACTGGTGATTTGCAGAACTGTCATTCTCTTAGAAGTTAGGAGCTATTAAAAAAATTAGTTCTAAATGTTTGATTTTCTACAGTACTAAAATGAAAAGCCATCATTGTCTTTTAAGCCATGTCAAAGCACATGCTACAGTTCTGTTGAAAGGCCTTTGAATATATGAGAAACTTCTCTGCTTGAAAAGACTGTAACAAAGAGAGAAAAATACTTGTCTGTAGGGAAAGAGTGGAATGAGTAGAGAACTGCTTTCCAGAGAAGTTGTAATTAAGTTTATAGCAACTCAATTAAAGATCCTGATCCACTAGTCATGTATCCACCTTGGTTGTTAGCAGTCTCAGTGCCTGTGTGCAGGTGTTTAATTAAGATGCCCAGATATGAACCAGTTGTCCAAACAAATGCTCCAGTCTCGTAATTATCTGTCTTTCTGTTTTTGTTCAGGTGCTGTCACATTTTTCACAAAAAGGCCCCCGGCTGGCACAAAGTGTGAGTGGTGCAGAGCCCTGGTTCAATGGGCATCTCCTCTGGGCTCCTGAGACAGGTGCTTTACCCTTGTTATAGGCAGTGGCACTTTGACAGGAGAGACGTGCCATGAAATAGCTCACACTCCTCCTTAAAGAGGGCACAGTCATGAAAGCTTTGCAATGGTAGCATCTGTTAGCAAGAGACAGTGTTATTGTGAGTGTGTGTATATATATTCTTATCTGTATAAACAGTGGGTTCTTCTATTTTTCAGATATTTAAGCTTAAGAAAGCTTATATTTAAGCTATTTTTTAAAAATTTAAACTTAAAAGAGTTTGTCAAAAGAAGAACTTCCACTTGCTTTGGCCTTGTCCTTAGTATACTTCAATGACAGGAGGACTGCAATGGAAAAATACTTCCAAGCCTTTCTGGAGAGGCTGTGGCTCCTGGGACACCCAGCTGAGATGCAGAAGTCAGCGAAGTGTCAAACTGAGTTAACTTTGATATTCCTGACATGTGCCTTGAAGGACACCATGCACAGCACCACTTCAGTGACTTGCCCCTGACACTGCCAATTCCTGGACTTCACAGAAAGCTGGGAGGAGGCAGCAGGAAGAGCTGCATAAACAACGTGCGGCACGGTTAGTGTCAGGTTTACTCTGTGAGCCCAGTCTCTGATGTGTGTTTGGAAATGACTATGAGTTTTCAGCTGGGTAAAAGTCTCACCTGCAAGGAGATCATTAATCATCCCTAAGGAACACCGATGCTATTTGGCTGAGAAAACCTGTCTGAAGGAAATCAAGATGGGAATAACCTCTTGCCATCATTTCAGTGTGATTAATATCTGAAAAAAATTTGCTTAATCATTAAGCCAAATGAATTTACAATGTTGCTTTTGGAAAAACAGGACAGTCTCCTATCTCAGCACCCAGAGCAATATACTGGAATTGGCACTGGACAAGAACTTGTTTATTCCTCTTATCACTTAAAGCCTGCATGCTTGGAGCTCTGGGTACAGAGAGGTTGCTGAACGAGCCACCAGGTGGTGAGAGGGCTCTGTGTTATTGCCCTTCCTCCACAGAGTACCTCAAATTTTTGTGGCCCTGCTCCTGGAAGGTGCTGAGCATCATTGCTCTGTACAGAGGAGAGTCTGCAGCCACTGACCCTTGTGAAGCATCTCCTGCCAGGTAAGGGGACCTTTTCTAAATCAATCTCCTTCCACTGACATACCCAGGTGTGATTATTGACATCCAGGTAACAACCACTAATTCAAGATCTTTAGGATCTTTTCCTCCCTACCAGCACCATCTCAGTCCACTGTTGACAAGCTCTCACAGTGGACAATGTTGCTAAACTTGTGTTTTGGCATCAGTTGTGATTGTCATGAAGGATGGTGGCTAGGAAGTACTCTTCTAGCTGCAGTGTGAAGTGGGAAGGAGCGAAGAGGTGGAAGGGCTTTGCTGCTGCTACTGCACAGGGAAGTAAAAATATCTGTAGGGGAGGGAGATTTGGGGAATTGTGTGAAAGGGCCTCTCCATTCCACACCAATACTTCTGGGATGCAATGATAAGTTATATTAAGGGAGTGTATTGAGAAATGACAATAAGCTGCAATAATAACCAGGTACCACTGATTATGACATGACAATACCATCCCTGCTTTTCTGCACTACACTTTCAAAAAATGAAAAATAGCTGGCTTGAATTGGAGATAGTTGCTTATAGAGTGACAGGAAGCACTGAAAACCATCATGTCATTTCTCCGTCAATGAAATATTGCTCCTAACAGCATATTTCTTATGTATTTGCTTGCTCAAATTTAGGATTGTAATTATTTAGGATATCCTTTTAATTAAGGTAACAATTAAAGCATGCTAATTCTGCTGAAGTGCCAAGGAAGTGAAGGTACCATCACTTTGTAACCAAGTGAGGGTTGCTACTCTGCCCTGAGTAGTAACAGAAACATGAAGTAGGAGATCATCTCTGCCCTAGACTGTTCACATTTTCAAAGCACAAGAGAAACAAAGACAGCGATGCTTTCCCCCTCTTTATCCTATTCTTTCAGTTCTGCTCTTATTTTCCTTTAATCAGTCTACTTCCTCTTGCTTAAACACTTAGTGTATCCCAAAGAGGATACTCAACCAAACTGTTCAAGTTGGTCCTTTCATTTCTTGTAGTTAAAAAGCTACCATCAAAGAATGTTTTTATTAAAGAGGTAAACCTGCCTACATTTAAAAATCCTTCTAAACAATGTTGGCAATGTTTATGATACCCCATAAATGGAATAAGGGCCATAACAAAATAAATCTCTTATACTGTGGACCTTAAACCTTGTTCCAAGTTATAGGTTATAAAATAAGGGGCAATTAGCAATGAAATACTAAGCCATAAAGTAATAATAGGGTTTTTTTTCCATGATAGTGTAGTTCCTCAGTAGTATTATGTGATAAAAAAACAAATAGTTGAATGGATCTACTAGATATAGTAGATCTATTTTTAATGTCACTTGTACTGTTCTAATTCAGGAATAACTCCAGTGTGAAACAGTTAAAGCTAGGATAAATGAAGGCAGGATTCATGTAAAAATAGAATTGTTTTAAATAAATGCAAATAAACATTTAATTCCCCCCAAATTCTGCACTTCATTTCCAAATGAGTTTTTACACATTAATCAAGCAAAGAACAAGTACTTAAAAAAAGGAAAGGTCTTTGTAAGGCTCTGAGACAGGACCTGGACCTCCCTTATTACCTTATTATGCTTAATACTGAATTTGACCATGTAAATAGAGGTTCTTTCAAAATGGGCAGAGGACTTTAAGGGTAGAAATTTGTATGCAGACACAAGCACCTAAAATTTACTACAGGTTCATCAGTTCTTCCTTCTGCTGTGGGAGAACTGGCAGAAAAAGATGATAAGTACTGCATATCCCACAGTTCTTTCCATGAACCTTTTTGCCATGAAAAGAGCAAGAGCCAGCAGAGCTGCCTTTCCAGAAACAATATTTTTATACCCATGTTTATCTGATTGCAAACCAATTAGCTTTAAATCTTCTTAGGTAAATACTGAACAACTCCTGCTCACTGGGCACAAAGGACAATGCTACTTCCTGGGAGAATGGCTTTGCCTTAACCGAAATGTATCCTTTTCTTTTCCACTTTTCAAGACAAAGCAAAATCCACCTCTTTTCTCTCAGTTCTCCAACATACTTCTGTTAAGCAGCAATGCTAAAGTGCTTTCTGGCACTGGGATTCCTGCTGGGATTTTGTACTGCCAGGAGGAAAAGGAGATGGGAAAATTTCTTGTGACTTAATGTGTTGATTTGGTTATCCTGCTTTGATTATTATATGATTGAGAGGTAGAAGTGAGCATCTAAACCCAAAATTAATTTTTAACTTAAAATTAATCTCTTCATTAACTGCAGAATTTATCAGTAAAATTGAGATAAAATGTCTCTGTTCTGCAGGTGAAAGAGGAGACCTTTTCAGTTCAGGCTCTCATCATCAGCAACAAAGCTGCAAAGAGGATGACCTATGGATAAGAACTTTCTTTTCAAATATCATCTGTATAACAGCAAAACAGAACTGATAAATGGGGTCTCACTTTTTTCACTAAAGGATTGACTTGAGCATGGGCAGGGCTGGTCATTGCTATTCTCCAAAACACCATTCAGGCAATTGTTATTGCAACACTTTAAGAGCTGACAGCTGGAAATAGCACTGGGCATTGCAGTGTCACCTGCCAGCAAGTGCCAGACCTTACCTATGCTTTCCACCATTTTCATTGCTGCTACACAGGCTATTGATTTTGATGTTGCTTCTTTAAAATCTTCAAATGCAGTCAGGTGCTGTGAGCTAGCCTTCATTCCCCTGCAGGTGTCTGGATCTCTGCAGCTCCTGGTGATTACAACAGCAGCTGCACGTGGTCAGGGCTGGGCTGGAGAACTGCCACATGAAGAGTTGTCATCCTCATCCTCCTCCTCTTCTTCCTCCAAGGGTCTCTCTCACTCAGCTGGAGAGGTGACTGTGGCTTGACTGCCTGCTTCCATCAAAGGTATGCCACTTATCAATTAATATTGTTAAAGAAAGTTAAAAAATAACCCCATTATCTCAGTTATCTTCCTTGATGGCGATTGCTTAGAGGGAATGTTCCTTTCAATGGAGTCCGCCATTGATTCACCATAAACATCTTTATCTCCTTTCATGTCAAATGTACTATATGTCATTTGCAAACCAGATGAGTTCTGACTTTGTTTTTCTCTGGGGAGGTTGCAACCCAGTGTTCAGTTTTCATTGGCACCCTCCTCCCTGCACTCACCTGAAATGCTGCATAGCAGGGAGGGAAGTGCACGAAGCACACGCTTCAGGAGACACAAGGAGGCCTTCAAAGCGTGTTCAGGAGCTACTTCTCAAATGTTTGTAACTTTAGTTGAAATTTTATCAAAGAATCATCCTAGTTAAAGAATCAACTTGGATTTCTTGTTAAATCACTGTGGAAGAACACTAAGTTTTCTTTTAACAGCGCTTAATGACATGGGAGGAAGCGAGAAAAAAATGTTCTTACTACTAAGGAACAAAGGAAGAGAAAGTGCACAACTGACTGTCATAAATTATTTCTAAAAATAGGCATACTACATTTTTCTATAGAGCAGTAACTGCTTCTTAAAATGACATCAAATAAAATACACTTGACATTGAACACTGAAGTCTTTGTTTGATATCCCTCCCGACTTTATCATTCTTTCAAATCATTTTTCTCCTCCTCATGACACTGAGATATTTCAGCCTTGCCTGTAATCTTTCTACAGCTTTATTAAACCAACTCCCTTTTTGACATGAGCTTTTCCAGTTGCAATCCAAACACTCCTGAGCAGCACTTTGTGTTAGCAGTGCATTAACATGAAGTTCCACCAGCTACTCCCTTGCCTCCCTCCTACTACAGCAAAACATAGCTGCTACCTAATATCTTGTTTGAATTAATAATTTTTTGTGCACTCTGCTACTCAGTATTTCCTCACATTTGTTTTCCAAACTTTGCCACTGTTCCTTACTTTTTTTTTATGAAAGAAAATATTTTTGTGATATTCTACGATCACGTCTTGAAGTTTGATCTGTTTCAAAAATACCACAGAATGATTCCAAATATCCTTAGGATACTTTGCTTGGTGGGTTGGGTTTTTTTCCTTCACAGCATTTTAGCTTCCTTGTTTCATTTTCTTAAACAGTTAAATGCTAATGAAACATGACAAAGACATAAATCTCTTGTCTGCTTCTTTCCAGGTCATTTGCACGTAACTGAGACAAAGAGAAAGATACCAGCACCACAGCACACACCCTCTGCAAAAGCAAGCAGCTCTTTTGTGATTCTGACATTAAAAGGTACGTGTTCATTCAAGTCACCATAAAGTGTCAACTATATATATGAATATACTAATTTTTTTTAGAGTGAAAATGCATAGAATTCAGCAAACTTGAATATTTGAACAGAAGGAGGAGCAATCATATGTGATGGAGAGACTGATATTTAAATCCATTGCATGAGCTTGGTGCCTCTAGCAGCCATGTGCTGACCTCTGCTATGATCTTCCTTATTTTGTACATAAGTGAACCTGAGAAGCCTGTCTAGTTTTCTACAGTAAGGTTAAATGATGGTGCATTCAGTGGCCTCTTCCAGTGTCTTGTCTGTGCCAGGAAACTCAGGATCCAGTTCACCAAGGTCTAGTTACCACCACCTTGGTCTGGGGTGGGGTGGAAGTCCTCCTGACCATGCCTGTGGTCTGCACTGCTACTTCCTACTGCCCTCTGTAAAATGGGCTTCAGTTGCCAAATATTTGCAGCCACTTGCACAGCCCAAGGATGGAAAAACTATCCAGACTGGGGATTTTAAGTTTAGGGTGCTTTTTGGCAGAATTCCTGCTCTTAAGCCTTCCCTGCAGAAGCTCAATCCAAAGGTGACTGCAACCTAAATTATCAAAGCCTCACTCTCTACCATGTCTTTGTTGCTAAATCCCAGCAGCTGCTTTGTCTCGTCTGAAGTGTCCAGGTTTTTTCCATGCTTGCTTCAAAAATTCCTGTAATAATCACTTCTGCTTGAGGACAAATTGCTGCTGCTATGACTGGTGATGAGAGTATTTGAAGGGGATTGTTGATTAGATCCACCTCTTTGGAAGTAGGGTTTACTGCTTTATGGAGAAAATGTGAGAAGAAAATGGAACTTTGACCATCACTTAAGGTTGGGGTTTTGTATTTATACAATATTTCTATGTTTAAATAATATGGCTAAATTTAATCTCTCCATCCAAAAAACCACCTCCAAATTTGAATTTTCTTGTCCTGGTTAACAGCTCATCTCCATAGCAGTGCTTTGCAGCTTCACTCTCCTGCAAAATCAGCACTTGGTCTCTTTCAATCCCAGTGTTTCCAGTGTCAAGAGATGTCAGGAACTGGACACTGGGAATTATATCTACTGTCACAGGCCTTCTCAGAGCTTCACTTCAGAAAGTGAAATAAACCTTGTAACCTTGCTTCTGAGGGAAGGTTGGAAAATGGAGCCCATCCTTCATACAGCCAGGATCTCCAGCTAAAATGAACGTTTCCCTCATCTTGTTCATCATGCTTGGGTTTTCAATCTTCCTTCTCTGTCAGAGAAACATAATTGAAATTGTTAATATTACCATAGCCTATTGCTTTAGCAATGTATCAGAGTTAAGGAGTTATGGATGGACCTGCAACTATACCTTTTGTTACCAGTATAGAATATTTTTAGAATAAAAGCATTGGGTTTTGACCTTGGAGTCCATCCCATCACAGCTTGATACGGGAGCTGTTCTGAATTTAGCCCAGCCAAGTATTTAGCCATCCAAGGATAACTCTGCTAATACCAATTCAAGACACTACAGCAACAACTTCAAGCAAACATGAAAGAAAAATTGGAGGAATAAGAAAAACACGCTCTAGAATCTTATCTTGTCAAAAAAAACCAAAAGACAGCAGAGAGCTTTGCAGGTACTTAATGACTTCTGCACTTATCAAGTGTTTCAGTATTGACACTGTTCTTATTCAACCACAAAAGCTATTTGTTTTCTAATACTCTCCAGTGTCAGCCTTCTTTTCCCTTATTCATGTAAAATATGGAATGTGTGTCAGTGAATCCATTTTTCTGCCTTCTTCTGGCAGTCTGGAGGAAAAATCATGTCCTGGGGTGCATCAGGTATGGCACACCTGCTGGGCAAGGGAGGGGATTGTCCTGCTCTGTTTTGCATTGGAATGGACTCACCTTGAATGCTGTGTGCATTTGGGTGCCACAAGATGAGAAAGACATTAAACCATTAGAGAGCATCCAAAGGAGAGCTATGAAGGTGGTGAAGGGCCTTGAGGGGAACCCATATGAGGAGCACGTGAAGTCACTTGGTCTGTTCAGCCCAGAGGAGACTGAGGGGAGACCTCATTGCACTGTACAGTTTCCTCATGAGGGGAGGAGGAGGGGCAGGCATTGATCTCTTCTCTGTAGTGAGCAGGGACAGAACCCAAAGGAATGGCCTGAAATTGTGTCAGGGAAGGTTTAGGTTGGATATCAGGAAAAGGTTCCTCACCCAGAGGGTGGTTGGGCACTGGAACACGCTCCTCAGGGAAGTGGTCACAGCATCAAACTGACAGAGTTTAAGGAGTGTTTGGACAATGGTCTCAGACACATGGTGGAATACTTGGACTTGTGCTGTGCAAGGTCAGGGCTTGGACTCAATGATCTCCATGGATTCCTTCCATCTCAGGATATTCTATGATTCTGGAAATGAAGGAAAACAAAGATGAGTCCCCTGGGCCGTTGGTGTCTGCAAGTCTTCCCCCAGGATTGTCTTCCCAGAACATACAATTTTATGTGTACTGCAAAACTGATACAACAAATGTTTTTTTAGAAAATGTTACCCCTAAGTTATTTATAAAGCTGAAACTAAAGATGTTCACTTTTTGGTCATTTTTTCAATTTTTTGTTTCAGCAACTTGACTTTGAATCAATTGAAGGTTTTATGTGATGAGTACACTTTCTCCTGGCTTGAGGAGATTAAATGAGACTTAAATAAGCTCAGCACTTTGTAAATGTCTCTGCTTTTTCTAGTGCTGAAAAGAAATGTATATTGCAGGATGTTTGTAATGTTGAATTTTATCCTCAACTTTCAGATAGCATCCGTTTCAGTCCTGTGCTGCTCTCTAAGGGAGTCATGTCCTCCTCATCTTCTTCAGCACTGGAGATGGAGATCTTCCAGTACATTGATGCACATCAAAGTGATTTCATCAAGGTAGGAGCTATATTGCAGTGAAATGATGAGCACAGAGCTGGTGGCCCAGAGGCCTGGGCTCTTCTACAGCCAGAGGAGTGTTTGTCACAAAGGTAATGAGCAGGGTCTGGCATCAGGAGTGCAATATGCACTTCACACAGCAAGGCAGCAGGGGAAAGACTGCTGGGGACCCCTGGGGTGAAGGAGGGATTTGGATGGACTTCCACAAAAGAGGTGGTTGTGGGCATCCTTTGAGTGTGCTCAGAGAGAGGCTCCACTAAGCCAAAATGCCACCTGCATGGGACATGCAAGCTAGATAGGAGGCTCACTGTTTGCTTCAGAACTGAGTTTTGTATGTTTGCTCTTTACAAGGAGAGGAGTCTTGGTCCCATGCTGATTTGTGCTTTCATTTTTGTCAGCCCTCTGTGGAAAGGCAGAAACATAATTAGCCCAGTCAGTATCAGTTAAACTTTGAATCTATGAGCACTTCTGAATCCTCATGAGGAATCACCAAGGGAAGCGATACATAATGCAATTTCTATAATGCAAACTAGTCAGCATCTAGTCTACCTCCTCTTCCACTGGATTTTACATCCAGGGTTGGCAATGTGAATGCCTAAGCGTGAGCACCCTCCCTGTTTAGAAAATCAGGAATCTCAACCCTGATGAGTCATCTAAGCAATTCCTCTCTATCCTGAAACCTTAGAGCATCTGTGAAAATGCTGTGATGACACAGAAAGGAAACCATCTTCCAGTGTGAGATTTCTGATACAAGGGCTAAGGACAACAACATCTGGATCACCTAACTGTGCTTTTCTTCCTGTGCAGGATCTGAAGGAATGGGTGGCTGTGGAAAGCGATTCTGTTCAACCACACCTGAGGAAAGAAGTAATGAGAATGATGGCATTGGCAGCAGACAGACTTGCAGCACTGGGAGCCACTGTTAATTTAGTAGACTTGGGGTCACATCAGGTGCTTATCTGGTTCTTGGACTTAAAACATGATATCTGCACATGGGTCTACTTATTGCATTCAATGCTATGTACGTGTATGTTATGACAGTGTTATTTTTTGAATGCTAGATAAAATATTATCAGTAGTCCTGTACCTACATGATACCTGCAGAAATCAGGTCTGAGAACTGAGAGCATACTGGGAACTATACAGACAATCCAAATGCAAGTTGATGTTCTGTCCATAGGAGGGAGTTGGATGCTTTTAACTGGAGAGAAGCAGTTTGCAAAAGTAAAATGACTGAATTTTTTACTGGGGCTTATTTTTGCATTTTTGTGTGCAATGAAGCCTGAGAACTAATGCATCATTTGTCACTGAACTTTCTTTTTGAGGGAGGTAGTTTTTACAAGGAAAATATTGTCAGACAGAAAGGGTTAGCTATATAGAGCATCATCTTTGGTTTTCAGAGCTTCTGACAAAGGATCCGAGCTATTTTCTTAATGATTGTTGGAAAGCAACAGGGATGAATTCATCTCTGAGAAACCTTTGTCTCTAATTTCCCTTACTGTAGCCATGGGCTCTTTTATGCCCTGGGCTCTTACATTTCAACTCTTACCAGGAATTCAAAAGTTCAAGAATAGTGGTTCTCTTTTCTCTGAGGCTTCTGGTGAGGATTCTGATTCTTAGCACAAAGACCATGAAGTACAGCAACACTTTAATATTTCAGGTTGTGTCATTTGATAGTGGCAGAGAATACAACTGGGCTGTGTGGAGCTCTGTTCTGCACAGACCCACATTAGAGGATTAGCCTTAACCTGTTTTTAAAACAGTCTGACATAACTGCTGCCTTCTGCCAACAACACCTTTTTTGGCTTCTATATCTGAGCTTACAGGCCTCCTGCCCTCTGTCTGTGGTGAAATCAAACCCCAAAATAATTTGTGAGGCCTTTGACTATTCAGTGTCACAATACACTTCATAGCACAAAGTTACCTCTGTCTTCTCCAGTGCTGGGAAGTGAGAGCTTAGTAAAAAGGGCATTTATGACAATAAAATGTTAGAAGAGCTCTACAAAGTCCAGCAGGAAATAAACAGTTGAGGAGAAAGGTCTTAGTTTCTCTGAATAGGTTAGAACTGGATTCAGTCAGATTTGTGCACCTAATCAAATCAAAGTCAATTGAGTGTACAAGTATTTTCAATACTGAGAATTTCAGATTTTTTATACATTTGTAAGTTTTAGAAGATTTGGTTTTCCTTAGTTGCCTTCTTCTTAACTTTCTCCACAGCTGCCTGATGGCCAAGTCCTCCCACTGCCTGCTGTGATTCTTGGGGAGCTGGGGAAGGATCCACAAAACCCCACTGTATGTTTCTATGGTCATGTGGACGTGCAGCCTGCCAAGAAGGAAGATGGCTGGAACACTGACCCCTACACACTGACTGAAATCGATGGTGTGCATCTTTTCATAAGTTTTGTATCATTATTTGAATACATGACTGAGGTTCTGAGTGGGAGAAGGGTTCCTGTATATTTAACCAAAGCATGAGGACTTCTCCTGTGGAAATCTTAGGGACGTGTCCAGCAGCTCTCAGCTTTGATGATTTTTCTGTGACTAGTGAGACCCATCAGTGACTGCCTAATATTTGGTGTAGAAAAGCAATGTGAGGTTAAAGATGCTTTATAGAGTATTCAATAGAAAATCCATTTCTGCTTAGAAGTTCTTATAGGATTTTTTCATAAACCATTGTCCTCCCTTGTACCTTCTGCTCTTGCTTCATGCCACTTTTTTCTTCCACCTGCCATGCTGGGGCTCAGAAGCATTTGTGGTGGGAGAATGTGAGGCCCCCTTAAGGTAATTATCCTTCCATCACAGCTGATTGACTGAAGGAAGAAAAATGATGGATAGAGGATCAGCAGATAAGTAAGACCTCAGAAATCCTGATTTCCAGGCTATAACCATTACGTTGCCCTTTCTCATTATCTGGGATCAATTCCCAACAGCCTTACTGGCATAATTCTTCTGCCTTATTCCGTTGTATATCCAGTGGGGACTGCTACAGAAATTTATACACAGGGACAGATTTCAGTTTCACATACAGTGATAACTGTACATGATGTACAGTTGAAAAAGAAATTACATACTTGGACTTGTAACTTCATATTTCTGCCGTGGTATTTATCTGGAGAGTTTTTGCTGCTTGTTACCTGGTCTGAATGACGTGTCCAGAAGCTGCATGGTGTGCAAACCCTTCAGGCATATCTGGTATGAACAAACAGTTCCTGAGAAGAAAAGTGAAGCTCAAAAATTGGCATGTACCAGAAACGACAACATAGTGCATATAGATGGAATGAAAAGGAGAACAAATGTGTACCAGTCCATCGGGTAGCACCTGAACATTCATCACCTTATTTAAAATGAGTCAGTGAAATCCTGACACTTTTGACATTTACACATCAGTAAAGCTTCTGTGGCAACTGGAATTTGCCAATTACGTGGAAGTGAGGAGAGAAAATTCCAAGATTGCTTAAAAACTTTCCTCTTCTCTTCTCAAGGAAACCTCTATGGGCGTGGAGCAACAGACAATAAGGGACCTGTTCTAGCTTGGATAAATGCAGTACAAACATTTAGAGCCTTGAAATTAGTAGGTATCAATGAAGATTTCTTTATTATTATTGCTAATTTTTATTATTTACTATTATTTGTGGTCATTATTTATCATATCTCTAGAGGGATGTATTTACATTCCTGAGTAAGATGATACTTTTCTCTATCAACACACTACACACTCTTTGAAACATTAGCTATTTCTGCTGCAACACTTGGGACACTGGTTCCCCTCCAGTAAGAATTTGTCTTTGAGCATTTCTGTTTTGAACAGTCTGTCTGCAATGTAAATACAGTCTTGCTGCCATTGCCCTGCAGAGGAAAACCCACGGGGGAGCATTCAATATGTATTGCATAGATTACACAGCTCTGATAGCCTGTTCTCTTGAGAGCTTTTAAAATGGTAAAATAACAGATATTACAGAATGCTCATGAAGACTCATCTCTGCTGTTGCATTCTGCTGATCTTTGGTTTTTTCTGCCTACAACATACCTTCAATTTATGTGTCTGTGTGAAGAGAATAAGTATCTAAAATTGTTCATCCAGAATGGGCTGTTATATCACCAACAGGTCAGATTTACCAAAGCAAATACTTTGAACGGGTGCATTCACCAAGTACAAATAAATTCACTCACAGTCTGACATATTTCTGAGGTCAAACATTTGCCTAAATTACTACAATGACCAACACAGTCATCTTCAAATCATTTAATAATTTTGGAGTAGTTGTATCCCCAAAGTAAAGTTAACCAACATATATTCTAAGCTTGTAACTTGGTTAACTATCATCCTTTAAGGTGAATTTATTCTGTTAGTGTGCTGAGAAACAGTTTTCTGTCTCTTGTATGACATTATGGCACAAATTGAGCACTACGTCTTGATTTTTTTGAAGTCCTCTTACAACCTTCTGGAAAACATGTATTTCTTGCATGTAAAGTACTGAATAGACCTTAGTGTCTCTTAAGTGCTAGAAAACACACACATTATTTGCCTAAGGAGTAGTTGTTGTAAGTGAATACAGTAATGGGTCTGACATCTTTGTAGTTTTTCAAATCACTAATAGCTATCTTGACATTCTAACAAGCAAGCAAAAAGGAATTTTTTTATTTGAAGCCTTCCTCTAGAAAACAGCACAGACCATCAAACAATATTCATGAACAGTTTGTTTCTAAAATTTCTGTGGCCAGCTGACAAACCATCAATGAACCCAACCACTGACACAAGTTAATTTAATTTTACACATTTATTCTTGCCTTTAATCTGAGCATTGAATCAAAAGAGAACATGTCTTAAAAACCTCTAATGAGAAAATGAATTGTAATAGGAAACTAAGTTGAAATTTATGTCCCCTATGGGATGTGTCAGCATTTTCAACTCCCACTGTTCCATAATAAAAGTTCTCCTAATTACTCTTGGAAATGCATCCTTATCAACCAGCAGGCTTGCAAATTCACGAGTGCTAAAAAGAAAATTATAGTAGAATCACTGACAACGTTTTTATCACCATGTAAGTCTGGTGATAGACAACACTGGGAAAACCACAGCCAGTGGCTCCCATATGGGCAGTAACACTGGAAATACAAGAGGCACAAAATTTTCTGTGAAAATGCAATTGCTATTACACAGTTAGAATTTCCAAAGCAATTAGAATATTGAATAGCACTGGAAGGAAGCCCATTTAATGAGACATTTCAGCAAGTTTTCTGAAAACACAAAGAAGGATATCAATTATATCAAAATATCAAATATCAAAAAGATATCAATTATTCTGCTTTAAAATGGAAAAAGATAAAAACATAAGGAAGCAAATAAGTTTTTCTGGGAACCTATAAGTGTCCTTCACTGGCTTTTCCACTGAAGCAAGCTATATATCCTATGTACTTATCCTCCATTTTTTTTCCTAACACAATTTGTACAGCAAGCCAATCTGCTCCTAATTTTAAAGTTTTTTGTAGGTTTTTCTTAAAGTTTTTTAAAATGCTTGTTTCTTACCCAGATTTTTCTAATTTTCATGTAGGCTATGCCAGTGAACTTCAAGTTTTTAATTGAAGGCATGGAAGAAGCAGGATCCTTGGGGCTAGAAAAGTTACTTGAAGAAGAAAGCCAGAGCTTCTTCTCTGATGTAGATTATATTGTAATTTCGGACAACCTGTGGCTCAGCAACAAGAAGCCTGCCCTTACCTATGGGAGTCGGGGAAATGCCTGCTTCTTTGTGGAGGTAAAGGACACAGCTTCACTTGAACTGAGTCTCTGGCAGACAGCAATGAGGTAGCTGTGCTTACATCTCCATGCAGAGAAAGACTGAAGGAAAGCTTGATATTTATAAGCACAGAGCTTTCTTTCTTTCGGCTTCTGCAGATTTCCCTCCTCATTTCAGTTGAATTAGCCTTATTTGCTCCCATTAACTTCTCTTCAATCATTTCTTCCCTTGATCCCTTTCCTATCCCATTACTCTCCTGCCACTTTTCCAGCCTCTTCTCATCCTCCCCTCTGCACATCAACTCTGTTTTCATGCAGCACTATCCCTAAACCTGCCTCTCCACCCCTCTCCAAAACCATCTCTTTTGCTGCTCTGCCCTTTGGCAGCAGACACTGCTTAATACAATGAATCAGCCGAAAGGGACTCAGTTTGGTTGGATCTCTGGGTTTAAAACCCACACAAAATTTTTGTAACCATTGGCAGGAGCAAATAAAAGTTCGCTGTAGCCAGCATTTTATATTTAGCAATTAGTGTGAGCTACTGTGAAATAAAGAGCAGAAATTCCTCATCTGGAAATGCTTCCTGATGAAGCATAAAAGGAATCCAGAGAGAAGATTAAAGAACTTGAGAACTAAAGAAAAATCTGCATTAACCTTTATGTCTGAAAAAGAATGAATATTTTTTTAACTGAAAGAGCCTTGGCAGCCTTGATTCAGTTCTTCTAAGTCTTGGTTAAGAAAAATGATGCTATTAAAACATCAAAAATGATCTTTCCCTGCTAGTAGACAGTTAGCTGTAATGAGGTTTTGAGAAGAATAAACAAGTTCTTTGCAGGAAAATATTTTATGATAAACCCAAGTATGAAAATGTGTCTGGAAAAAGAACTCATTTAATAACTCAAATGCCTCTATTCTAAAGCCTTGTTATTCAAGAGACCTATAAATTTTTATTTGTTGCAGTCTTGAATTAAGGCTGGACATATATTCTTAATATAAAACAAGATTAATTTTTGCCCTTTTTAAAGAAGATTTTGCATTAAATAAAAAGGGTAGACAACTTGAAGAATTTATTATCCAATGTTAGAAACAGTAATAATATGCAAATGTTTAATGTATGATGTCTTTAATCTTGCTGAAGCAAAAGAGGGAGTGGAGGAGGACTCTTGCTTTCAAATGTTTAAGTGCTACAGACAGCTGAATTTCTCTCTCTGGTGCTTGACAACAGGGCTCCATCTTCTCTTTGCCAAAGTAGATTATTCCTGACATGATGCTTTCCATTTAATAATTAGAAAAAAAATATTTTCTGTTAATTTGTGTTCTTGTTTAAAAAAACTGGAACTACCAGTCACTGTGGGAAACAAACACTCACGGAAGAATAAGGCAGCGAGTGTTTACATGTAACCAGTGGTTTTGGTACAGGTTGAATGTGGCAGCAAGGACCTTCACTCCGGAACTTTTGGAGGCATCATCCACGAGCCGCTGCTGGACCTGATAGCGCTGCTGGGTAATAACACACACCCTGCTCCGGAGCACTGCCCATGATCAGCCCAATGCAGGTCAGGGCCACGCCTAATTGCTGTAAGGCAAGCCTGATTGAAGCAAGATCCCCAAGTTTCCAAACCTCAGCAAAGCCATGGTGGGTGGCAGCTGAGGAAGGGATTGTCCCCAGTAAGGCCAGGACTTCAGACATGTTAAGCTGATGTCAGTCATGCGTCAATTAAGAACGTTTAAGGACTACAGGCAACTTTAATTCATGCACGCATAGCAAAACCCGACTTCTTAATGCTGATTTGTATCCCAGTAGGACGATGTTTTCATGTCAGAAGCTGGGCTGACACATCACACACTACACACAAACAGCAACTCAATGGTTTTCTTAATAAATAGGCAAATACATCAATGTAGGTGTCACATTGACATTTGCATCTTGACAGATGCAAACAGTTGTTAGGTTTACTAATCTGGTAAAGAGCTCGGTAGAAGAGAAAAGGTGCTATGATTGCCAAGGGTAAGATACAGGCTCCACTTGTACTGATAACTGCCTCTTATTTTGTAGACAGCCTTGTGGATTCCACAGGTCGCATTCAGATCCCAGGAATCTACGACAGTGTTGCTGCCCTGACGGAGGAGGAAAGGAAATTATATGAATCGATTGAATTTGATCTAGAGGAACACAGAAATAATTGTGGTGTGAAAAAATTCCTCTATGGCACCAAGGTAACATAAAATCTCTATGAATGCTTAGCAGAAAGAATTTAAATCACCTATTTGTAGCATTTATGTATAAAGCCAAACTGAAAGATATTTTCACTCAATGGCAAGCTCAAAAAAAAAATTAAAAAATAAAGGCACACCAAGAAGTAAAAGGTAAATAAAATTAGTCTGCTGAAAATGCAAGGCACTGCATCTGGGGAAATTGATCTGAAATATGAATAATCAATGAAAAGAAATAATGCAAAACTAACAGTATAACTCTCCCTTCCTTTTCTACCCCTTTTCTCCCCCCCAAGCCTAATCAGCCAAATAAAAGATGCATTAAAATGCCTACATTTAGGTTACATAGTAAGAAAGTTGTATTCAGCTCTGAAAAAATGGGAGGCAGCTTTAGGCAGATATGTTTCAGGTGGTTTTTATTTGTTTAACACAGATTTTGATGTCTGCTGATCCTGCCATAAAAAACATCCAAAGCTAGAAGCTTCTCCTTACCAGCAATTAAAAATTATATCCTAAACAAAAAAACAGCAGGTAAGGGCTGGCTTGAAAAGATCTCTCTGCACAAGAGTGGCAGCTGGGAGAAAGGAATTGATTAATTTTTTTATCACTAACATAATTATTCTGGTGTAAACTATACTCACATGGATGCTTTTTTTTCCATAAAAAAGCTTTCAAATTACCTAAAGCTAGACTGTAAAATTCAGTAATACAAAAGTATAATGTAACTACACCATCTGAGTTTTGATGTTTTAACTATATGAGGATGAATTGATGTAAATTTTATGTGTAGATAAAGGTCTAGTCTCAAAAAACAGAAGCAAACCCTGAAGCACCCTGAGGTTCTGCAAGAACACCAGTTTATAATTTATATATTTCTTCAATTTTCCTTAGAATAATAATCATAATAATCTTATTTCCCCTCTGCATCTTCTCCAGAAAAACTCAGTTACTGAAAATTTTCATCTTTCCTATTGTGTTATTTAGTGTTCATTAGCATGGTATTATCTGGGATGGGTCTGGCTGAATGGTTTTTCCAGTGACAAGCTCCAGGATAAACAGGCAGTCAGATCAGAAGTTGTTCTGATCCTACTTTGCTTTAGGAAAAATTACTTCCAAGATATTTAAAAACAATGCTCTATTTTTCTAATTTTTCATGAAAAACTATTATTATGCAAATCTTTCTATGACTGAAAGTAGTACATTTTTAAAATGAAAATACATGTTTTATGTGTTTAAATTAAAAATCAAACATCTTTAAAAAGCCAGAGGTCTCCAACTACAAATATTAGGATGGAAAAAGCTTGTTTATATCAATTGTGAATGGCTACTCTTATATTTTCAAATTTTTTTTTAAAGGAAGAAATACTTCTACACCTGTGGCGTTACCCCTCTCTCTCTATTCATGGGATTGAAGGAGCTTTCCATGAACCAGGCATTAAAACAGTCATTCCAGCAAAAGTAATTGGCAAATTCTCAATCCGTCAGGTCCCTCACATGGATCTTTCAGTTGTGAAAAAACAGGTAAGAGATAAATCTTTTCTTTGGCCTCTACTGTGCAAACTAAGTCACTCTTAGCACCTCACAAATTTAGACTTGTAGTAAACTGAATATTTCTAGCACTGATTTGTTTTCAAGAGAAGTAGGAATGTGGGTATAAGCTTGAGTTGCAAGATGGAAGCTTTTTTGAAACATATTTTCCCTGCAGGTGGTGGAACACTTGGAGAGTGTCTTTTCCAAGAGGAACAGTCCAAACAAACTGAAAGTGTCCATGCCTTTGGGTGCGAAGCCCTGGCTTGCTGATGTTAATGATCTACTATATAAAGCAGCAAGAAGGGCAATAAAAACAGGTGTGTTCCCTTTTTTTTTTTTTTACTTTCTTTTTTTTTCCAGTTCTCAATGTGTTTTCAAGTGTGCAGGGGCATTGTGCTCAAACAATAGGGCAAAAGAGATTTCCCAACTCAGTGCTGCATCCACTCACCCTTACAAATCTCATTGATTTTGATAGAACAACTTATCATCAATCACCTTCCATACCTTGCTAAATTTCGATGTTTTATAGAAGTAGCCAAAAGATCTCATTTACTTATTTTTGTATCGATAAGAAACCAGAGCAGAGCTGATTTGTGAAATCAATTGGCTACACACTCAAACCCATTTCTACTTAGAAGCTCTTAGTATCAGCTCTTTGCTTAAATATATGGAAGCAGAAAAAAGCGCCTGGATTGCACCTATTTATTAATTCATTATTCCCATGTATTTCAGTTTTTGGAGAAGATCCAGATTTCATTCGTGACGGCTCAACTGTTCCTGTTGCCAGAATGTTTCAGACTGTAACACAGAAAAGTGTGATGATGCTTCCAATTGGAGCAGCTGATGATGGGGAGCATTCTCAGAATGAGAAAATAAGCAGGTTTCTCGTATTTGTCTGTTTCTGCTATTATAGAGAAGGGAGGGGATTGAAGTCCCTCAGTACCCATGAATGAGCATGGCCAGATGGGAAGCTTTGCTGTGCACTGGGCAGTCCAAACCTACTGTCTCCAGCAAACTTGTTGCTGTGCTAAGCAGAAAGCAAAATTCCCAGTCTAAGGCATACCATTATACACCTTTCACAGGGTGTCTATTCAGTCTTTAAATTCATCACCTTGGCAATTTTCATTTCACTAGCAATGAAATTTGCCTCTGGTCTGAAAGATAATGGTGCAGATGGGCACTCTTCCATCACAGCCTCTGTTTTGAAGCGCGCCAGTCACAGACACTCATGGTAATGTAAGGATTTTAGTGGTTTTCAGTATAAATGGCACAAAGATTTATTTATAGTCCAGGGCACAAAGATTTATTTATAGTCCAGGGACCAAAACTAGTATAATTATACAAGAAATAGCTTAAACTTGTGGCTGGTGTTCATTGTTGGAGGCACGATGGTAAGCCACTATTCGGTGTGTTGTCTGAACACTTACGCAGGTTCTGAGTCAACTCATGATGAACTCTGGAAACTGGAGAATTCAACAATAATTCTCAAATTACTTTTTGTCTCCCCTCATTAAATCCTCAATGCTGATGGCTACAGACAATAGCAATTAGGTGTTGTAAACCTGGAAAAGATTTTCTGAAGTAAATCCAGAGGAGTACCAAATTGAAGGATGTCCAGCATTTCTGTGCACTGGCTAATTTTTGGGGGTTACCAATCTTGAACATTCCTCTGAAGACTCATAAAACTTCACTGGACTATGTTTCGAATTTTAAGAGCAGGACACCCTGATAAAACTTCATTGTGTTTCTGTCCTTCTTCACAGGCACAACTATATTGAAGGAACCAAATTGTTTGCAGCTTTTTTCCTGGAAATATCAAAGCTACATCGGAACTTGCATGAAACTACCCACACAGAGACTATCAACTGACAGAACATACCAAAGTAATCAGCAAAGCACCTCCTTAAACTTTCTAACTTATATAAAACTTATAAATCACATATTCAGTGGCTGTGAATTGGTGGGGAAAAAAATTAAATGCTGTGCTATTTCTTGGCATAATATTAAGTGGCATGCATCTGCGATATGGTCAATCAAGTGATCTTATTCCTAATGATGTAAAACAGGGTTAGGGATAATTCATTCTTGATGAATGGAACATGTTATATTTTAGTTTTAAACTTCAGGACAAAGGGATTTTTTACATCCATTTTACCAAAATGACATTATTTCTGTTTTGTAGCAAGACTCTTCATGCTGCCTAGCTCACATTCCAGTTTCAGAATACGAGCAATACACACTGTAGTTTCCTCCTAACTATATACAAAGTTTCACTGACATAATTCTTTGCAGAAAGATCCACTATCAAATTAATCTCTTTCCTGTCCCTCACAGAAGGTTTTAAATCGGAAATGCATTGAAATTAGCTTGTTGAGTTTGATGTGAAGCTTTGCCTATTAATATCTATTTTATGGGTATAATCACTGAGGTGAGCAGAACTGCAACAGTAAATAAATATTTACAGGTCTAGATTCTGCCTTTCCTCTCACCCAAATCTTCTCTTAGTGTGCTGTGAGCAGATTTAAGAATCACTTAGTAATGTTTCCTTTATGTCACTTTCTTTTCATACAACAGAGAGATTTTGTAAACATCTGTTCCGGCCAAAGTCTGTCATCAGAAGGGTGTTTTTCCACCCAATCAGCAACTATTTGTTGTTAATTATTTTAAAAGCATCAGTTTACATTAATAAGTCAAAGGCAAATGATATATTTTGAAATAAAAACACATTAGTTGAGAGCTGTGTTTCCTGTTAAGGCAAAACATCTGGCACAAAGCTCAAAATTCAAACCCAGATTTTTTAAACTTTAGAATGTGATTTTTACCCTAACATAATTAATTCATAAATAATTACTCTAACATAATTAACACAACTAAACCAACTCAAAGAGTAATGTTATCCCTACTGTTAAAACAAATGACATTAATTAAACTACAGAAAGTAATTGGGATCTTTCCTTTCTCTCCTTTTACCTGCCTTCAAAAATCTGCAAGAACAAAGATGTCGATGTGGAATCTATATAAGGGAATACTGTACTGCAGATAACTTGCATGAACAGATGATGTGGGAAGTTATTAGGATAAAAGCCTTGACTGAATTAAAAAAGCATAACCGAGCTTCTGATTTCAGTAGCTCCTGTGAAATTCATAGGAATTGGGCATAAAAGTAGTTGGCCTTTTAAGAGATCTGGGAACAGTGATAATCCAGGGTACTTGGGTTTCACATCACATTCTCAATAAACACCCATTTTCAGTCCTACCTGGGGCTGTGAGGCCCACAGTTCAGCTGCAAGAGCTGAGTAAGGATTCTGGCTCTGGCTGCTGGCTGTGTTCAAGGGGAAAAGGAGGACTCAGCTCAGTCTCTGACTTGTGTTGGCACCGCTGACTGCAGTGTAACTTCTGGTGCCCATGTCAAGAGAGAGGACTCCAGGACAAGGACCAAAAGCCTCAAAGACCAGGACACTCTGGTTTGCACACCATCAACTTGCAGAAAAATTCTCTGTGATGTCTCAGTTCTCTTCATCTGTTGAAAGCATTTATGAACCAGCACAGCAATGAATGTTGCAGGGGTGAGAACTCCAGTGTCTGCACAGGACGCAGGGCAGATAGGTCCATGTTTCAAAGCTATCACAACATAGAGGTACACAAGGGAATTTTGCTGAAGTATTTGAAGACCTATAATTGACATAAAGGATTGCAATCTCTGGATTTGCAGTGGTTTTACAAGTTACAGAATTACACAGAATCACAGAATATGCCAAGTTAGAAGAGACTCACAAGGATCCTTGAGTCCAACTTTTAGTCCTGTACAGAACTATCCTCAAATTAGCCTAAAACAGAATTGAAAGAAACCTCTGCTGATAAATATGACCCTCCTGGCAGAAGAGTAGAAAATTTGGTGAGATGGAGATGGCAGATTTCTTCATGAAAGAGGGACGAAGACTGCATTTTAGGAATATGTCTGCTCTGAAATACCACTATAATATATGCTGTTTATGTGTTCTACATCATTACAAAGTTGGAATGGAAAATAGTCCTATGTATTTTTTACTGTTGTTCTTTGGAATGACAAATAAAACAGAGTCAGCAAAGAGCATCACTTTATAAGCACAGACACTCTTGGAGCAGTGCACTGAAATAAGGTTCTGCTCCAAAACAGCCACTCACTGTCAAGTTAAAACTATGTGAGTGAAACAGTGGGGCCACTGAATTATGCAGACCATCTCCATGACTCCTTCAGTCCCAGTGGAGTGAAAGAGCATAAAACTTCAATTTCAGGTTCTTCTGTCCATGAAAGCAAGCACTTGGAAAGCAACTTCTGCCCACAGAGGTATTGAGAGCTTCTCTTTCCTTCATAGATCAAGAATGAATATCCACCCTATCTTCTTTTTTTTCCTGATATTGCACAGCATCTCATCAACCTTGTGAAAAAATAGAAACGGTGTGCATTTTTCCAAGGTCTGTAACATTATACAACATTTCTAAAAGTGTTGCTTCTTGGTTGCATTAATTTGTTGCCTCAGTAAGTTAAAGACGACTCTACAATACTAGTGTTACCTAGTGTTAGAAATAGGATTAATGTTTGCTTCTAATGCCTTATTCTGGTTGTGCCATATCCCATGTCAGAGCATATTAGACATTCTCAAATCCTGACCAACTAACTACAGAAATCATATGTACGATTTGTGTGTCTACATATGCATGTATGTAGCTGTAGATATATGTACACTTGCAAGATCTAATCTAGTCATTGATTAAAAAAAAAATCTTGTCTATTCAGGTTTTTTCTTACTAAGGAGTGAATAATGGAAAAACGACATTGTAGGAATGTCCAAAACCAGCATCTGTAAGTCTGAGAGCTTGATACAGATATCAAGACTTGGATCATAGGATCATAAAAGGGTTTAGGTTGGAAGGGACCTCAAAGATTATAGAATCATAGGGTATTTTGGGCTGGAAGAGACCTTTGGAAACCACCTAGTCCAAGCCCACTGTGATGAACAGGATCAAATAGATCGAGTTGCTCAGACCCCCATCCAAGCTGACCTTTGATGTGTCCAGGGGTGGTGCATCCAACCACCTCTCTGGGCAACCTGTGCCAGTGTTTCACAGCCCCCAGAGCACACGTAACAGTACTAGGTGCCTGATTTGTCCCAAATCTTCCTTTTTCTTGTAGGCTGTACATCCATGTTGTAGGGAATCGAACAGTCAAGAATGGGATCATAGTTTTCTACTGATTATTAATGTGAAAGAATAAATTAGAACATTTTAATTTCCATTTAAAATCAGTGGGTTTAAGTGTGAAAGTTGCTTTTTTATATTAGATAAACCCATTTTTTAATCCTTAAGCAATGTTTCAAAAGAGAAGACTGAAAAGTGTGTCAGCTAAAATCATGAAGGATAAGATGCTGACAATAGGAGCTGAAGGCATAGAGAGATGAGCAGCCTCCTGAGACAGAACTAATCAGGTCATCGTCTGCTTAGCCTGTGAAAGTGGAAATTAGGCTTACTCAAATAGTTACGGTTTTCTTTTTCAGTCACATTACTCCCAAGAAGTTTGACTTTGTCTCCTGCTAGTTATTCCTTTCAGAATACAGCATTTGGCTTGTTTCACAAAACATTATAAAATGCCTTGCTAGTTACGAATGTTCATAGTCCATGTTTGGACAGGGAAGATTGTGCAACTGTGCCTTTACCTGTGACACAGAGGCCCATGCCACAGTGGCTGGTGCCAGTGAGGACCCATGAGTTCCCTTGTTTCTGCTGGAACATTTCAGCTGCAAGTAACATGTAAAGTTAAATACTTATTGCTCCAAGGTGAAGCTTAACTGATTTTCAAGCTTGTACCTTGTATCACAGAATATCTAGAACTGGAAGGGACTCATAAGGATCATCGGCTCCAACTCCATGTATATGCCCACACATCATGCCCTTTAGGAGGTGTGTCATTAAATATTTTAAACAAATATATGAATAGAAAAATATGAACAGCTCCTTGTTAACAAAATGCATATTTGTCTACTCTGCTCTCCTACCAAATATTTCCATGATCTTCTCACTTGCATTCTTCAGAACAGTGTACCAAGAATACCTCCACGTTGCAGATAATTTCAACAAATATGTAGCAAAGGTTTTTCTGCAATGCTTCTACATTAAATTACATAAAAGCATGCAAGGAAATTCAAAATAATCTAACAACACAAGCATGGTGGTATGCAATTTTGAAGCCTCTTTTCATTTTATTTTTCAGCTATGAACTTGAACTAGTGTGAGTCTTCTTCCTGAAGTCACTTAGAAGTCATTTGGACATTTCCAGGACTTTCTAATCAGGTAAGTGAAAGAGTCACTGTCTGTTGTAATGGACAGATCATCAGTTCCTGCAAAGCTTTTCAGTTGGTTCTTGCATGGGACGAGTTGTTTGGATGGAGGACAACGGAGACAGTTCCTAGTTACTTTATCCGCTCTTACAGAGTTTAAAAATTTGCAAATATTATCTGAAAGTGTGCTTGTATTTTGTTATGCAATTTCACTCAGGTTCTTTATGTGAAATGTGCCACATTCACCTACTCCTCAAGACAGGAACAACAGCTATGTTTTTTTGTGAACTTAACTGGATGACTGAAAGTGCAAACACACTTCCACAGGTGTGGAATTTGGATTCTTTTTGCTAAGAAACATTTTACCCTTGGGAGGGGAAAAAATCCCAACAAAACCTTGCTTAAGCTCCAAAGTCCACCCTGTATAAGGTGTATCCCAACCGCAAAGAAAAACGGTCACATTCCTCACTTGATGAGCATTTGAGAATTTCAATGTGTAACCAGAAAATTCTTCCTTTAGAGTTAACAGTATAAACTCATTCTTATTTCAGTGGATGAAGTTCTAACAGGACTAGGATGCGTGTACCAGGTGGATAATATGTTGACTTAGTGAAGATGAAAAATAAGGATTAAATCTCTGTTTCATGTAGCGTACTTTTTTGCAGATTATTCTCTGATCTGATACCACATTAAATATTAATGTATTGATGCATAATGTACTAGACTTGATGTTTGTATTTGAGATATATGTCTATTTGAGAAACTTGCTTTGTGAGTTTGCAAGAGATTAATTATACAGTGGCAGAGCTGTAAATTCTGGCAAGCTGGACATCTTCACACGTAACAGACAATACAGGGTAATAAATGGCTCTCATTTTACTACAATGAATTATTATTAAAATTAAATGATTTTTTATTAAAAACCTACAGAACAAGAAAACCAAGTCCTTGGAGGTTTGGCAGAGTCGGCCTCCAGACAGACTTATATGTATCCATAGTTAAATGAAACCAGATGTTGCAGATGTACAAGGGTGTGGAGGTGGTTCGCGTGCCCAAAGAGGCATTCAGGCCCTGGAGGAAGGCCGCAGAGAACTTTGAGAAAGATGGACTTGGTACCCTCCAGGGCTGGGCAGAAAGATCTAGGGGCAGGACGTCCTCGCAGGACATTGGCCACCTCCACAGTCTGTCAAGAAGCCAGCCCTGTCAGTCACTGTTTAGTTCTAGAAACTTCTGTGTAGTTCGGTTGTCTACTGTTCCGTTCCCTTGTCAGTCATTCCCTCTCCTCCCCTCTATTGTTCCTGTTGGTTCCTCACCCATGGTTCTTCCCTTGTTCCTCCCCCGAGCTTGGTGCTCATTGGTTACAGTGTTTCAAATAAAACGTCGGCGCACCAAGAGCTCGGGGTCTCCCGACCTTGGATGCCCAGAGTGCAGTTAATTTCGTGTTACTGTGTCTCTTTATTTCAAGGCGAGAGACCTCTCCTTTCCCCAGCTAAGATACATTGTTCGCCCTGAGCGTGGCAGCCTTCCTGCTCAGGGAAACCTGCCGGCCGGAGAGCTCTCGGAGGCTCACTGTGTCGGGTCCGCTTGAGGGTCTGCACCCACCAGACTAGCGGGCAGCGCGGACGCGACACAAGTGGATAGTGCTGATGTTGCTACCTGTCTCAAAATCCTTTTGATGATCTCTCACTGTGAAATAACATGAAGTGACAGCCAACTGCATGTCCCCCATCCTTCCAATGCAGTTACAATTTTTTTTTAATATCTGCAAGTATAATTCAAATATCATGCTAATCTTTTTATTTGTGGAACTGAAGGGGATTTTTTTTTCTGAGCTTAGAATTGAAACTGTAAAATCTCTGTAACAGAAACTGGAAAATATTCAACCCCTCTGAAATATACCCCTCTGGCATTAAGAAACAAGTGGTGGCAGAGCTCTCATATGAATTTCATGTAAGTTTGCATCACTCTTTTTTTACAATTAGAAATTCAAGAGTTACTACTGCATCTCCTGTGCATTATTGCCTTCCTGATGAGGCATCAAATTCCAAAGGCAGGGTTAACATCCTCAATGTGGCAGCAACCCTGACATTCCAGTGACAACTTTGAAAGATAAAGTTTCATTTCATCACAGTGGAAGGACCAGTAAGATCCTGAAAGTACATCCTCCCTAAAAGTGGCTTTTTTGGGGGATTCTGTACACCAAAATTTATATAGTCCACTTTTTATTGAAAAACAGTGGAATGAAAGACACATTTTAAACAAACTAACAAGCAAACAAACAAAACCACAACAGGTGCTGTGCTAGCACCACTTCTGGTGAACAGTCAAGCAGTCAGTGCCTTTGCCAAGTGACCCTTATAAAGTGCACTCAGAAGTGTATGGACCCAGGGAAAACGACATTCATCTGCAGTCCTCTATAGGTGCTGGTGTATCCTAACACGGGATTTTATGGAGGGAACAGCCTGAAGACTTAAGGATAATGTCTATGGGTAAAATTTCTGCCTGTGTGCTTTAAGTAACTTCAGTTATTTGTCAGCATGGAAAAAAACCCCCACATCTCATTTACTGGTATATTGACACAGATATTTGTATCTAGAAAGCTGCATGCACAGAGACAAAAGTGAGGTCTCCTGTCTGCATGTTTTGTATTGTGTATGCAAAATAGTTTAATTGTTTGTGCTTATATGCAATTGCTTTCTATGACCATTTATTACTATTTATTTTTGATATTTATTTTGAGATGTTGGCTGCGACACTGAGCAGACAGCTGTATGACTACTGTTCTAGACTTACATCTCACAGATGCTACACAGTTCTCTTACCGCTCCTCAGCTGGACTGTAGAGAAACATAGCTCAGATTATTCAGGATCTGATGCAGGATCACATCTGACTCTTCAAGAGCCTCTGTGAAGATACCTCTCTGTGCACATGCAGATAAATATCCATGGCCCCCATGCTTCTGTGTTGCAGGCTGAATAGAAAGCTTTTAATACTGTTGCAAGACTAGACCTGGATGATGCATCTTAAGGGCCAAATTAACGGGTTTGCAGTGACTGTTATTCTCTTTTGTTAAGTGGGGGAACTTCAAGCACTATTTTGGTTTTTTTTTAGTTCTTTCAACTTCTACCTGTAAACTTAAACTCCTATAAAAGTATTTTAATTGCAAAAAACCCCTTTTATTCTCTTCAAGCTGCTCAAAAATCTTTTTCTTTCCCCCAGATTTTATGTAATTATAATAAAGTCAAACAAAACCTTTGTAAGTGTTTCATTAAAGCCCGGATACTTTCCTTCTTATTTTTCTCAAACACTTATATTGCACTAACAATAGCAGGAAAAGTTGGGAAACCACATGATTTTTAGCATATTTTTACTTGCTTGCATAAGGTTCTTTATATCACAACAAAAAAAAATTTAAAAAAAGGTACCTAGAAGCGGGTGAGCATTTTGTTTATGTAAAAATGGGTAACTATTTGTACTTCAAACAAGTTCCTTGGCACGACTGGGCAGCGAACCCAGCGGGTAACATGCAGTGAGTCAGAAGGTGCAGCCTTTAATGGAGGAGCGGGTGCGGGCGCCACGGGCAGCGTGACCTTGATGGCTCAAAGGTGCAGCCGTGCCCTGACGCGGCCACATCTCCTCTGGCTGCCGGAGCTGGCGCGGCTGCCGAGCGGGCCGAGCGGGGCTGTGCAGGCTCGCTCTCCATCCCTTTGGCCACCAGCGGCGCTGGGCACTGAACTGCCGTCATGCTTCCCTCCACAGGGGCAGCTCCCCACGAAACCACATGGGAGCTGCAGCGGCCCGGCCTCAGCCAGCCCGTCCGCGCTCAGGTGTGGCGCGGGCAGTGCCTGGTCCCTCCATGACCCCGCCGAGCGGGCCAGAAGCCACCTGTGTTTTGCCCAGGCTGCCGCTCGGCCGCGGCAGTGCCGGAACCAGCTGAGCCATGGATCACAGCAGAGCAGCACCAGTGCTAAACGACGGACCACGATCACAGGACCACGGCTCAGCCATAGAAGTGTTCATTGAAATTGTCCATGGTTAAAAAAGACCTTTATCGAGTTCAACCACTAACCCAGCATTGCCAAGTCCGCCACTAAACCATGTCCCTAAGTTCCACACCTACACATCCATTAAATATCTCCAAGGATGCCGACTCAATCAAATTCCATCAGTTTGGACAGCAGCAGGTCAGTCGAACTGGAATACTGCACTCTGCTTACTGAATCACATACCTTGACAAATGGGCAAAGTAACTTGCACTAAGAGAGAGAAGGTATACATACATGTGTGTATATGCATAGGTAATTGACACTAAAAAGGTTATTGGTGTTTACATCCTAATTATTCTCTTTCATGTTTTCTTAGCGTTTGGAACTGCAGAATAAAGGTATATGCAACTTTTCTTCAAAAATTTGCTTCTCCGTTAAAAAGCAGTGATGGTTAAGAAACCCCTATGGGTTGATGTTGGTAACTGGACACCCTACAGGCACCACGGTGTCCTTTGGAGGGCCTGCTAGCAATATTCTACCTATGAGACCATCATTGAGTCATGGGATTATTTCTTCTACACAAATTTGATGGGAAAACCTGTGATTCAGAGGTGGTGACTGCCTTTATCCTGCTGAATGTCTGATTTCTGGTAGGAGTAATAACAAAGCTCTGTGTGTTTTCTGTACTGGAGCACACACAGAACATTAAGTAGGAAAGGCAGGGAGAGTTTTCAGTTATACAGCTAAGTAAAGAGCTGGTACTACTCTTGAAATGAGCAACACTTCTAGTGAAATCACTATTTTGGTGTGGTAGAAATAGAGCAACAGCAGAATCATTCCTAGTGTCATATTCTGTTAGCAAATAAATACAGTCTATGTTTACAACCCATTGATAAACTAATCTATTAACTAATTAAATCCTTGTTAATTACTCACTGACTTATTCAGCTTGCATTCTAATAGATTTTTATTAACATAACTATTTCAGAACACAGAACCACGTTTCAGAACAACTTTAGAATTCTGTATATGGCTAAGCCAGAATACTAAACCTAGGGATGTCTGTCAACGTTTAAAAAATACAGCTTACAATTACAAAACAATTATTTTTGGTACAGGTATGATTTTTTTGTTAGATTAATAGCGATTCTGCCTTAGATGCTACTTGTCTCATACCAATGGCTCCCTCTTCAGGCTATTCCTAAAATACGCTGCCTCTCTTCATTTTGTTACAAATATTTCGACTTGTAAGACTCCAGCTCCCATGGTCACATCATCTTCTCCAGTATGTTTCCTCTTAGTAAGCAAATGATGAAATAACTGATGGACCAGGCAGGCTCACTTGGTATTCCTTGAGACCCAGACCTACAAATCTTTTAAGGCATATGAAAGGAATTTGTAAACTGCAGAGAAACTGAGCTTAAAGGACATCAAAAGATTGTTTTATGTCTTTTCCCCATGCTGGAAAACATCCAGAACAATCAGATTGTTCTTAATTGTATTATTCTTACAACTGCCAGTGGTTTCTGTAGACTCTCAAACTATTAAATCTAAATATGTATCTAAAATCCCAAAGATATCTTTACTACAAATCTAGCAGTATTCTGTGTGGATTTCGTATTATACAGAGAACATTAAATTCTGTACTATAACCCTTAGGTACAGGACAAGGAGATAGCCCTCTCTCTCACTGATGTCCAGTGTGGTACTTTACTGTTCTAAATTTTGTTCGTCCATTTCAGGTCTTTCCCAAGACACTGCTCAAGTCTTGGGTGTTCCACTTTGCTTCAGTGAAGGACTCAGGCCACGGCAACTGCTTTGTTTTCAACCCATTCTTACTGTCTTTACAACCCACAACAGAATTGGCATTGCTGTGTCATAAACATAGCAGATTAGCCAGTGACTGACTGGGTGAATAAAACTCTAAGTTGTCACTTCTAGTTGGTAAGCTCGAGCACACTGTGTGACTAAAAAATGTCAGTGAACTGCAAATGTATTCCTGAAGATGTTCTCTCCTTGCGTCTCTGTGCCATGGCCTTGAAGAATGCTAAATGCTGCTTAACCAAGATACTCCACCTGCTAAAAAATGCTGTGTAATCAGGACATAAATGGGAAACCTGCATTTTAAAAATCATAAGCAACAGTGAAAAAGCAACTGCATTTCACCAGACGTCTGAAGACACTTTAGAAGACACTTCTTTGATATTAATCATGTGATTTGGCTAAAGGAAGAGGCAAAGAATATTTGGGCATGGTTTCTTCCCGAGTTCAAAAAACACAAAATACTTTAAAAATTGCCTCCATCTTGCCTTTTTCAACTGCTTCTCTCTTGAACTGCACTTCCTGAAAAGTTATTTTAGGTAGTTTAGAGCATCGACACCCTTCGACTGATAACCCTAGTGAAAGGCTGCGGGCTGAACGTCAAGGACGTGTTTCCCCCTCCTCCAGTATAGGTTTCCCAGGGACCAGCCCCCAATGTCACTGCAACGCGATGCAGGGTGAGGACTGAGGCACAGCTTTACGCACAACCCTGTGCGACCCAAGGTTACACTGGCGCAACCCGGGGCTGCCGCAGGGGCAGAGGCCCCGGGCGGGCCGGGCTGCGCCACGCACCAAGGAACGGGCAGCTTCGGGAAGCTCCAGACCCACCCCCGCTGGCTCCGGCCAGCGCCGCCTGCTCTCGTCCCGCAGGTGCACGCGCGTCCCGGGAAAACCCTGGGGGCTCCCTCCGTCCTTCCCTGCGGGACCATCCCTTCCCGGGAGGATGCGGGGGGCAGCGGCCCCAGCCGGGAGCCAGGGGCGATGTAAGGGCAGGGCAAGATGGCGCCATGGCGCGCGCAAGCAGCGGCGGCCGTTGAGCGCGCGGCCCCTCGCGCCCGCGGCGGCACGAGCGGCACCTCCGCACCGGCTCC
>VZTZ01011589.1:455269-497315 GCA_013400955.1 Drymodes brunneopygia | reverse complement strand
CGGGGCGGGGTCGGTCCGGGCAGGGCGCTCGGGAGTGGCGGCGTGCCATGATTGGTTTCAGTCGCCCGAACCCCCCGTTTTTTACTTGCCCCTCCTTTCCCGAAGGTTGCTGTAGAATAAGCGGGGATGAGCTTTGAGAAGTGCAGTGTTTGGCGGTGAGGGACGACGCACGTGACTGCAGCAGCTCTGTACGTGGCTCTTACAAGGGATAAAGGAAGGGTTGTAGCTGCTTTCCCTTTATTCTGCCTCAGTTACCAAGCAGAGCAGTCACAGATACACAGAATCGGGTCGGAAGAGACCTCTGATATACTGAACACCTTGTCAACAGACCAGAGCAGTGTGTGCCACATCCAGTCCTTCCTTAAACACTTCCAGGGACTGTGACTCCCATCACCTCCCCGGGCAGTCTGTTCCAAGGTCTAATTACACTTTCAGTGAAAAAATTCTTCCTATTGTCCAGCCTAAACTTCCCCTGGTGCTGCTTAAGGCTCTTGTCCTCTCATCCTGTCACTGGTTGCCTGGGAGAAGAGGCTGACCCACACCTGGCCTCATCGTCCTGTCAGGTGGTTGTAGAGAATGATAAGGTCTCCCTTGAGCCTCATTTTCTCCAGGCTAAGCAATCCCAGCTCCCTCAGCCATTCCTCATAGTGCTTGTGCTTCAGACCCTTTGCGTATTTACTGCCCTCCTCTGCAGGTCAGGCTCTTGGGTCGTGAGCGCTTCCTATTCTCTCACAGCCTTGTGATTTTCAACATGATATTGTTCGATCTAGAGAGTCAGAGTAGACACTTGGGGAAGCTGTCAGATTGTGGCAGGGAAAGCAAGTTCCCATAAATAGCATAGCAGCATTAATACATTTCTGAGGTGTGTCTGCAGCAGGAAAGGTCATGAAACCAAAACTACTGTTTTAGGTGGCCTTTGAGGCATAGGTTATCATTTATATGTCATTTATATAGAAGGAAATTTTTTAGTGAGGGTGGTGAGGTATTGGCACAGGTTGCCCAGAGAGGTTGTGGATGCCACATCCCTGCAACAGTTCCACGGACGGGTTGGGTGGGGCTCTGAGTGACTGGGTCTTGTGGTGTCCCTACCCCATGGCTGGGGTGTTGGAACTGGATGATCTTTAAGGTCCCTTCCAACCCAAGCCTTTCTATGAGTCTGTGTTCTGTGGTGTTTAATTTGACTTGTTATGACAGGCTTCTTGCTGCTCCTTCAAATAACTGGTGTGGCCTGTGAACCACAGTGTTAATATTAAATGTAATGTTGTTAGCTGGTGGAAGGAAAGAAAAAAAACATTGGTGATGTGAATGCTGTAGCTAGTAGTGATCTTAGAATTTACACAGTTAAAAATTTTGTTTCTGTTTACCTGTGCCCTCTTTGCTTCTTTGTGTGTCTGCACTGATGCAGACTTGCAAGGCCTTGGCTTTGTCATGTGCTTGTGCTCATGCATATCATACTAAGCATGATGGTAACACCCAGGGAGTAGTAAATAATGGAAATCAAAAAGTGCAAGGGTAGTCATGGCAGTGGTGGATTTTCTGATGGTGCAAAACCATGACAGACTAACATACAATTTAAACGCTGGATGTAATTCCCTGTGATTCTCACCTTAATAACCCAAATGTGTGGCATGTGAAGACTATTAGTTTTCCATTCCTGTATCAGAACATGAGTAATCAAGATGTTTATATGAGGCTGGAGCTTTGGATGCTGTGATCTATATTTTTCCCAGGTCACACCTCTTCATGAAAGATGAAGACAATTACAGGCTTCAGTTTGGTCTTTCTTGCAATCTTCTACACTATTCACAGCAAGTTACATTCATCATAGAAGTAACATTGCAGTTATTCCATCCTTATTTCATAAATTATTTCAGCATGGACATATAATCAGATTGTGGCTTTTATATATAAAATATGGAGCCTGGCAGTAATTGTATAATCCATACATTTTAAAAAAAGTCAAATGCACTGATGTGACACGACGATGATGGACTGTGACTTTTTCAGTATGTTCAAACATGTCAGTTTTATTAGCATTTTGGGAAATACAATTCAAACGACCTGAGTTAAATCCTTTGCTATCATTCTTCTGTAGGAACTATTGTAGCAGCATCAAAGATTTCTAATTTATTTGCATGAGTTTTCTCTTTGTTAGAAACGCTTTTAAAACTTAAGCTGTGTTGTCTTCTTTTTATAGAAAAACATTACTTGGAGATAGAACGTGTGTGAAGGAGATGTCAGCCACAGTATTCCATTAAACCCAACCTTTTGTATGGAAGAACAGCATTTTCTTGTTAGTGTGCACAACATTAAGAATGAGGTGGCTTTGCTTCGCCCAGTTATTTTTTTTTTAGTTTTTTGAATGTGTACAGTGTTGTGGTTTTGTGCATGAGGTAAAATTTACAGACAGACTGGTACATGAAATGTGGTTGAACTGGAATTGTTGGGTGGTTCCTATGTTTCAATTTCCTAATATGGTTTAGAATTTAAATATTCTCTTTCTTGGGAAAGCAGAAAGGCTTCATGGGATGGATGACCCCATCAGTCAAATAAAAACATTGGTTTAAGATACACCTGGTCTAGTCATTCATTGAAATTAATGCCATGGTGATTATGGTGCTTGTTAAAGGTACTAAAAAGTGGGCTTTTTAGATTGGAATCTGGAGTATAACTTATACTTTTGAAAGCTTGGGGATAAAGACAAGATGATGTGATTGAACAGATGTAGGGGCCATGTTTCCTGCTGTTCACAAAACCAGACGTGGTGGAGTGGTCTCTCTCCTGTGCTCTGTGTTGCGTGAGGAGTCAAATGGAAGTGGTGCTTTCACTTTGACAGATTGTCAGCAGCTGCTCATCAGAGCATTTGTGGTTATTCTTCTACCCCAGACAGGTTTTGTTTTGTGTTGACCCTGTCACCTCGGGGTAGCACAGCCACCCAGTTCTGCCTGGCATGGAGGCACTGCTCCTCCTGTGCAATGTGAGTGAAAGGAGCAGAACCAACGCCAGCAGTTCTTGGTGGACACAAAGGCATGAAGGAAATGAGGACTGTGCCTCACCAGCGATCACAGAATCAACTAGGTTGGAAAAGACCTTTGAGATCAAGTTCAATCTATGACCCAACACCCCCATGTCAGTTAGACCACGGCACTAAGTCCAGTCTTTACTTAAACGCCTCCAGGGACCATGACTCCATCACCTCCCTGGGCAGTCCATTCCAGTGTCTAATCACCCTTTGTGTGAAGAAACTCTTCATGTGCAGCCTAAAATCCCCCTGGCACAGCTTAAGACTTGTATTCTCTTTTCCTGTTGCTGGTTGCCTGAGAGAAGAGGCTGATTTCTCTCAGGCAACTGCAGTGTTTAGTACTCACAGCCATAGGGTTAACCATGGATGTCTTGGTGAGAATGAATTAGGAGTAGGGTTGCATGGGATCTCCTGGCATTGCAAACTGCTTAAATCTTGCCTGGCCTGTGGTGTCAAAGTTCATGCAAAATGTCTCCAATAACATCAGAGTGGTTTAATCTTTGGTCTGTTTGCTTTTGCAGTGGACTTTCTTACGTGGTTACACAAACAAACGTGTATGAAAGTTTAAATACGCCTATACCTACTTCTAAACTGGAATTTTTTTTTTTTGGTCATTTTGGCATGTGTTAACACAAACTGAGATTGTTTATTAGCCTGTGTGAAGAAAATCAGTGAATAAGCAAAAAAATGTAAAGATGTTACTGTAATTTCTAATTTCTCACCTGCAGAAATTCCAACGGTGACTTTTTGCTTTGCTCACTCTGGAAGAGCCTGTGACCCTCACCTGTTTCTATTCAATGGGTTAGAGATTGGATTTATTTAAATGTTTGCCCTAAACATTTGCTGTGAACATGAGAGAGTCCATGCAGCGTTGCCTTTAGGACACCTAATCAGGAGGAGACTTACTTTACCTGTACTGGTGGTGTGTAGCATGTTGACAATCACCCACTTCTCTGTTGGAGGGAGAAGCATGGACAGGGATGACCTTTCCATCTTGGTTCACATGTGGAAGCATCACACTTGCTGCTCTGGTACTGCCTGGCGGGTTGGTGCCTCTGGAAAGCCCTGAGCTGGCTGTGTGTGTGCTGCAGCTGAGATGCATCTTTCTTGTATGCCCAGAGCTCATTGGGTGTGCCAGGGTTTCCTGCTCAGTGTTCTGCAGCTGTGCAAGAAATCCTGCGTGGCTGGCAAATGTCAGGTTTTACTGGTGCATGGGGTGCAGCCAGTAAGTGGAAGGCTTCTGAGGAGCGTGTCTTTACATTCCTGGGATAGCCAGCACCTATGCACATCTTTCTGCACGAGAACTGCAGCATAGGAATATGGAACTATGGCATTTTGCAATGCCCTGTGGTCTTTTAACATAGAGAAAGAAATTCCTGTTCCATGCTCATCTTCCTTTGAATGCTTAAGTGACATTGAATATTTAAGTTGGGTTGTTCCAAGTACTTGAGAAAAGGATAGCAAACTCCATACATTCAGTGAAGGCAAAATGTTGCACCTTCCTGGTTCCCTGGTGTGTAACATGCTTTCTGCAGGGATGTATCGACATTGGATTTGGGACACTGAATACACAGTGAGGACAACAGTGATCCTTGTGTTTTAGTTTTTTGTTTGATTTGTTACTTTTGTCTTCTTCACTTTCCATTTTCAATGCCAGTGAAGTAAAGGCTGTTTATTTCCATGCTCCACATGTAAGGCAAACTGAGGTTTACCTTAATCTTTGAAGGGAGGGGGCTTCTTGTGTTGTGTCGTATAAATTGTTAATAGGATATATATTTCTGAAAAGTCAGAATGGATAAATATATAATCTAAAAGGATCGATAAACTGAAGATTGCTTATTTGTTTGCTATAGCAGCTCCAGAATAAAGTGCAATGGATACAAAAAATTACTAGTTCAGCATGTGTATCCTTTACTGGGCAAAGCCTGGCTGTTACAAGTCAGAGCTAATTTTTTTTGATTGGAGCCAGTGCTAGCACAACCTCTAAGTTCAAAGATACAGTACATAAAGGTGTTTTCTGGATGTTGTCTTCAAAATCTGCCAACTTGGTTTCTATTGTTCTGAGTTTTATTGGTACAACAATGGACTGATTTGAATTGCATTTGTTTTTTTTTCCCTGCCTGTTGTTCACATTTTCATTTTAAATTATTTACAAGTCTGAGGCTTGAAGATGAGAGCCTAATGAATGCTTTTAAAAATAAAACCTTCTTTAAGCTTGTTATGCTTCATGTTTTGAATTTATAACCCATGCCTTAATGAATAGTTTCCTAGTTGCTCTCATCTTAGAATGTATGAGCTGTCCTATTTACAAGTCTTACCTATACAATGGAAAGATCATTCCTGTTTACCTTAAATGAACTGTTCTTGTTAACAAGCTTAATCTGCTAATTAGGAATAATATGGCAATGAATACGATGTCAAACCTTTTAGCAAGAATGTGAAGTTTATTTAGTTGTTGATTCTATTTTGGGTACATTCTGTGTAAGAATATAGAGTGTTGTGGTTTTTAACCACATATACATATACATATCAGGTAAATAAAAACTATTTTAGGGAGAAACTATGGCCTACAGGTCCTCACAGAAGCAAATTGACTTCTGCCCTACATTTAGGATATGTTGTTGTCCATGTACTATGATACTGCTAAAAGCCGCTTTGTTTTAGGCTTCAGATAGATGGCAGACATGTGCAAGAACCCTTACAACTTCATGTTTATGTGCAGGTAGTATTTTTTAACAGATAAGTTATTCTCCTGAAAAAGCCAGCAGGGATAGCAGTAGTTGCTTTGTTTTGAGTGTACATTAACGTAATTTAATCAGGAAGGAAAGAAAGCCTGGGACTAGAATTTGATATTATTTACCTGACTATAAATTGGAACATTTCCATTTAGTTTAACAGAATTTTTTTCATTTGTGTCAAAATGATCAAAATCAGAACCTGACACAAGCTCTTAATTTCATAATTTTTGCATACAAAACCAAAGAAATAAAATTGGATTTTATATTATTTTGGTCCAAATCCTACCCCAAAACCAGGGTTGGTTCTTGAGCCAAGCTTTCATAATACGTAACGTTGTTACTTGTTGGTACCGGGAACTTGGCAGAGATATTATATGAAAAAAACTAGGTTTTTTTTTTTCTTTAGCTGTTTCTCATTAGACTTTAAGTGTCAAAGATGCAGACTAGTGAATTTGAGTGCCATTCTAAATCTAGGTAGCTCAGAAATTCTTGACAAGTATTGCTTTGACTTCTTTGTGAGTGCCTCTGATATCTGCAGAGGGTTGTATTTGGGCATTGTTCTCTGTCTCCTTTCCTATGTGTCACCCAAGGAGTTTGCCACAGGCAACCTGAGGAGGGAAGGGGAGGAAGAGACTGAAGGGAAAGTTGACAAAGGTCTGGCATTGACCTTCAGCTGCTCTGGAGCAGACATTTGGTGAGATATAAGGAGCTCATTCTCTCAAACCCCAAGAATCTTTCATGGGCACAAGGTCATTGGGTACAGAAGGTGTTGTTTGGAGAGGACAAGTGAAAACCTGACAATGCATTTTGCTAGCTCTGGTCAGGCTATTCAGGTTCCATTTCCAGGTAAAAAACATGCTGAACTTTGCTGGTGGAGGTTGACTTGCAAGAAAGCTTTCTCTTTTTTTTTTATGCACATCATCATGATTTTAAATGTTGCCGATTTCAGTAAAGTGTATTTTGAGGGGGAGTGTTAAATAAACTTCTATTTTGGAGAATGGATTTGTATTTTGTATGCCAAGGGTATTTGCCCTGTAATGGGATGGGTTTTTGAGGAGGTGACATATAGGCAGATATATTACACCAGCTACGACAGAGAGACAAGTAGGTGAGCTTTCAGGCACACAAGCTTGTCTTTGGACCTGCTGCTGGTAACAGGATAATTAAAATACACTTAAAAATGAAAACAAAGGTAATCTCTGAAGTTTATGCTTAAATATTGCATGGAAGTGCAGGAATGTAAGGAGTATGTCTTTTTACGGGATCAAATAATATTTTATTTATACATTTGTTGTAAGTACTCAAAGGTCTTTAGACTTGCCATTAGGGAGTTTTGGGTGGCAATATAACTGACAGTGCTGAGAAAACTTCAGTTGATGTCACTGTGGCCATGATTTCATTTTTACTTTATTTTTCAATTATTTGTCATCTTTGTAAGTTATGTTTTTAAGCTCTGTGCGATTTGTTTTGGGAGAAAAGAAATACTTCACATAATATTTAAATTTTCTTTGAATAAATCACCTAGAAAGCACAGGAAAAAGAAAAGGTATATTCCCTAAAACAAAATCGCAGTAGGAATTTTGCATTATAAAAGATGATGTTCATAGTGCTGGATTTGTTTAAACCGTCAGAATTGCAAAGCATAAATAATTACATAATTTCACACTTTCCAGTGAAGTCAGACCCTGATTAAGCAGTTGACAGCCTGAAAGAGTCTGCTCTTTGACAGTGATGTCTGTATTCCCTCAATTTGTAGCAACTGCATCTAGGAAAACAAACTGAGCTTTATTCCCTTTACTTTGAATGAGAACCCTTATTGACAGAGGGAGAATATTCTTTTAATAAAAACTTTTCATACTTTAAATGCTTTTCTGCTTTCAGCTAGAATATATTTTGCTGATACCAGGTCTTCTTGCTGTCTTGGTCCTCATTGTCTTTCAGTATGTTTGATATTCATATTTCTTTTTTATTCCTTCTTCCTTGCTGTGCTTTTTTTCTTCCTTCTCTTAAGCAAATAGACAATATGGTAATATGAACTCTAATAGGAAAAAGGCATTGTTTAACTCAGTTGGAGTACTACTATTCCAGTCACCAAATGTAACCATAACACAGCATGCATTTTAATTATTAAATATAATGGAAACTTTGCATTTTAAATCTAGAGATATAAACCACTTGTTTGAAAATGCACAGTTCAGCACTTTGATTTTAGCTTGTAGTGAATTACAGGGCAGTATTCTTTGATCAGTTATTACAAGTAGAAGATTAGTAGCATTCAGTGCTTGTGTTAATTTTGAGAGTACATGTAGGAGTCACTGCAGGTCAAACTGAAGCTCAGTTACGTATATTTTTAATGATTTAGTGATCTGACTGGATAAAGCAATGTTCAAATATGTGGCTAATACAGTCATGCCACTTATTCCAAATAGGGGTAATTTAAAAGCACATTTTGAAGACTAGTATGTCCCCAAATTCTAGTACTTTGTAAAATATGAGTTATTATTAAAAGCCATATTGTTGAGGTTTTGTTTCTAGAAATGTTTGTTTGAATAGTTCTTGAAAGCATTCCTCATGATTTTTGGTGACCTTCCACTAAATAAGAGCTGCCAGGTAGAACAATTAATAAATGTTTTCTCGTGTTTTTTCAATACATGTTTTTGTAATGAATACATTTCAACCATAAATTCTAATAAATACAGTGAATTCAAATGAAATAACCTCATCGTCTGTGCCTTTTTTGACATGAAGTATAAAACTATTCCCAGAGTGAATGTGGATTTTACTGACTCTTCACAAAAGATTCCTAGTCCCTGAATGAGAAGTGCAGGCCTGAACAGGCTCTGTTTTCGGGACTGGTGGACACCAAGTTATAGAGCAGCTGCGGTAGAAGGAGAGGAGGCTTTGCTTGGGTGCCTGCTTTGGGGCACTCGCGCCATAGGCATGCCCTAGGTATGAGAACGAGACTTCTCAGGTTCATGAGCAGTAAATAATATGCTAGCAGCTCTGCAGAGGCAGTGTCTCTTCTCCAGGGTGCCAGATGTAGCAGTCTCATTTTCTGGGCTTAGGACTTGTGCTTGCTGTCTTTGTTGAGAAGGAATTGGATTTTTTTCTTCCCTCTCTGAATCAGATGTGAGATACCAGTATGGTAGATACAGACATGAGTGATTCTGGACTGTTTAATTTTGGGAATCAAGTGCAAATTTTTGTGCCATGGGACCATCTGATCCCTTAGAGGATCCTTACTGCTTGGTTCAGCCTTTCCCTTCCTTTCCCTTCCTTTCCCTTCCTTTCCCTTTCTTTTTCTTTTTCTTTTTCTTTTTTTCCTGTTGGTGATCTGACATAAATTCCATAAACTGCTAACTGATTTTACATTTGCGGCCTTTGCTCTTTGAATCTGGTTGTTCTAAGGCTACGTTTGTCTTAAAGCACCAATCTTCTCATTCTTTCTCTTGTTCCTCTTTGTTCATCTCTGTTGCAAATCAAGTTTTATCAAAATAAGGAATGATACCAATGTCTAATAGATCCTTAAAATTCATACTTTGTAGTTCTTTTTGCTCATGTACCTTTTTTGAGTGTGTGGCAGGAGGGTGTGTAGGTAATGTCTTTCTACTGTGCTCAGTTTTTTATGTGTATTTTGGAAATATCCTCTGCTGTCTGTGTATGCCAAATTAGTCATCCAAAAGATCTTCCTGTGAAGGTTATTTTTTAAAAACTGTGACTACCTTCGAGCCTGAATCACTGTAGAGAACCAATGAATTTATAAATGTTACTTATTTGTCTTGTTCTGGGAATTCGTTACAATATATATACATAGTCCTCGTGGGCTGTAGTTAAAGAATTGCTAAGAGAGAGGCTTTTCTGATGGATGAACTTAACTGAAGACTAAATAAAGGGTATATTTGAACAGACGGCCTTGGTGGTTTCCTCTAAGCAAGAGTGCAGCTTCATCTGGGGCACATGGCAGCATCTCTGGACTTCAGGTCCTTGCCAGCTTCCCTGAGACATTGTCTGCAGGCATCTACCTGGTGTAGCTTGGTTTTTGCTTCTGTCAGCTTGTCCAACTCACCAGCTGCACTGTGAGAGCCAACACAAGGTTTTACTCCTTTGCTGCTTCTTTCTATTCCTTTCAGACTATAAAATGGGACTCTGAAAAGAAATTTCACTTTTGTGCTTTTTGTTGTGTTCCAGAAAAAAGCTGAAAGTAAGATATTGCTAGCAGGAAATAGCATAGGTTGTAGCTTGCACCTTAAGGTCACAGGTTGCTTGTCGCTTGTTCCTTTATTTCATGCTTCATTTTGGAATCTGCCATCTTATGTATGAATTGTTTTCCATGCTATCTTAAATAAGACCCTTTTAATCCTTTGACTTCTGTGAACTTCTGATGGTTTTTATCTGCCCTTATTTTTCTGTGCAGTTATCATTGCACTGCATGTTGTCCAATCTCCAGTTCCTGAATTCTCAAGTCTTACATCTTTTAATTGTGAGAACATTTTTTTACATGCTGTTTTGTCTATTTGCCATTTTTAAGATGTGCTGATGGGTTTTGTCTTGTCTCTTCTCTGACACAGGTGATTTTAATGTTCTTTGCTGTTCTCACTTATTTTCCATTTGTCCAATTCCCATTTGTACAGCTGATTTAAGGAGATAGCAGTAGGATAAGATAGCCTGAACCAGGCAGGTCAGCAGCAGATGGAGGCCAGGACCTGGCTCCCATCTGCCCAGGAGCTCTGGTGCAGCCAACTGACCATCTCTCAATGGTTCTTCAGGGGATGGGGTAGGAATATGGGTCTGATTTACAGCAGACAGCTCATACCACCTGATTTAACTGGCCAAGCATTTAAATTCTTAATCTGATTGCTTTTCTCCTTCTCTTGCATTCTTTCTTCCCTTCCTTCTGAAACAGATCTTTTTTTTAAATTTGTAAAAGGAAAATATACCAACTTTTGTGTATGAAGTGGATTTTTACAGCTGAATTATAAATTCCAAAAACTAGGTGGTTTATAATGGAAACGCTTATGAGGGAGAGGGGAGGGCACGTTATAATACATATGTAACCTTTTTTCCCTCTCTTTAGTGAATAGACCATTTAAACTAAATTAAGTAAAGGATATAAATTCTGTTGTTTCATTTTTTAATATTTCATGGCTGATTTTATAGATAAAAGTTACATTTAATAATAAATATGAAGAAGAATTTATACAACCTGTTCTAGTTTGATATGGAACAGCAAATCCCATTTCTCTGTAGCTGTAAAGAAAATTCATTATAATGTCTTTGATTGTAAGAGATGTCTTCATTGTGATTAGTTACACTGATAATAAAACAATCTTTTTACAAATGGCACAAGATACATGAGATCTCATGTGTTTGCCTTTTAATAGCTTTGAATGTGTGCATTTGCTACTTTTATTCTGTAGTCCTTTCATTTATAACGGGGCACTTTTAAAATCTACAAGTTATTAAAAATAATCGAATATAATTTAATTTTTTTTCTGAAGCATTCTGGAGAACAAGTTATTAATGTAACTAAACGTTGTTAATTGTTGGGTTTTCAAAATATAAGCTAATTTTAATTAAAAAGAAGTGGGTTTAAGTCATTTTATTTAATGCTGAATAACAAGTTTAGTCGATAAAATAGCAAAATCTGGATATATGGCATTACTTTACAAATCCTTTTTAAGCACCTAAAGAAATATCTTGATTTTCAAATGCCCTGTTCCCAGTGAATTCAGTTGGATTTAGATGTTAATAGATATTTGAGCAATTTAAAACATCGATAGTGGCATGAGGATGCCTGGGTATAAAGCTGGCTTGATGGCAGAGTGCAGAGTGGTGCTGAATGGAGTTGCAGGCAGCTGGTGGCTGGTCACAAGTTGTGCTCCTCCCCAGGGCTCAGTACAGGGGCCAGTTCTATTTAATATCTTTATCAATGATCTGGACGAGAGGATCAGGTGCACTGTCTGTCATTTTGCAGATAACACCAAGCTGGATGGAGTGTTGATCTGCTGGAGGGTAGGAAGGCTCTGCAGAGGGATCTGGGCAGGCTGGATCATGGGCCAAGGCCAGTTGTGTGAGGTTCTACCAGGCCAAGTGCTGGGTCCTTTCCTTGGGTCACAACAACCCCAGGCAGTGCTACAGGCTGGGGGCAGAGGGGCTGGAAAGCTGCTGGTGGAAAAGGACCTGGAGGTGCTGTTTGACAGCAGCTGAACATGAGCCAGTGTGTGCCCAGGTGGCCAAGGAGGCCAGTGGCATCCTGGCCTGTGTCACAGTGTGGCCAGCAGGAGCAGAGAAGGGATTGTCCCCCTGTACTCAGCACTGCTGAGGCCACACCTTGAATCCTGTGCTCAGATTTGGTCCACTCACATCAACAAAGACATTGAGGTTCTGGAGTGTGTCCAGAAATAGACAGTGGAGCTGGTGAAGGGTCTGGAGCACAAGTCTTCTGAGGAGTTGGGGTTGTGTAGCCTGAGAAGAGGAGGGTCAGGGGAGACCTTATCACTCTCTACAAGTATCTGAAAAGAACTTGTGGCCGGGTGGGGGTTGGTCTCTTCTCCCAAGTAACAAGTGACAGGACAAGCAGAAATGGCCTCAAGTTGCACTGGGGGAGGTTTAGACTGGATTTACAAAAAATTCCTTTGCTGAAAGGGTTGTCAAGCCCTGAAGCACTGCCCATGGAAGTGGTGGAGTTTAGCATCACTGAAGGTATTTAAAAGATGTGTGGATGTGGCACTTGACATGGTTTAGTGCTGAACTTGGCTGGGTTTACAGTTAGACTTGAACATGGTCTTTCCCAACCTAAACAATTCTATGATTTGGGGAGAGGGAGAATTTTGTGAGGGATTCATTAAAAGGTGTTTTAATGTATTTTTTCCATTGTACATGCATCTAAGAATACTTAGACCTTCTCAACACAGTAGTGCAGAATAAGAGTGATGAGGAAAGTGTAATGGTTATATTAAGATCCTTTGCATATTGATATTGCTATGATTTGTGCTGTTACAGGGGTTCAACCTGTCAAATCTTCTGTATTGCTTAGTATGTGGAAATAATATCAAATTTTGGAAAAATGATGCATTTGCTACAAAATTTTAACTTGTAAAATGTAATTGTATTTTAAATTGTAAAATGGAATTGCAGGGTCACTGTTAAAAGTGAATTCCTTTCCTGTTTCATGTAAAAAGAATTTAGTGCTTTAGAATGAGGAAGGCTGCTTAGCTGGCAAAACAGAAGTTGCATTTGATTATCAAATATTTATGGAATTTACCAGAAAGTGAAAGTCTGAATCATAGCTCTTGGGGAAAAATAGAATGTGATGCTCAAGTCTTCTGGAAAATTCATGATGGAACAGCACACTTAATATTAGGTTTCACTGTAAAAGACATAAACCAACATTTTTGCTCTGTTATCGGTAAGGTTTAATTTTACACTGTTGTCTCTTTTCCATCAATGGTAACAGCTAGGAAAAGAGTTAATTTGTTATAGTTTTTCCCAGGGTGAATACTAGGAAAATGACTGTGGATGACTGAAACAGAGGACTAAATATTCTTTTTACCCTCTGAGAGATAAAGAGGCTGCACCAGGACCCTTTACAGTAGGAAGTAGCCTCTTTGACCTGCAGTTCCTTTCTGTGCCCACATTGCTCTGTCAGAGGGACTGTCTCTGTGGTGTGGGCTGCTCCATCAACTCAGAGCTGCCAAAACCCTGCCCTTCTGTGGCATTGTGTGCTGGCTGTGCTTTGCTGTGGTAAGTCACCATGCGGGTCACCCATCTTGTAGTCCCTCAGGTCCTGGGGCTGCTTGAGCTGAGCAACAGCCTGCTTAGTGACATGTCAATTTTTTCCTGCCAGGAAAGTGTTGAAGCAGATGCAATTTATTACTCTGGCTTGGTCTCCGGGTACTTGTCCGTGTTGCTACTGAGTATGTTTTCTGTGTTCATTTAAACCTATTGATCTTGGGAAAGTTTGTGGGATTGATTTCAACTTGGTGTTTTTCAGGGAATTAGTAGTATTTTTAGTAATAACACACTCCTAATGCATTCCTGAGAGAAAGAGTGATGTATTGAGGAAATACAGAGTCTCTGCAAGTTGCAGTTCTGCCCCAACTCCCAAGGTCCCCTTGCCCAGGCAAGCACTGCATGGTCCTTCTGTGACTTCCTGTGATACCAGGAACTGTGTCTGGGCAGGGTCCAGCTGCATCTGCACTCCCTGCCCAGGAGGGCCTAGGGGAGCAGAGGGCCACACCTAGGGCCACCAGGTTGACCCAGCACATATCTTCCTAGTCTGTGGAAGAGGAGGGCTGTGGCGCCACCCTGATCATGCCAGATGATGATGGGGTTAGCAGTGGCTCTGTGTGGCTGCTGGGCTCTCCCACACTTTGTGCTCCACTGCTGATATTTCCTAGGGAGCTGCTTTATATTGTGGTGCTGACTGGAGATTCGAGTTAAATTTGATAAGCCAACAACTGAAGGAAATGTGTTGCAGACTTGTGTAGCTGTTAAACAGTGTGCTTCAAATCAGGGAAAGGGTTTTGCACACTTAAGATATTCAGTAAGCAGGGTGCAGCTCTTAGAGCAGAGTGAAGCTTTATAATTTTGTAGGTATTATGGAAGTGGTCCCCAATTCAACTGTTCCCTGTTGCTACACCCTGTGCACCACTCCTGCAGGAGAGATGAAAATGTTAATTGTCAGGTGATTCCTTGTTTGGGAATGCAGCTGAGCACATGTGCCTCACACAAATCCTGCTGCCACTGTGCACATACTTAGGCATATTGCTGGTTCTGGAAGAGAGCTGAGTTTCAGGGACTGATTTAGGTAAGCACCAGATTTGTTCTATTGAAACAAATAGCCATGTAGGGAAATGGATACTGTTGACAAGCAGCAGCATTTGAAATCTTCATGGTATTTGTTGCCAAACTATCAGTAAGTGTCAATGCTTTGGGCTAGTAAATGGGGGTTTCGTTTTGTAAGTGATGGTATCAGCAAGGGGCTGTTCCTTGTCTTTAATTCCTTCCCTCCTTCAATTCTATCTGCCTAGGACCCCTTCTGGAAAGATGTGGTTTCATCATATAATCTGCAGTAGGAGGTGGAAGCTACTCTGGCATCCCCTGGCCCCTCTCTCTGGGGTAGCAATGCCTTCTCCCTCATTCACCTCCACTCTCCACCTGCTGACCAGGAGCGTCAGCTGGGGAGAAGTGGGAGCCTGCCTGGCTTTCAGCCTCCTTTTGGTCGTCAATGGAAGTGAAGGAGTCTTTTGTAGCTACATGTCTTAAGTCTAGTGAAGGGCTTGAGAATGGGGAAGGGAAAAGGCTGCATGGTATGCTATAGTAGTGTCCTGTGACTGCTATCACAGGCACCACAGAAGTCATGAATAATTTTTGTATCATCCCATATTGCCAGTGCTTGGACTCATATTGCCACTGTCACCCTGGTATGCCTCCTGTTGCTGTCTTATATTGGTTTCTGTGTCTTGACACAGACAGATGTGTCGCAGATGGAAATTAAAGTTCAGTTGTAACCCCTGAACTGGTCAGAATACAGAAGTGCATAGCATTAAAAGTTCTGCAGTGTCTACAGCTGAAGCATGGGTTTGTTCACCTGAAAGCTGCTAGCAGTTACTACTGGAGGAAGCCAGGCTTTGCACAGCTATGCATGGTTTAAGTCATAGTCATAATCATCTAAGTTATTGGGGGAAAAAAATCCCTCTCTGTATTGCAGAGGACATGGCAACACTGTTGAGATTGCTTGCATGTATTACAGGAAAGCATTAAGGAGAAAAGGTGTGATTTGTCATGCAGCTTTTCCTCTGCATGTTAAGGGTTTACCCTTTCCGTAGCAGAGGTCTGCGTACAGATATCACCTTTTTATACTGATTCCTAATGATGGATATTAGTATTTTTTTGGTAAAAATCCAATATAAATATATAAAGAAGGAAAGGCTGGTTTGTTCGCTTTGCTAAAGTGTGCTGGAGAACTGTCTGCTGGAGGGATCTGGGACATCATCTATTACACGGAGCCCTTCTGAGTGCACCCTGGTGTGAGGCAGCCCCCTGCTTCCACTGTGCATCACCCTCTGCTTTATGTTAGCAACCCAGCTGGAAAATCAAAACTGAAAGAGTATCCATTTTGTATGTCTCGTAGAGTTGAGTTGAAATACTTCCAGTGTGCTCACCTGTATTTCATTGAAGAGAAAAACAGGGTTTGTTTCTAGTAGTTAAATTTTAGCGTATGTCTGTGTCTACAATAATACAGTACTTTGATATAGACAGACATGTAAATATGTACATTCTAATAAATATGTATTCTAATTGAATAATATCAGCTGTCATTTCTGCAGATGTGCCTACCAATAGAACATGTAACACATTTCTGTTTGATCTGCTTTTCTCTGATGTATTGCGATTAGTGCCTTGTGTGAAGTGGCCGCCAGGGGTCATCAGAACGCTTTTATTTTTATTAACGTCTCCTCGTCTTTAGAAGCATGTGTACACTTCGTATTTGCTGGAAACTTTGTTAACCCATCACACAAAAAATCCAAAGTCTTTATGTTACGTGTTCAGCCAAAAATTCATGCAGCTGTTCTCAGCTGAGCTTCTTGAAGAGGCAGCAGATGAGGAAAACAGGGTGCACAAGAATGAGAAGCATGTCCATAAATACCCAGATTACTGCATGCATTCTTTTCTTGATAATTTAACTGGTGATAAATAGAGTAGTCGTAGATGACAAATGTGTCCCAGACTGTGATGGTAGAGACCTTTTGTTGCTTTCTGTATGAAATGGTAGTTTTAAGAAAGGAGCCAACAAAGCCATCCCTTTTTGTCTTTTGGGTTTAATTTTGGGCAAAGGTTGATGGAAATTTAGTGAGTCTTCACAAACATTAAACACCAGAGTAGCCTTCTAGGAAATTCATACTCCTTATGTTTTTAAAGGAGGAAATAGGGCGTCTAGGACCAGGTTTCTAGGGTAGGATTTATAGGAGCCAATTTGCAAGTAGCAGCAATTCCAACTTCCTTTTATCTTTTGCTGCCAAAGTTCAGGAAAAAGTTAAGATTCCCAGCATTTTTTTCAGGTGTCAGTGATAGTGTCTGTGTACTTCTCTGAAGAATCCCAGTGTGGTCCACTGTGTTTAAGAGGATACTTCAGCCAACAGTAGAAAGGGATTCAAACTGCATTTTACTTTTTGCTTCTCCCTAGTTTTAGTTGGTGTACTTGGTGAGAATTGTATCTTGCATGAAATCATGTCATTTGGAGAATTCCCACAAACCACAGAACTTGGTTCAACTACTGTATGTTGAAAATGATATTTCTTTCCTGGACCTGATAAACTCTCTAAAATAAAGTGTTCTAAGAATATTTAAAAAGTGCTTTTCATCCATAAATATCACAGTGCTGTATGAATGCAGTCTTTCTTGGATCTTCTGAAGTTTCTATTGGATCTTTTTATTGATATTGTTATGTGTATGCCTTGCTCTGGAAACAGTCAGAATTCTTTAATTTTAAAATCAATATACAGACCTTCTTAAATTTTCAAAAATTGAAAATCTGGAGGTTATATCACATTTTGTAGGAGACTCTAGTGCGCTTCCTCTGATTCTTTGTCTTGGACATGCATTCCTATTGATTCTGACAGCACTTGAAATGAGTGTATATCTGTACGTGTTTTTTTTTTACCTCCTTTTCAAAGCTGATCTAATCAGTGGTCCCTGCTGCATTAGCAGCATTTGTCTCTTTCTGAAATATGTAGATGACAAACTAGGGAGCCTTTGTGTTGCCAATTTCTGCCCACCTGGAAGGAGTCTGAGCGGTTTGGAAGCAGAAACAAGTGGGATGTGGGTAGTGTTGCAGGTGCATTTCCCTGTGATGCCATTACAGTTTTTTCTGGTGACTATAAGAAAATGAAATTAATGGGTGCAGATAACTCCTCATTTTCAGTGATACACAGAGGATGACTATCAGGGGGCTTTTTATTTTGTCACTTGAGCTATTTTGGATAGATCTGTGTGGAAATTTCAAAGCCTTTAGTCATGGAAGTCAGCTGCTTATTTGGAAGTCTCCTGTGGAGATTTTGCTGTCCTAGGAAAATGGGTGGCTTTATGTGAAGAACAGGCTCACAATGCAAAGCTCAAAGTTCCAGCATTTTTGAGCTGCAAGGGAAAACAAATGTTTGTAATGGATATCATCAAATTCTCCTCAAAAAATGATGATCTTTGTTCCATTTGAATTGACAACAATATTGTCTCCTGTATTCCATTATTGAGGAGACTGTTAGCTTGGATTAGTCTCTCTGAAGGAGGTGAGGTAACTTTGTAAGGCTGTAAGACAGACATATGATTTGATTTAGGCTGTTATGCCCCTGAGTAGATGCTTATTTGACACAAAGGTCGTACATTGAGATGAGTTGTTAACATGCAGTTTTGTGCAGGCTATTTAAAGAGCTCATTAAAATGATTTTCCTTCATTGTATCCATGATTTCATTGAAAGAATTAATTGTCTGAAAGGGGGAATTTTTACTGAAAAAAAATGAAACTCTGTTTTCCATATGTCACATCCTTTACAAATACTGCAGATTGGGCATTGAACACTTGGAGACAATAGTACTGTGACTGAGAAGTGCTCTGAAAATTCTAATGCCAGGATTAGCATAAAAAAAAGAGAGGTAAAGTTAGTACTTATAAATAAACTTTTCTTGTTTTCTTCTGTACACATCGCTACCCCTTCTCTTGGCATATGACCAAAAAGAGAAGTAAATAATTGTATTGAACATCAAGTTAAGGAACTTTGAAATTTACTACAGGTTTATTGATCATTGCTAAATTCCTTGTCCTTTTGATCTTAATTTAAGATTACTACTTTCTAAATTTCATCTGAGGATTAGAGCAATGCAGGTCTTGCACCGGAAAGCTTAACTGCACTGCCTCCACCTTTTGGCATAAGACATTATATATTTTTATTTTGGAGCAGTGGTGAAAAATTAGAACACTCAAATCCAATATTCTCTATTTTCATCGAAGAAAACAGCTTCTGTCCACATATGACTTATGCTTGTGTATAGAACTGGAGCAGACACTATGTCAATACACAAAAAAACTTTATACAAAAGGACACAAAAGTGAGTTGTTACCAGGTAAAGAATGGTGGTGGCTGCTCAAAAAGTGCTATTTTTCTCATTTTTTTGTATGAATTTTCTACTTTACAGATAGTGAGATGGTGCTGAATTGTGACTGTGGGATGTCTTTTAAATTAGTTTAAATATTGAAACAAAAACTCCACAATTCTGATGATTTGGAAATCCAGTGGATCAAAGGGGAGAATCTTTAGCTATATTGGCTTATTTGATATAGCCAAAATACTATGTATTATGCACTTGCAATTTAAAAATGTGTGTTTTATACATTCTGTAAGGATTTAGATAGTTGGCCTATGCAGATGTAACCTATGTATCAAACATTCTGCTTTTGAAGATCTTAAAAACGTGTTTCACTTCTTTCAGATATTTAGAAAATTATTGAAGGAAAGCACTGTGTTATAGCACCTATTTACAGTAGTTCTACTGAGCTCAGTTTTTTCTGAGCAAAAATTTTGAGTCCACAACAGGTTTCTTTCCAAAACTCAGGAACAGCACTGTGCTGCAAAGAACCTTAAAATGCATTAGGTAATGTATGACTGTCTCCAAGCAGAAGAATTTGTTAACCTGAAGCTAATGTGGCAAATTAATTTTTGGTCATATCCTTTAAGGATCTGTTCAGCTATACTTGATTTATATGAACATTAACAAAAGATTTATGTTACAAAAAGTCAACCCACTTTTGAGTTAGAACAGCTTCATTTTGAACATTGAATATGATGTTAAGAGAGCACTGTTTGACAGAACCGGCTTTTAAACGATGGAAGTACTGAGGATTTGACTGCTCTCTGCTTAGCTTGGGATTGATCCTGTGCTGCTTCTGCTGTGCTGTGCCTGGCATTACCATTGGCACAGTCTTGGAGCCTATATAAATACATTTTGGTTTATTTATGCAATACATTAAGTGGTTACGTATTGTTGCACTTTAAGCACTTGTTACTTGTAAAAATGTTTCCAGATGATACTTTAAAGGATGAAGGTAGCTGGAAACACACAAAAGTTTGCATCTTGCATTGATTTTAGTCTTGTTGGTCTGTGAATAAGGTAGTTCAAGAACTGATCTTCCCCACTCCTACTGCTGTGTGAGTTTGGCAGCATTACATTGCTATCAAAAGGCTTACTCAATCACACTGACAAGTAGGAGTTAGACTTAAGCATATGCTTAAGGTGCTGTGGCTTCAGAGGGTTACTTGTTACATCTAGAGTGTGTTCTTAGATTAGGTTAATAAAATTCCAGATTTTCTTGTGATGATGATCCCTGTGCCAGACTAAGACTTGATCCAAGATTAATTTTACAAAAGGAACCCATTTGACCTTATGTGGTCGCTGGGACTGTCCACAGTTGGAGTGCTGTTGATACCTTCTCCAGTGCATTGATTCTTCTATATTACAATATCAACTGCCAGATAGCCCTTAATTAGTGTGGTGGCTTTGTTGAGAGCAGAGGTGAATTGGTTTAGGCAGGCAGAGGATTAGGACCACTCAGATTTATGACCAGCTTGTGCTTTGCCATTGTCATAGTACCCTGTGGCAAATCTGGGAAGGAGCTTTTGTGAGAGAAGCTTACAGCAGAGGAAGCACTACAGGCTCCTTTTGTCTAGAGGCAGCTAATGGTGTGCTGAATGCCTTCTTGGAGTAATGGTAGCCATTCCTGCAATATATCCATGCAGGAAGGAGCCCACAGCTGCATTTGGCTGTGAGGCAGTACTCTGCCATCAAGGAAGCTGAGCTATGTGCAATTGAAATTGTGTTAGAGGCATGGCAGTGTGATCTGAGCAAAGGCTGTAGCAGGAAGAAGCAGACATGGTCCAGTGTTGTGGTCCAGTGCTCCAGACCTTCTGTGAGATGTGGAGGACTGAGCAGAGCTCAGCAAACTGCTGATCATGGTCCCAACAAAAAGTAGTGATGGTAGCCATTAAGTGTCTCTGAGAAGACGTGCTCTTGTCCTAAAGGCAGCATTAAGAGAGAGCTAAAAGAAATTGGAGGCTATTTAATTCCTTAGATTAATTAATATAATGGCAGTTTTAGAGAAACAGCAGCAACTGCCTCACAGTTGTTTTCTTTCATAGAAAATACTTTCTGAATTTTGGTTTCATACAAGTGCAGACACCCATGTAGTGATATTTTGACACAGATTATGTGGAAGTGGGATGGAGGCAAATGTAACTGTGGGAAGGGTGTGCAGGGGTAGACTATTTTCATGGAAGCTTTGATGTATGGTAGTGATGAAGTTGGTAGAAGTGTATCATTGCCACAGGTTGCCACACATCGCCTGCTGTGCATCTGGGGAGAAATTGCCTTGATAATACTTACTGGATGTGAGGCTGTTGACTTCATTAGGAGAACTGCCTGTAAATGGAACAGAGTGCAGCCCTGGTCTGCATGCTATGAGTTTGTTATGAAATGAAGGCAGAGATAAGGAGTTAGGCAAGAAGTATGGGGTGTAAGGCATCTTAGCATATTTGTATTACACATGTGATTATTTTAATTTCATACTGAGGTTATTGGCAGTACCTATGAGATTTATGTTTTGAATTTTTCACTTTTCTAGGAGCTTGTTTGTAGTTCTGACTACACACAGCTTACAAAGATAAAATAGAGGAAATACATTTTTTCCCAAGCACTAGAAAAATCCATAACTGGTGCAGTTGAGTGGGAGATACAGTTGGACACCAGAACTGGGATTGTGATCTGAGCACAGAGCAGGATGAACTTCTGTTGGAGAGTTACTGAACAAATGCTGAGAAACGAGGATAAACCTGCAGAGACTGTATGCTGATAATCAACCATCTTTTTTAGGTCTGTCAGTGGCCAGTGGAGATGAGCTGAATTTGCAGGGGAGTGGCAGAAAAGGCCACATTTTTGTTGATGGAGAAACCTCTAATTATCCCGATACAACTTCTGACAGTGGAACTGTTCAATGCCAGTATTAGTTCACTGCTGGACAAGTTTTCTGTTAAATCTTATGGTCTGAGAGGAAGGTGTCTTATAAAGAAGATGTAGAATTGGTTTGAGATTGCAAATTGTCTTGTACAGCAAAGGAAAAACTGCTGTTCTTCCCCAGGCCATACAAGGAAAGAGTAATCAGGTCTCAGTGGTTGCCTGGGGTGTGGAGGTGCAGCAAGGCAAAGGACCCATGGTTGCTTGTTTAAGGGTGGACTTGTGACACTCGTCACTGAAGTAACTTGATATTTTGCATTATATAAAAAAGCTATGCTGCAGTTAAACCACATCATTTTCATCTGCTCTTTTTTTCTGTATCCCAAACAGTACTCATAACCTTTTCTGGGTAAGCTTGCACATCAAAGGCTTCAGCTGATCCTGCTGTTAATTGCTGTAGTGTTTTTGAACATAGTAACAGTGTGCTGACTTGCACCAGCTGAGAATATAGCCCTGACTGTTTTCCTTCTGACTAATTGTGATAAGTTTCCATCGTGGTTTTGTGAACAAAGAAAAATAGTAGTGCATAAGAATCAGAAAGCCACATTTAGGGGACAATATTGTGGTCCTCCAAAGGGCTGTTGTGATCCAGAGGTGGTTATGCTCTTGTTATTTAGGTATACCCTGGCTTGGTATAGGTTTGGTCAGTGCTTCAGCTCAATGAGAGACCTACAGTTGAAAAACTGTTCAATGTACCCAACTAATGTGCACTCAATTCCTTAGGGGCCTTCCATAAATTATTCTTAAGCAGGAAAACACTTTTTTACTTCCATGGGTAATAAGTCCAAATGATTTGAATTTATTTTCTCAGTTTAATACTTTCCTAATTTGTCCTCAAAATTAAGCATAATTATTTTCTTTAGCATGTACTTGAGCAGTGTTTTGTACCCTATGTTATCTGTATCAACATTGCAATTACTTAATCTTGTCAGGAAGTACTTACAATTGTGGTCATGGCCTCATTCAATGGGTAGCTGAACAAAAAACTGAATACTTGGATCTGCAGCAAATTGATGTTTAAATCATAGTGTAAAGCACATAGATAAACATTTAGTATTTAATCATCTGTTAAAATGAAATGCATTTTCAATTCTCAGTCGCTTCATATCAAAATGAAAAGGTAATAAATGTCAAGACTTGATTTCCCATCCCCATCCCTCTTATAAACTGTGTTGGTAGCATCAGTTTTCTAGTGGCGGCATCTTCTTGGGAGCAGGAGGGTCACACTGGGCACTTGAGCAAAAGCTTTTGGTAACTGGATTTGGATGGTTACATTTTGTGCTGGGTCTCAAAGGTGTTGCCCCTCTCTGCACTGTTAATTCATGACTTCTTTTTTCTCTCCTCCTTCCTCCCCAATTGGGAAACGATGTTTTAGAGGATATTTTAGGAATGATGGGAAGCTATACTTGTGGCGTATTCTTTTAGAACATGGTTTTATTTGTGATTTCCCTCTTTCTCTTTAGCAGGTAATCTAAGCAGAGGAAGGAAAGCAAGCTGCATTTTTAAAATATTTAACATTTATGTTGGCTTTGTTTTGCTTGTTGTCGCAGTCATGATTACTTCTCCTAGGAACTTTTAAATTTGGGAAGCTGATTTTCTAGTTCAGGAAAAGTTAAATATTCCATGACCAGTTCCCTGAAAGCAGCTACTATTTTGTGTCTTAAATATACTTCCAGAAGCAAAGGTCACATTTGTCTGCCCAAGTTTAAAGCATGTAGAAGATTACTTGATTACATATAAAACTATGGGATCTAAGTGTTTGTTCCCATGGTGCTCATCACAGTGAGAGCTCTTGTAACTAAGTGCCTAGAAGGTGGTTTAGATATCATGGTGAAACTGTCGCCTCATATCTTTCATCGCATCTTTCTTCCTGCCATGATTTTAATTTTCTATATTGCATGGGATTTTTAAAATTTGATTGTTTCAACCTTTAAGTTTGCATAAAAGACTAATGATAACTCTCTTGTTTTGTAGGTACTAAACCAAATGATGTGCAATTGATAATATCACTGTTAAGAATGGATGGGGAGGAAAATAAGAAGAGAGATGATGTTGATGAGAATTTACAAGTTGAGTTGACAGAAGAATCCCCAAGAAATACATCAGGAGAAAATGCTGGATGTGACTCTTCAATTCAGCAGAAAACAAGGCTTACATCAGATGAAGTGTTCGGGGATCTTGAAATGAAAGAAAAAGAGAATGGCACAAACAAAAGAGCATTGTCAGAATCACCAAGCCTGGATGTTGTTGAAGCAGAGAAATCTGAAAATATCTCCAGAAAAAGAAAGCAGAGTTCTTCAGAAGACATGCAACATAGTGGAAGGAAACTGCAAAAAGTTTTAGTTGGAGAAGCAGGTGGTATGATAGCTGCAGCTGTAAAGAAGGAAGGAGTCACCAGTTGTCCTGATAGTGGCATATTTAATTCAGACATCCTGTGCCTACGTTACGATTTCAGATGTGCTGATGATGATGCCATGTTGAAAATTCACAAAGAAAATAAACATTCACAAGAGGCATCAGCTGCTGTTCCTGATAAGTTATATTCTTCAGAAGAAATCAGTGCTGTCTGTACAGCTGGAAACATAGACAAAGGTCCTAAAGGCAAAACGAGTGATCAGTGTTTACCTTCCTGCTGTGATAAGGAAAAACATAAACGAGAAAACCTTTCTAAACAATCCAAAGAGCAAACACGCCTTCACTGTAGTTGCATAGGTGAATGTAGTTCAACATTGCATATGCATGTTAAGAGAGATCATGAGAAATCCAAGATATTTTCTTGTGATCTTTGTGGTTTTCAGAGTGCTGAGGAGAGTCTTCTAAAGTCTCATTTCCTTGGCAAGACTCACCTTCGACGCCAAAATCTTGCTGCACGGGGAGGATTTGTACAGATATTGACAAAAAAATCCTTTAAAAACCAACAGTCTACTGCAACCAAAGAGAGGAATGTCAGGGCAAAACCTGGGACCAATAAATTAAGGGCAAGAACTGCTGATGCAAAAGAATTAAGTGTTTGCAGTGCACTGAAAGGCTCAAAAGTAAGCTTGTCTAAACAAAATGATGGCCGTGAACTTGTTGCAATGATACCATCTTCAAATACTCCCACTGAAAAAATGGATACTGTGACAGAAGAAATGTTGCCTTCTTCTGGCACGGAAGGAAATGATGAAATCCATACTGAAAAACTAGAAATACCGGGACCATCAGAAAATATCTTGCAGAAAACAGAATTCTTTCCAACTACCAAAAAGCTGATAAACAGTTTACACAGGACAAGGAGATTTGATAAACTGAAACACAAAAGAAGTGTTTTCTTATTAAGGTCTTCATTTGGACAGAGTAGGTCTTCTAGTTTAAAAAGGCAGGTTAAAAGAAGATACAGCTTGTTGAGTAATAGTAAGACACCCAAATCTGAAACTGGGAGAGTACATGTGAAGCCTATCTCCAGCACACAGCTTAAACATGATGAATCAAGCGCTGTATCACATGCAGAACTAGAAACAGATGCTAAAAGTAGTTGCAGTACTGCTGCAGAAATACAAGATCTTACTGAATATAAGCCAAAGACCCCTTCTTCTAGCACTGCAGATGCTAAAGATTCTGGAGTTAAATTTACTGCTGATGATGGTGCTCTTCATACTTGCATGGATTGTGGTTATGTTTTTCACGACCAAGAAAGTTTGGAAACTCACATTGCAAAGCTTCATACAAAAGGGACCCAGTTTCATTGTCAGATGTGTAGCTATTCCTCTGGAGTCAGGGAAGACATGAAGCAACACTGTCAGGACAGTAAACACCAGATGGGTGGTTGTAGCTTTAATTGTCAACTCTGTTCATTTACCAGCTTGAATGTGGTCAGCCTTCAAAGCCATATGAGTGAAGTGCATAATATGTCCCATAGTTGTCCAGCTTGCATTCTTTTTTTTCAATTGGAAGAAGAGCTGATAAATCATCAAAAAAATGAGAAACATGATGGTTCATTATTTCAGCAAGCTACTCCATTGAGTAACAGTGATCAGACCATGCAAGTGTTACCTTACACTGACTCAGAAGCGAACAATGGCCAAAGACTTGCAAAGGAAATGGAAGTGTCAATGCAAGCAAAAACTCCAGACTCTTCCTTCATAATTCATAGAAATGAACTAAAGCATTCTGTTCTGAATAAAACCCAATTTCAATGTAAGAAGTGTTTTTATAAGACAAGATCTTCCACAGTTCTTACGAGGCACATAAAACTTCGACATGCACAGGAGTATCACTTCCTTTGCAAAGCATGTAATCTCTACTCACTGAGTAAGGAAGGAATGGAGAAACATATCAAAAGGAGCAAGCATCTTGAAAATGCCCGTAAAAACAACATTGGACTACGTTTTGAAGAATGTATTGTAAAGGTTTGCGTTGGTGTTGGTGGCATTAAATCAGTGGTGGATACTTCCATTTCTGGGAGTGGAAATACGGAGTTGGATAAAGAAATTATACATGTTTCATCCTCTTCTGTGGAAAACATATCGAGAAATAAGGAATTTGCTCCACCTGAGCAAACGGTTGGTGAAAATGAATTGGTTTTAGCTGATGCATCTAAAGGAGGGAAACCTAAAGGTACTATTTCTAGGACATGTACACATTGTGGTCTTTTGGCTTCCAGTGTTACGAATTTGACTGTTCACATCAGGCGAAAGCACAGTCATCAGTACAGCTATCTGTGTAAGGTTTGCAATTACTACACTGTCACCAAAGGAGACATGGAGCGTCACTGTGCAACCAAAAAACACAAAAGTCGTGTTGAAATAGAAGGATGTGGAAAACAGAACTCAGAGATCATCGTTAGCCCTGAAGGAGGTAATTTTGAATCCATGAGCAAAAAGATTAACAGCCCTATGAGTACCTTGTCTGAACATGTTGAGGATGGTGGCCAGTCATCAGATTTGGAAAATTCTGTCTTAGACAATCAGGAAGTTGAGCGAGGAGATGCTGCAAATGCCAGTAGGCTGCCAGATTCTCAGCCTGCTGGGAATACACTGAATATAAACCAACGTGTGTTACTGGAACCAGCAAGGGTTGCTCAAGACTGTGACCCAAGCTTCCAGAGAAGAGCCGTGAGTGCAAACGACAACAAGTGTGTACACTGCAGCTTCACTGCTCATTCTGCTGCTTCTTTAGACCTGCATGTGAAGCGAAAACATACAAAACAATTTGAATACTACTGCATGGCTTGTGACTACTATGCTGTTACTCGCAGAGAGATGATAAGGCATGCAGCAACAGAGAAACATAAAATTAGAAGAGAATCTTATGTTTATTCTACTGGAGAGGAAGCAAATACAGCAAGTATCACTAAAGAAGGCACTGCTTTGCCTCAAGAGGAGCACCATCGCAGTGCAGGAGAATCACAAACTATTTTAGGTAAAACAAAATGTGCCAATGATGCACCAGAAAGTGATCATATGAGTAAAATCTTAACTGAGTGCACTGCCTTAGATGAAAATGCATCTCCAGGCATCTCTAAAGATTCCAGTTCCCAAAATCCTGTAGGCGATGAACCTGATAAGGAGTCTAAAAATGGAGGAGAAGACTCTTTTTGTGAAGGATGCCAGCAAACTCCTCAGAAAGACAGAGTTACTGAACTTGTCAAGGAAGTATCAGTCAAAGAACCAGGTACTTGTGAGGTGCAGAAAAGTAAGCATGGTCAGGAGCTGCTCAACTCAGATGATGATTGCACTGTGCAAAATCAAAATAGATCAAGCAACACAAACTTCAGTTCAGAAAAAGGTGTGGAAAGCTTGGAAGAAAATAGTGAAAACTCAGAAGCAGAGTGTAGAGACAAAAACAGTCTCAAAAAAAAATCACTGAAGAAAAATAACCCACTTACGCTAAGTCTTCCAGAAACAAATAGTGCAGTAGAGCAATCAAATTTTGCTGGAAACACTGGAGAAACAGTACAGAATATACATAGTTTAGATGGTAACAGAAGTTTCAGAGAGGATCCTACTGGGGAGGAGGAAGAAGCCCTTATGGAAGCACAACATGAAGCTGAAGTAACTATAAATAACAATATTTGGGAGGCAGATGGCTCAACAGCTGAGGGCATGCAAGACAGTAGTAATGAGGCTTTAGGAACAGTTATCAGTACTGATGATAAAGGTAAGGCAATGCAAAATGTTGGCAAGTTTGATTCTTCTATAGTGAGGTTAAAAAGTCATCAAGATGGAGAGGCTGCTGACCATTCTGCAGGAGGACAGATGTCAGGGGCAGTGAAAGCTAGTGAGCTCACAGTGAAAGCAGACACTTCAACAAGTGGTGGGAAAAAGAAGAAGTCAGAAGGAATTTCCCTTGGGGAATCAACACGTATTCGCTGTGATGACTGTGGTTTTCTAGCAGATGGTTTGAGCGGACTAAATGTTCACATAGCCATGAAACATCCTTCAAAAGAAAAGCATTTTCATTGCTTACTCTGTGGAAAATCATTTTACACAGAAAGCAACCTTCACCAGCACTTGGCCAGTGCTGGGCACATGCGAAATGAGCAGGCGAGTGTGGAGGAGCTGCCTGAAGGAGGTGCAACCTTTAAGTGTTTGAAGTGCACGGAGCCCTTTGATTCAGAGCAGAGCTTGTTTCTCCATATCAAAGAGCAACATGAAGAGCTGCTGCGGGAAGTCAATAAATACATTGTTGAAGACACTGAGCAGATAAACAGGGAGAGGGAAGAGAACCAAGGCAATGTCTGCAAGTATTGTGGGAAGATGTGTAGAAGTAGCAATTCCATGGCCTTCCTAGCTCACATCCGTACCCACACAGGTATGGAAACACTGTCATTGCAAGTGGTCTCTTTTGAGCAGAGTGAATTATACCATTGGTCTTTTTCTGCTTGTTAAGCCCTTTAATATTTCTTATGAACTACCATTTGTATTGCCTGATGAGCCTCTGATGAAATTCAAAATTATCTGAAAGGGTATGAAAATACAGTGATCAAAGGGCACAAAATGAAAGAACATTTCAAATACAGTCACCCTTCTGCCCTGTTTCATATAGAGAGATCTTCTTCCTTTTAATGTAAATTGTAACCATTGATTGGTTTTTAAATTTATATAATGAAGCAGTGATTTGAGAGAACAATTAGCTGTTCTTTCTAACTTTCTCTTCTGTGCAGTTGTTTAATATCCAAATTGTTTATTTTATTTCAATTAAGTGAAACTTTCAGCGTTACATAATGCTTCCGAATAGGCATTTGATATTACATCATTCATAAAGAAATACCAATAACAAACAAGAGGTTTTTGTAGAAATAAGTTACAGTGATTGGAATTGGTCAACCTTTTTGGAAGGTGGTGAGCAGTGTTGATGTGTTGCACAGGGATGTAGCATCTGATTTAGTTTCTGTGCTGATCACACTTTAAATTCATTTTTATGTTTAATTTTAAGTGGAAAATTTAAAAACATTTCTGTAGAAAAATGCATAAGCTGCAGTTCTAAATTTATGTAAAAATTCACTGCGATGTTTCTATAAACCTGCCATACATTCTTTATTTTAAATAGACAGCTTTTCTAAATCACTGAGCTCTGCTTAGACAAGTGGTGTCTCCATGGTTGAATTTATGAGTGGATTTGAATAATAAATTCACATTTCAATGAACATATTTTCATTAAAACTGTAAGGTTTATTTTACTGTACTTTTAAATAATGGCTTATTATGGAAGCTATAGTTTAAATTCATGCAGTATTTGAAACTTAGTGCATGGTTACAAGAAAGAGAACAAAAAGGTAAGAAAAAAGAAGCATAAAAGAATGGTAATTCCTGGCATAATCCTAAAATAGTTTTGTAAGGTTTTTTATGAAAAGGCAAGGGCATGACTGGACAACAAATCCTAAAAATTAATCTTGGGGAACACGGACATTGTATTTCAAACCTTTCAAAGTATTTTACTAGAACTGCAGTATTCATGTATACCAATAACTCACATACTTAATACTTTCAGCATTATTTCTGTCCTGTCAATAATGTAGTTATCTGTATTGCTTCAGCTAATATCCAACTTTGAATGCAGTGTTAAGTCTTCAGAGGGATGCTCATGTTCACATGGTCAAAACAGCTGTATAAGCCCTTAATATGCCCTCTTACGGCAGATAAAACGGAATAAAACTAAGGGGGAGGATGCTAATGGAGCTCTCTTTAGAATTCTTTATGCAACTGTCTGGTCAAGACATGTTGCTTATAATTGATGTGTCCATTACTTGAATTCTCTTGTAATTATAGTCAATAAGTCTTGTAAATGTGTTAAAGCTCACTAAAAGCATACAAATTCAAGAACAGAGTAAGGCTAATAATTTAAAATAATCAATGTAGGCATTTCAGCACTTAATTTCCCTTGTGTGTTGATAGCTGATCATTCTTAATCCATTAAGATTTATTTAGTCGTTTACAATGCAAAATAGGTTTGCACTGGTCACTTGTGCCATTTGAAAATGTCCACCAGGTTAAGTGCAGAATGTAGTCCATTAGTCTTCCTTGACTATATGTATTAATTGCATTTAAAATCAAGTTAATGTGGATGTGAAAGTGAGGTAACTATCAATATATGACAAAGCAACCCTACTTACATAAGTTACATCATTGATTGTAACATTTAGTAAAAGTTAGTGTACTTTTTAACATCTTGTGTGTAGGTCTTATCATGGAGTATATTTTTACTTGTGCTTTTGGATAGCACTAAATATGCAAAGCAGTGAAAGAATAAATTTAATTTTGCAAGTAATTTTTTGGTGCAGAGATATAGAAGGGTTACAGAACAGAGCTCTATCTGCCCTCTTTTTCACTGCAACTTTAAATGAATTGTTTTTCTTATGCTTTGCTTATTCACATAAATAGTAATGTGGAGACTTTTAATAATACTTAATGGAAAGAAGGCTTTCTCTTCCAATCTGTATTTTGCTATTTGTGGTTTTCTTCTTATAGAACCTTTTCTTCCCATCTGTATCACAGTGGATGCAGTTTAATAGCAAACAGATATGTTTAGGTTATTGGGAGTGGTGGCAGAGGGAAATGACCTACTGCACCAACTGTACGTACACTTCTTGTAACATTGGTGAGGCAAAGTCCAGCATTTCCAGCCTCTCACCTGTTCCAGGGTAACAACAGGTACCTAAGAGCACAACCACACACTTTCCCATTTATTGTTCTGATTATATGCTTTAAAAAAGTCTTTCATCAGCATCTGGATGTACATAAATAGGTTTATATATGTGTATATGTATGTGTAACCATCACCAACTCCTTTCCTTTTTTTTTTAATTGAGTAATCAGTGATGATTTGGGTTGGCAGAGGGAAGGGAAGGGAAAGTTGCAGAAAGATATAACTAATAATTTCCATTAATAGAAAAAGAATGTTTCAAAATACCATTAAATAATGCAGGAGATTTTCACATTGCAAATGAAAGGGAAGCTTTGCTAGAGAGGACCTAACAAGTAAGTCCATCACATGTTGACAAGTGAAAATGAGGAAGTGTAAAGAAAAATAAAAGGAGTAGTAGAGGTGGAAGACTTTTTAGTTTGCAATTGATGGAGGTCCCATAAACTTAATTAACAATCAACATCTGAGGAAAAATCACCTGCAACCACATTATCTTTGTTTCTTTTCTCATCAGGCTTCTCAGTTAATGGCAGTTGTGCCCAATGCAAGTATGCTGTATTATTCCCCATGTCCTAAATATAGGAAGAAATAGTATGATGACATTTCATGTGGCTCTGCTCACTTTGTATTGGGCCTGAGCTAGGAACACAGCTGCTTGCGGGTGCAGGTGATGTTGCCTTTGGCTGGCCTAAAGCTGCAATAATGAATTTTTTCTTACAGGTTTGGGTCTGTATTGTCCTAAAGTAAAGCAAGGATTATGAACTCTAGTCTTTTTTTACAAAACAGTAGAATGGTTTATGTCTGCCTGACCTGAACTCTTAAATATAGTCTTATTTTCAGTTTGGTGTGATGGTGTTCGTTTTTGTTTGTTTGTTTTGTTGTTGTTCTGTTTTTGTTTTGCTTGTTGTTGGTTGGTTGATTTGGTGTTCCCCCAATTTTTATGAGCCTTATTATTTCCAAGATGATATAATGAAAGTATTTTTCTCTTTTTTTTCTGAGAACTAAAAGCCAAATGTGAATCCGGTAGTTTCACAGTTTAAGACAGCATGAGAGAACCAGAGAAGCTGGTGATAAGTATGGCTGAGAAATGGTTAAATGCTTTACATTTTTTCAGACAGCTTTATGGCAGATAGTGATATTTTTTTTCCTACCGTTGATTTAAATCTTAGTCTAATGTCTTCATTTTTAGTATAAAATTTTGGGTTGTTCCATCCAAGAACATACTGGAAGAAATTTGGCACCAGCAACCTAAGAGGGAGATACACTGCTTTTGTTTCAGGTGATAAGTACTGTCTGCAGCCTGCCAGCACTTGAATTTTCATGGAGTTTAAATGGAGATGTTAACAGATATTCAGCTCTGGATCTGAGAAAAAAAATCAAAACCCCTCAAGGCCTCAGTGATTTTTGGATGAGAGCAGTCAACAGAATAATACATTTCTGTATTGTCAGCACGCTGTAGTCATGATTGGCCTGAACTTGAGTTCTTCACAAAGGAGTCATGTAAATGGAAAACAGCAAAGGTCTTGTATGGAAGCCCTGTGGGACACCTGCAGTAACAGCATGAGGAACGAATTTACAATTTAATCAGTAGGAGAGAAACTATGGGAACATAGGGTAGAATCCACATGGTATTTGAATTAGATGAGAAAAAAGAGCAGTATAAACACCAATAGATTGTAAAAAAATCCTCTTCAGCTGTGGCCTTGTTGGTATTAATTGTCCAACTAAAGATCCTAAGTTAAAACATCAGCTTTTAGTGGTCTTTTAATAGAAAGATAGACTTTTTTTTATTTGTACTGGTCTCTTTGTAGAATGCAGTGTTGATTTGAAATGTCACCAAATTAATGATTAATTCAGTTTTATCAGGATCATTTAAATAAACTGGGGTTTTTTTCAGTGTGATGGATAGAATGTGATTGCTGTGAGCTGCAGTCTGAACCTGCTTTTGACATTTAAACATATAAAGCTGACTAGATATAACCATTGAGGTGCTAAATATATTTTACATCTACTTCCAACAGTAGAAATGGAAGTATTAAGAGATCTGGCTTCATTGTCATTGAACTGTGAAATATTCAACCTTGTCTACCCGTGCTTAGTACTGTTGACTTTTTTATTTCAGTTAGAAGATTAAAATTAAATGCTTCATTTTTCATTAGCTTTTGGGAATTAAATTGAAATTTAAGACTCTAAAATTTTTTACTAAGATCCTCAATTTCACCAGTGGATTCTTGGAGGATATTCTATTTTCAAGGGCAAAGCAAAAAGGTTCATTGATCAAGTATGATATAGTGCAACATTTTTCTTATCAGAGCTCTTTATGTACATTTATTAAAGATCCCATATTTCATATTATACTTAACTGTATTGGAAGAAGTACTTCACAAAACATATACTAAACATAATATGGAGACTCTTTGACCATATTGTACTTACTTTTAACTGCAATTCTATGATTTTGATTTATTGATTTAAGGATTTAGTGGTCAGAAAATTGGAAAGAGCTTCTAGAATGATGTTGCTGTGTAATAACCTGGGGACTGACATGTGCCCAATTTAACTATGTCAGTAAAAAAGATAGTTTTTCCATCTTGAGTGATCACTCTTAATTAAGACAGACAAATAATTTGACTTTCTGCTGAACTGATGTGGTACAAGAAATAGGCTGATACTTTTTTCTTGAAGAAATAATTTCAGAGTTCTTTGGTCTGCAGCAGACATTTAATATTAAAGTTTGTTCTTGAAATAAATAATAGCCAAAATGTCAATACTTCTGGTTTGCAGAATAATCATAAATTCTTGACCATAAAACAGTCATAAAGGCATAATATTTTATCCACTGTATATTCATACATTGCATGCCATTACAATAGCTAGGTGATGAATCATTTGCTGTGTGTGACAGAACAAATCTGAAATACCAATGCTAATGTAAAATCTATTCAAAGTTGGAAGACTTGTAATATTATTTTACTTTAAAAATATTAGCTAAAAAAAAGTACATTTTTCAGTTTGAACCAATACCAAGCCACTTTAAGACCATTATCCGAGTTCCAGCATTTGGCCATTGGGAAAGGCATAGAACAAATTTTGCCATCTTGTTGAAACATTATCTGCCTATTATATTTTCTTCTCATTTTGATATATTTTGTGGCTTTTTAAGGATAAGAAAAAGACCAGATTAAAAGTTAAGAGAGTATTTTCTGTGATCTTGAACTTGAGCAAACTTTAATAAGTAATGTATAGAATATACTGTCTGTGTCCTGGGAGTTATAAATTTATGTACACGACACTTTTTTTATTAGGCAAAAATCTCAAACAGGTTAAGTGTGGGATAGGTTTTTAAAAGGTTATTTTTCCTCAGGAATTTTTATTTCTTTAACTGTGGGTGATATTTTATTCTAATTCAACTCATATCTTATGCTAAATTTTACTTAGGATCAAAGCCATTCAAGTGCAAGATATGCCACTTTGCAACAGCTCAGCTTGGAGATGCCAGAAACCATGTCAAGAGGCACCTTGGGATGAGGGAATACAAGTGTCATGTCTGTGGGTGAGTAAATTGAAACAGTCTCCACCATGGTTAACCAGGAGAAGAGCGCAGAATATGCATTGTTTCAGAATTGAAAACTGTGATGTGAGCAAGAGTGGCTAAAATTATGCATGCATATCCTCCTTTCCATTGTTATGGTAAATTCCTTAAATACAGTTATGACATTCTTTTCCCACTTCTAATCCTGCACTGAAGATGAGCAATTTTATGGGCTACAAGGTCAATTTGAACCTGTAATCTGTAAATTGACTAAATTATAGGATGTTCATTCACATTGCCAGGGAGAACTGTAAATTCCATTTAAAGACATAAAAAATATATAATATAGACTTTACTGTGTGGGGTTTTTTCTTTTGCTATACTGTTATAATTTTAGTACCATTAACAGATTTCTGGACTCCATTAGGGTTTTCATTCTTTACAAAAACAAAACAGAAGACAGATTTTTCAAACAAACGGATCTAAAATATTGCAGGCATAAGACTTTTAAAATAAATTGAAGTCTTTTATGTGTGCTTGTGTTCATGTTTGTTACCCAAAAAATCTTGTTTTTCTTTTAACAATCGTTATTTCCTCAGAAGGATCGTTCATAATATTTAATTGTCCTTCAAATGTGTTGCATTTAATAGGAGGCATTGAGACTCCTTAATGCAAAACTAATTAATTTAGCAGAAATGTTTAAAAGGTTTTAAAATGCCATGGCATATATGGTACATCATAGGACATTCAAAGTTGGATTTTAATACCCTAGTTCTGATTAAAAATATATTTTAATGTTATTATGCTGAAGAAATTAACTAATATATGCATCATATAAAAACATTTTACGCAAACCTATGTAACCTGCTATAGCAGTCTTACAGCTAATGTGTAGAAGAGCACAGGTTCAATTAGATGGTGCAGTGCACATATGCATGGTGTGGTGTGATGTTGGGGATAACATTCAGCAGGAGGAGGTTTTTCAGCCTTAGTGTACCAATCTACTGCAGGACAAAGTGAGTTACAGATTTTAGAAGACAAGTGAATCTTCAGCTGAAGACGCAGCTGAGTGATTTTCACTGATTCATCTCTCTGTTTTTCAAATTATTTTGCATGCAGCATTATGAGATACTTTGGATAGGTTTACTCTTGGATGGGTTTACTCTCTTAAGAAAATTCTTTGCTGACTTCTTGAAACGAGAAATGAAAATGTATTAGCCCAATTCTTAAGTCCACTGTGTATCAGTAGTAGACTAACTTGTACTACTCCTTATTTTGAAGCATGGTTAAAATGTACAATATTTTATATTGTTTTAAAAAATCTTATTTGCTTTCTCTGCTTTATGAGTTGCCAAGAATTTGACATGGAAGATAGTTAAAAACTACAGATCCACAGAATTATTTAGCAAAGGCTAAACTCTGTTCTTTAGAAGTTGTCCACAACCTTGACATTGGTTGTTTGTTCAATTCCCTTTTAACTTAAACTGGAAAATCATCATGTTATTTAACTATTTCATTGTGAGAGGAAAAGTAAAAAGAATCTCAAGCCAGCTAATACGGTATCTTTTATAAAAAAAGAAGAGAATTAAAATTATTAGGATTTGTCATAGTACCTCATTTTTTCAAAAATTCATGCTGTTACTTCAGGATTGACATGTCTGACAGAACCTGTCTCAGAAATTACACAACTCTTGGCTGGGATTCACAGCAGTTATGCAAGAGAGAGAGAGAGCAAAACATGTATGAATGATTTAGATTTTGGATTAAAATGGCAGTCACTTTACTAAGCTGATTGTTTACTCTGTTTTGCTGACGTCATACCTGGTAGCCAGGCAGGTACTTATTTTCCATTTTTGTGTATTAATTTTCATCAGCAACATGGAGCTGAGCTCTTTTGATATGGCAAAACAACCGGCCTAAGAGACATACACCACAATACCCCATGCTTGCAAAAATCTGATTTATATACCTCTTTAAATAATCATCACATTTCACTTAATGTGCACCAAAAATTTCTTTTAACAATCGTATACTAAGACTGATTTATTTGGAAAAGACATTTTTGCACTGTAGCTAATAATCCTGAAGAATTGATCAGGATTTGAAGGAGGAATGACCAAAGCAGTTTGAACCATAGTCCATATAATGAATATGCCATCTTATATGTAGAAGAGGAGAAAAAAGTGTTAATGTTAATAGCTGTGCTGTATTTGTGCTCTTTTAATTGAAAGGACTGGGTACTGTGTTGGTTAAAAAAATAAAGTAGCAACATAAAAAAAGATAAAATTGCTAGGATTGGCTATCGGATTAGTGGCACTATAGAGCATTGGTACATTAACACCACTGACAATGTCAATTCATTATCATTGATGGCTAAATAATCTTAGAAATGCTCAGTGGACCTATTAGTTCCTGAACATAAGCAGCTCATGCTGCATTTCTTCATTAGCTTTAATTGCTATAAATTTTACCTTTTTAAAAATCATGCTTTAAAAGGTGAAGTGATCTTTCAGGAACATTAACTCTGTAATTTTGTCACAAACAGAAGGTCCTGCACTATGTTTTCTTTTCTTCAGTAGTTAATATTCTATCCTCTGACTTTTAGAATCTCAGTAATAAGCCCTCTGGTAGTTGTGAGGATAAATTGTTTCGTTTTTGTTTGTTTGTTTGCTTGGGCACTTTTTAAAGGTGAAATGTCAGTGCAACATCATAGTGTGGTCTCAAAATACCATGTTTTTTAAAGACAAATTATTTTAAATTTTCGTCTTTAAAAAAAAAGCAAAAAAAGCGTATTTTTAGTGTTATTTTAGGAAGGGTTTGCCGTGTCTCAGTTTTTCAAATGATCCTCATATTTACATGCTACAAAGTACACAATATATAATTCATCTAGTTGTTGAAAAAGGCAGTAATTTTGCTGTGTTATTTTTTTTTAATTGAAGTTCAGGGTTTGTTTTTCTTCAGCTGCACAGCAGAAACTACATGACACAGAAATTGGACACTGCTAATGTTTTAACATTTGGAATAAACCGTCTGCTACTCATTGCCTTATCGCAGATGTGTGTTAATTGTTTTCTTTTTCATATCCATGGCTGTAAAATATATCCCATTATTTTAGGGGTAATGTCTATTTTCTGTGGGTAGCAAACTGCTGCATATTTGAATTTCATTTTTGTAAGTCTGACTCTGAAATTGGCTGATACCCTGGGTTAGGTGAGCAAATCTTGGTTGCCCAGCATTTAAAATTTTTGTTTCGTTTGCCTGATGAAATGCTGGGAAAAGGCTTATCATGCACTTTTCAAACTTTATCCCATCGGTAGGACATGAAAAATGAATTGTTCTGCAATTGAGATTTTGAACAGAATTTATAGGCAATGTTTGATTTAAAAATACATCTATTATTCCTTTATCTTTTTCTTGCCTTTGCTTTTAGAAACAGAATTTTGGGGTATGTAGTTATGTGTTTCAAGTAAGAGTGGCTGCTTCCTTCTTTTTTTTTTCTCTCCTTTATGACCCCTTAAAAATCAATTGAAGAAGATGGACTTAAGGTAGGTTTGGATTGTTAGGAAAATTTTCAGTATTTAAAACATGCATATAAACATTTTTTGCTACCTTCCTAAAAATTGAAAGGGCATTTGTAGCAGTGTCTTTATTACGTTTATGACACATACAGTATTTAATAATATTTAATATAATATTTAATATTTATTGTAGTTAAGTGTTATGAAAACAAAAGCAAGCCTTTGTAGACACAAAGGAATTTGGAGGGGGGATCAAAAAGATTGTATTTTTTCTATATTTTGCTGGAGTAGTTATGTCTTGTAGTTTTTTGATGTGGTGGGTTTTTTTGATTGTTTTGTTTTGGTTTGGGTTTTTGTTTTGGTTTTTTTTTGTCTTTTGGTGGCTGGAGGTATTAATCTTAATTTTCTTTCTGCTCCTTAGTTCTCTATTTGCTTTGAAACTTCTTTTCTCAGTTAATTCTGGAGATATCATAGGATGTTCTGATAAATAAGTGTTTTGCTAAATTTGGTTATTTCTTAAAGCCTCTTATAAATAAACTTTGGGGACAGTTATAGTGTCCCAAGCATGGAAATAACTTCACTTCTGCTGCTGTTGTTAATGCTAAGAGTAATTCAGAGATTTGTATAAAGTTCAGTATTTTAATGACACTGGTTGCTTGGAGAATGTCTAAACAAAACTACTCACCTATATTGAGCACAGTCACTAATAGATCTTTGTTCTTGATAGATAAGGATGTGCTTTGACCAGCTGCATCAAAAAACTTGGCTGTACTCCTCTGTGTTGTGTTCTGAAAAATATTCTAGATTTTCAGATTTTTTAACCGATTGCTATTAATTTCAGGCTACTTTTAGTAAAAGGCTGCTCTTAAGATTGCTTTCAGCAAGCAAAAAATACTTATTCATAAATTTATTGATAGGAGCAGGAAAAACATTATATTTTCAAGGATGCCTTAATGTACTGTAATATAAATTAATTATTTATACTTCTGCAGTTTGGAAAATCTTAAATAGAAAGTTGCTACTCTAGTAAAACTATTTTTGTGTGGTATTACCTAGTTTTTGTGCATTAGAAGGGATCTCTGTGTAGATGATTATAATGTCACTTTCTGACCTTTGCAGCTTGAATAATTGTAAATCATTGCTTCATAACGTGTCAGAGAATGTCTGTACTAGGGAATTAAATGGCAGAATATAATAGACCAAATTATTGCCTGTCATGTTTTCAACAACACAGTTAGTATTTGAGTTACACTTAATCATTACGTGCATTAGCAACTTCATTGGAATCCAGCTTCAGGCTGAGCATGAAATACATTACATTATTTAAACCTCTAATGGTAGAAGTCATTTATTTGTGTTGAAGTGTACAACATGCAGAGTTTCATAAAGCAAGGAACACTTGAGAGCTTAATTTATCCAAATCAAAGTCTAAATGCAGATAAACACAAGTGGCAAAAATTAGTAATTTTTATAGTCTGGAAATATTTAAAAATACATGGTTGTGGATAATTGTAGGCAGCAGGAATAAATTAAAATCACTATTTTTAGTCAGCTCTGATATTTAAAACTGTTTTATATCTAAATAATCAAATGCATCATGAAATTGCATTTTTGAATGAACAATTAATTATACACATCATATCTACAGATGTGTCCAAACAAAAATATATGTTTGGTGCAGCTGTTTAGATGAGAGATAATTGCATGTGAAGTGACTGTTCCATATCCAGCTATTCTTAGTTTCTCTATCTGCATTTTGCCATTTGGTTCTATCATATACTTGTGTCCACGTTTACTTTAGTAAAGAAAAATGAGGTGAACCTACATAACAGGTTTCCAAACTTGCATATGCTTTAAAAAAATTAACAAGAAAATGCTAGAAAAATACACGAAGTTAAGTAACATATGTGTTATGTTATCTTGCCATTTTTTGTTCAGCTGTTTTATCATTTTGTTAGATTTGCAAACCTGACCTTTAGTACAGTCTCTCTTTTTACTATATAGGAAAGCTACTTGAAGTGGAAGCAATTTACTTTTATTCAGAAAAGCTCCCAGCACCTTTAAACAACTGCTACAGATCCTAGGATGTGTTGTGCAAGAATGTCCTGGCCTGGAAGTCTGCCATGGAGTTGGCTGTACAGGTGGGAGACTCCTGTACAGGCAGTAGAAGGACTCTTCTGTTTGAACCTGTTGTAACAATTGATACAGAACAATCAAGACCAGCTTTCCCCCTTAATAAAATGGGTTTTTAGCAATTTGTATGCTAAATGGAATTACAATAAGTATTTAGTTGTGCTTGCTGAAGAGACAAGGTATATAAGAGACGTACTTATGTTGTATTTGGAGATACACAGAGCTGCAGAGAGTCCAATTCAATGCACTTCCAAGTGGCAGCTATCGAGGTGCACAGAGGTGTGGCACCTGTACCTACTGCTTTTACAGACATTCCTTTTTAATATTTTACTTTACTATAGATTGCTTTGATGTCCAAGACGTGCACTTCTGCTAGGCCATAGGTGCCTCACTCTGAACACATGTCCATGCAGGGCGGGTTTGAGCCCTTTCTGAGGGTGCGGGCATTTGACTAATGGGAAACAGTCTGATGGTGTAAACATTGGTGTTTAACACTTAGTGCTAAGGCAAGCAGTAGTCCTAAAGCTCAGTATCCCAACTGAAAAAGGGGCTTTGTCCTTACCATCATGGTTTAGAAGGATTGGCCCAAAGGCTGGGAAAGATACTGTTAAAAAATTGCTATCTGTTGGCAGAATGAGGTGGCAAAAATGTTAACTCTGTTTTGGTGACCATGAGAAGAAGGGGGATGAGTTGTTGGTGTGGGTAGTTGGTAGTGACAGGGAGAGAGGTTTGCTTGATTAAAATTGTGGTTGGGCTGTTTTGTCATTAGGCTGAAGTAGCATGGTTTGGATTTATATCCAGAATTTAGAAGGCTTGCATTTGTTTCATTTTTCAGTTTAATCCTTTGTGCGTTGGAATTGCATCAAGCTCCTAATTCAGCTGTGATTTTCCTTGCTGCTTTTAATAACTTTACTTTGACATTTAGAGGAAAAATAACTGACCCTAATCTTTATCAATGAATATAGCTTCCCTAGTACTACAGGGTTGGTAAGAGAATCGGGATGTTACCCAAAAAGGGACAAAATAGATTCTGATTTATGTTTTATGCCTTTACCTGTAAGTTGTTGGAATAACCTCAGTTTCAACCAAATTTAGTCTATAAGAATTGACTGCTAAATCAATCTGTTGAGGCATCTTGGATTTTTTTTGTGTCCAGTTTTACTTGCCTCGAATGTGTTACTATAGCATAGCTTCTTCAGTGGTTACTGCTCAATTCATTGGAACACCCCAGAATCTCAGAGGATACGGTGTGCAGTGCATCCACATCCTCTTTCTCATTTAAATTGTCTGTTTGAAAACAGACTCAACTTTGTTTTTCTTTCCAGTGATTTTTCCTCCTGTTTGCACTGTAATGACTGGAAATTGGTTTGCTGGGTATAGTACAAGCAGAATCAAGCCGATAGATTTTAAGCACTTCAGGGCAATTAATCTTACTTTCTGTGTTTATTACAACCCTGGGCACCTTCTCTAGACTCAGCGATTCGTTTATAGGGTAGAACTGGTTTCTCTAGGAAATTTGTGTCCTGGTATATTTGTGTTTCAGGTATCATGAAATCTAAATGGTAGCAATCAGAAAAGCTGACCAGCTTCTGATGTCATTTTAGTCTTTCTGGATGTGGTGTGTTGTCTTTCATCCTGTTTTTCTTCCTGTAATTCACACTCATGTTAACCAGACAGATTATAGTGGTTATACTCCACACAAATGGAGAGAGAAAGCAGAATCTCTCTTTATGGGCTAAAGCCAAGGTAAATGCATGTCACAAATCTCTTGAACTGTGATGTGATTGTCAGCTGTCGCAGCATCGGGGTAGATGTTTTGAATACAACAGACTTAAAAACAACTGGTGGCAGCAGTGGAAGAAATTAGGTGCCATCCCTGATAGCACCATTTCTCTAGCTTACCATACTTCAAAATGATATA
>VZTZ01011589.1:360269-452769 GCA_013400955.1 Drymodes brunneopygia | reverse complement strand
AGCAGAGGCAGCACCCGCCGCGCTGCATTTCCAGCACCTCGCTCTTTCTTCAGTCGTGCGGCTTCCTCGCCGTGTAACTCATCGGTTCTTCACTTATAGAATATGATAGGTGTTCATTACTGATAATTAGAGTGTTTGGAATCAATTTGTGCTTGTTTTCCAAATCAGTCCTCCAAGCGCTGGAGTGAAAATAATTGCTGAAAACAAAAGTAGTTAGCTCAAAGCATTGGGAGTGATTTGGATGGAAGAACAAAAAACTTGGAAGGATTTGGGGGGGAAAAGATAAGGCGAGTGACCTCCCTTTGAAAGTACGAGATGTAGCTGATAGTGCAGCGGATCAGGTTTTATTGGGCTTGGTTTGTTGAGAAGCCTGTACGCGCAGTTGTATAAAAGATGAATAGAATCTCATGCAAGCGACCTCGCTGCGGTGGCTCAGCACATTATTGTTCCAGCTTGTTGAGCCTTATAGAGCGGGAAGGGGATCGAGGAAGGGATTTGAATAACATTGCGGTTCAGAAAGAGATTCATAATTTTAGTATAATCAGCATGTTGGTTTGCCTCGTAGTGACAGGTTGAGTTTATTTCCAAGAGACTGTTCTGTGAAATAGGCCATTAAAAAGCCCTACACAGGGAATGGCTGTGTAGCTTCCGTTAGACTTGTACTCCTATATCTATCTGTCCGTCCTCCTCTTTTTTGGATGGTGTGTGCATGCCGTGACTGCAGTAATTGTCACATGTTAATTCAGCATAATTTAATGAATTAAACCAAGTTTTGTGGATTCCTGTATTACACATAAAAATGGCAGTTGATTATGTTTGAGTGGTTGTAGCGTGGCACAAAGTTATCATTTAAAATTATGTAGAATTGTGTAGATGTTTTTAAAATGCCAGTAAAACTGCAGAATTCTTTGGCAGTATTTTGGTTTTGTCAAAGGACATGGTGCAATTGACTTGGGTAGCACCAGGCTTTCACTCTCCAAATTTATGATGGTCGGTAAAAGATAAAGGCAATTTTAAATGTTGTTGCTGTCTATACACAGTTATTTTCTTCAGCAGGTTTTAAAAATTTGTGAGAAATGGTCAATTGTTTGACATTCAATGTTGTTTGTTCAGCAGCCTTTTGTATTTCAGGCATATCTTTTAATATTGAACCTTAACAAGAAGGGCACTGCTTTCCACATAGTGCATACAGACTGGATGAACTGTCATATCATTTATTGATTCCATAACCAGTTATCTCACTGAGATGTCTTTTATAAAAACTGCTGATAGTGATTTGGGAGAAGNTCTAGACTTCTGCTGTGAGCCCAATGCACCCTGTTTTTTTTTCTCCCAGTTGGGCTACGGGGAAGGAAGGAAGAAAGCAGGAAGGCTGCCTGGCGGAGGGACAGGGATGTGCGGTGATCGCCCGGTGCCAGCAGAGGGCAGCGCCGGCCCGGGCGGCGCGGGAGCCGCGGGCCCGCCTGCCCCAGCNTAAAAGATGAATAGAATCTCATGCAAGCGACCTCGCTGCGGTGGCTCAGCACATTATTGTTCCAGCTTGTTGAGCCTTATAGAGCGGGAAGGGGATCGAGGAAGGGATTTGAATAACATTGCGGTTCAGAAAGAGATTCATAATTTTAGTATAATCAGCATGTTGGTTTGCCTCGTAGTGACAGGTTGAGTTTATTTCCAAGAGACTGTTCTGTGAAATAGGCCATTAAAAAGCCCTACACAGGGAATGGCTGTGTAGCTTCCGTTAGACTTGTACTCCTATATCTATCTGTCCGTCCTCCTCTTTTTTGGATGGTGTGTGCATGCCGTGACTGCAGTAATTGTCACATGTTAATTCAGCATAATTTAATGAATTAAACCAAGTTTTGTGGATTCCTGTATTACACATAAAAATGGCAGTTGATTATGTTTGAGTGGTTGTAGCGTGGCACAAAGTTATCATTTAAAATTATGTAGAATTGTGTAGATGTTTTTAAAATGCCAGTAAAACTGCAGAATTCTTTGGCAGTATTTTGGTTTTGTCAAAGGACATGGTGCAATTGACTTGGGTAGCACCAGGCTTTCACTCTCCAAATTTATGATGGTCGGTAAAAGATAAAGGCAATTTTAAATGTTGTTGCTGTCTATACACAGTTATTTTCTTCAGCAGGTTTTAAAAATTTGTGAGAAATGGTCAATTGTTTGACATTCAATGTTGTTTGTTCAGCAGCCTTTTGTATTTCAGGCATATCTTTTAATATTGAACCTTAACAAGAAGGGCACTGCTTTCCACATAGTGCATACAGACTGGATGAACTGTCATATCATTTATTGATTCCATAACCAGTTATCTCACTGAGATGTCTTTTATAAAAACTGCTGATAGTGATTTGGGAGAAGGAGGGGAAAAAAATAAAAGAAAAAGCTGTTCTACCTAGTGGTATAGTATCTGAAATACTATAGGGAAATGTTCATGTCTCTGCAGAGCTGCAGTTATATATCATTGCTGTATCTTAAACTTATGCCTTGCATTGACCTGATTTGGGGATTTTGTTTGGTGCTTTTGACAGGTTTGGGGTTTTTTAATTTTTTTTTTAATGATTCATTGAATAGTAGCATATATTATAAGAAATTTTGAATTTATATCACTGGCAGATTCAAAATAGTTTTATCCACATAGGGTTGAAGCCAGCAATCAATGCATTTTATTTTACTATAATTACTAAAACTTTCAAGTCCTGATGTACCAGTTATTTCAGGGGAGCTGTAAGAAGGGCGGTACTGAACAATAACTGAGTACACTTCCCTAATAGTGAAGGGTGCAGGGCTGAGTTTTTCTGGTTTGTTTCTTTTTTTCTTTTTTCTCAGCTTCTCATGATGATACGTGGTTGGTTTATGTTTTGAACCATGAGTATGTTTATCCTTTTTGTGACTTAATGGTGATGGTTAAAGATGTTACTGCCCCATCTGCTCACTACCAATTCTGCCTGGTGGGATAGTTCTTAGAAATTTCTCCCCATTTACTGCAGAAAAATAGTTTTGTCAAAGTGAGCCCATCAATGCAAAGAGTGTAACATGTCTGAATTTGCTGAGTGTAAGTTTTACTGTTTATGCCATAACTAATTAATTTCATTGATGAGCTTTCATAAGTGACTTGCCAAGATGTTGTTTCCCATTTAAAATTGTTTAGTTACATTTCACTTTGTTAGACAGTGATTTGGTTTTTTTATTTTTGAATTATTGAATGCTGCAGATCTTCTCAGGCTACAAAGCCTAAATAATTGGTTTTTTTGAGAAGAACAGCTGATTTTTTTCACCTGGCATTGTTAGTCTCTCAATAAATACAGTGGAGCAGACCTTCTAATATATTTGTGAAATTTCAGGCACAGTTGAGGAGATTTTACCATCCTTCTGACTGCAGAGATCTGCTGACTTGTTCTGTGTAATAATTTTTACTTTATATTGTGCTGGCTTCCTCTGAGCCATAGAGGCTGAGTTATATAGGGGTTAATCATGGATAAAGATTTTCTAGTCACTCTCCTATTTTGTAAGCCATGTTCTGTACATGTGATTGTGTGTGTGTGTACATTCTGTGTTCTTTGAATGCTGTCAGTATACTTCACTTCCCAGCTGTATTTGACTCCTTCTTCAGGAAACAGTTCCAGAAGCACTGCATAAGGTTAAAAATACAGACCATTATGCTTCCCATCTTCTTGGATTGCCTTTCTTCTATACTGATTAAAAATTGTACCTTATTTTGATGGGCTAGTTTTACTCAAGGCAGGCATTAAATCTTAAGAAATCTCTCATGTGTGTTTAGGGCCCAAATGCAACAGAAGATGTATTTCTGCTACATTTATGCATAACATAGGACATGCCTTAGGACACCTGAATTGCCTTGAAGAGACTCTGATGTTGCCTTTATAGGGCCAAAATGCCTAGAGGACAGAGGGCAATGTGTACTGATGGTGTAGCCTGTGAGTCCTCTCATAATGACAATTAAATTGGCCAAAAACTGCATTAAGAATGGGACAACAGGGTCTTGTGGCTGGTTTCCCCTTTTTCCACTCAGCAATTTTATCAGCATCTTTACATCTGATGGCATATCTGGATACCTTCAGCTTGGCACTGAATTACCATCCTTGGGCCTGCACTACTCATAGTGAACATGCTCTTAAGTAGTGCTGAGAACATAATGTGAGCAGTGATATTCTTGCAGCCATGGTGATGGGTCTTGGAGATACGAGGACCTATCATCATGATGCTTGTTGATGAAACTACCTCTGGAAGAAGCAGACATACTTTCCCACTCAGTCCCTTCCTCTGAGCCCAAGGAGAGACCTTGCTCAGTCTTCCAAAGTTACCTCAAACAAATGCCATCATCTCTTTCTGCAGGTTGTTTTCCCTCCATAATGGGTTTGGATTTTACTACAGGTCCCTCCTACCCCTTCAACATGCATTTCTTTCCTGATAGGATTTGAGATGTCTTAGAAGATGCACTTATAAGCTGAACATAGGTTGAATTAATTCCTCTAGGAATATTAATCCTTATCTCATGAGAGTTAGATGTAACCAGAGGTCCTTTACTCAGAATATTGCCATAAGTATTGGGATAAGCTCTCATGTTTCAGCACGGCAGCAGACTTCGGCGTGGGTTGGCCTTTTCTCTTTTTTTTTTTTGTTTTTAAAATAAGGCTAAGATATTAGTACTATGTTACATGTTGATGGTGATTAATGAAATACACTGTGCTATAATAATAATAATACGCTGAAGATATTTAATTTCCTTTAAAACTAATATTCAATAAGTAGTACTTTGTTTCACTCAAAATATTTGCTGTTAAATGCTTTTGAAAATATAAACTCAGTGATTGTAAGATAAAATTTCCCCATCTATAACAAACAATCTATGCATTGCTATTGTAAGAAATACTGCATTTTTTTCTAAATGTGCTTGCCAAGTGAGTGAGTGTATTTTTGATATTGTTTAGCCTGCACTTGCTTGGAGAGGTACTCCTTTTCCAGTATTAATAGCATCTAACACCGTTCGTTTTTCTGGCATATACTGGAGCATTCAGAGCATACTGAATTCCTGGGGAAGAACATTGTCTTAAACATTTGCTTTATCTGTTCATTCCAGTAGATGGCTACAGTTCACTACCAAATTGTGGCTATAATAGATTTTTTACAGTAAGTAAATCAGAAGATGAAGGTTGAATTACTATAAATGAGTTGACCTGTACATTTTTCTTATTTCATGTGCTTAGTCATGCACTATTCACTATTTTTCTATGTACACCTTTTTCATACTGCAGGAAAATGTTGTAATATATTTTTTTTCTGTTGGTCAAGGTTTTATGTTGTGACTCTCAGATCTCTTGCAGTTTTCTGGTATTTCTAATTGTGCCTGATTGGAAGAATGCTTATACTATCCAAACACTGTGGAAACTCAATTGCTGAAAAGCTGTATGTTACTTTTATAAAAGTGGATACTTCCAGAGTCTCAACGTGTTCCTGGGTTTAGGCATTTTAAATGGAAACTGGCCATTTAGCACTTGTTTTTGCCAAGTTGACTTTAGCTTTTATAGAAGCAGATGTTTTCTAGTAAGCCTTTTCAGTCCTAAGCATGAAGCAGTGACTAACACATACAAAAGTATGTTTACCTCTGCATTTCATCTGTGTTGTGCTTTGCAGTGTTTCATTGCTCTGAGTTCCCATACAGGTCTTTCTTTTTTTAAACCTAATTTGCATACAACTAAGTTGATACAAAGGAATTTCTTTTAAGCCCCTGGAAAAGCAGCTTGCTTCTGAAAAGGTACTCATTAGCAGTTCGCAGAGTGGAATTCTTTCAAAGGTACATTAGTCATTTGTACTGTATGAAGTAGTTCACAGTACAACACTGAAATATTAGGTATGCCTTTCGACTTTCTCAGATTGAGTGAATCTGAATTAGTCATGTAAACTAGTGAATATTTTGCTTTAATTTTCAATGAGAAGGAAGTGTTGAAACTGACTTTTATTTGTAATCATATGTGCTGGTAAATGCTACTACCATATCGCTTTAATTTTATCCTAATCCTTTCATTTTTGCCTTACAACAGCTACAAGCTGAGCACAGCAATTTAAGGTGCAGGTTTTTGTTATTTTACAAATGAAAGGGCCATTTTTTGCATTAACTGCTATGCTGTGCTATTGCAATTTTAGGTCCCTTTGCAATCAACTGCCAATTTATATAGCTGGCTACAACTGCTTAATCTATTATTAATAAGCAGTGCTACTGAGCTCTACAAATGATAAAAATGGTACCAGTTTTATACAGGAATTTCATTTTCATATCTAAACTACATACAATAACTTTATTCTCTACCATGAAGATAAATGTCTTAATTATTTATAAATTCTTTATATTTTATGGTATTGATTTAGGGATTCATTCATTATCCTTGAAATATATTGAGAGGCCTTAGCTGTAACTAAAATATTTTTCATTTACCCATTTAGTTACAATGTTGTAGTCTTAAGGCCCAAAATTTAATGTGTTTACAAAATAGTTTTACAGTTTAATACTGGGTTGAATATTCTGGAAAATAAATGAATGCTGTGTTATTCTTAAATTCTAAAATTGAGTATTTTGGATTTTGTGTGTTTAATCTCAGCTTTCTTCTATGTTTAGATTTTTATTGTAGCCACATGATTCATTAAACGAGTTTGTTCTCTGAGAGGAAAATGTATTTGACCCCTCCTTGAGAGCATGTACAAGAAGTTCATCAAGAATCACAGATTTTAATAAGGTAAACAGTGTTAGTTCTGTCCCCTCTGGTGTTTGTGGAACTGGGGCATGTCCAGCACTCGAGCCTCAGACTGTGGAAACACATTGGCTGCCCTAGAGAGCACCTGGCTGTGTTCAGGACATCTCAGTCATGAGAAGGATTGTACCTCGAGGACAATTATGGTCAGGACAAGGGATGCACAATAATAAGTCCCTGGGGCACTTTAATGGGCTGTAGGAAGGAAAGAAATGGGGGGAAGGAGAAAAAATTACTAAGGTATAAATTGTGTTTCTACGAAGGGACTGTGAGATACCAAACAGTGTTTGCTAGAATGTGTTTCTGGTCATGCAAACTTGTGTCTTAACACATACCTGAATTTCTTGGAAACCCCTTCAGAATTTGTTTACCTAATTATTTAGGAAGAACGTAGAGATTGATTAAGTGTGTTCCTTGTTGTTTTTGTGTAATATGCTTTCTAGATTAAGCATGTCCACAAACAATTCGCTAGTCACAGGGAAGCGGACATTATTTTTTCCCCCTCCTTTCTGGAATTTATTTTCATCTGAATTGTCGAGTGTCTTTTCCTTAACCTTTAGGTGATTTACTCACACACAGACACACACGCACACACACGCGTGTGCCCAGAAGTGAAAAGTTTAGCTTAAATGTGAGAACGCCGAGACACAGAGCATCAGGAGTCAGGAATCCTGTCCTTACTGCCTTAGGAGCGCGGGGCGCAGGGGCACGGGGCTGTCACACGCCGGGATGGATGCCGGGCTGGCGCCTGCTGCTCCCGGCGCTGCCTCTCTCCCCTCCCAAACCCCGCACGGCCGCGGGGCCGGGGCCGGGGCCCGGGCCGGTGCCCCTCCGCGCTCAGCCGCTAGGGAGTGTCGGAGGGAGAGGCTCCAATTAATTTTTCCACTTTCCCTGTGAAAAAGCTGGTTTAACTTCACCCCCAGCTGCAGCACTTGTGTGTTGTAAATAGACTCAAACATTACAAAGGCGTTTGTCTCTATGATCTCTAGAAGGATTTAAAGATAAGATGTGGAACCCTTTTATAAGCAGACGTGATGATTTTTGCTCAGATTTTGTGTTTACTCGTAATACTGCTAACACATTTAGTTAATCATAAACGTATTTGTATAATTTGTATAGTAAGCGCCGCATACCTGTCTGCTAAAGAGGTAGACGTTTGTAATCTGATAGGGGCCGAAAAACAGCAGCTTGTCTTTATCTAATTATTTTCTTAAAGGTTGGTCAGCAAACGTCATGTATTTCACCAACATTGTTCTTGCTTGGAAAGAGATGAGATATTTACATTACAGTGGCTCAGGAATCACAGTAAAAGTGCAACTGCCTCTAAAATGCATTTTGGTAGTTCGGCAAGTTGATTCGGTAAGGTGGCGGTGCCATGGTATTTAACGAAATAACAAATGTCTCTTTAAAGGATGACACAAACAAAATTATACCCGTTTCCTTTTATTTACCGATCTGACGAGCTTATGTTTAAATGACAGAAGTAATAGATGTAACAAGTGTGTGAATTCTTTCCTTCTACCTGGGGAGTTAAAAAAAAAAATCGTAATGAGAATACTAGGGTGGCTGACATCAGGTCTACATTATATGTTTGCTTGCCTGGGGTGCTCTCATAAAAAATAAAGCAGAGCTTTATACAGTTATAGTGTGCACTAAATTTGTGTTCAACATCCATAAATAAAATATTCAACTCTTTCTGAAGAAAAACTATTGTTTTGAGATATTTCAGGCCAAAAAATATGCCACTGTTGTGGAGAGTAGAGGGTTTCTCCTTTGGCTTTGCTTTTACTTTTTAACGATCATCATAGTTGCTACATACCTTTATTATTGCTTTTGCCTCTCTGACAGGATGGAATATACAAAGGAGGTTCTTTCTGTAAATCATATTTCAAAAAAATTCAGAGAGCAAACCACCCGTTTATGCTGCAGTATGTTTTGGTTCTGAGTAAGCAAACTGTATGCCTAATGATTTCATAAGAATTTAATATTGTGTGTTTTACAGATGGAAAAATGTTGATAAATTTAGGTTAATTTCTACTCTATTTATGGAACTACTTATGCATTTTTTAAAAGAAACAGAGTCTTCTTAAATTATATATAACTAGAAAGAGGGTCTGTTGTTATTTTATTTTAAATATTAGATTGTCCCTGAACAAGGCAGCAAGAATATTATGTAGAACACCACTTATGGAAACAGCAAACTAGTAAATCTATGCTGCACTAAAATAAAATGTTATATTATTCTGATAATATTTGACTTTTGCACAATATTTAGATGAACATTAGTATAAATAGGAATGCTTAACTAAAACACAAGTTCATCGTGTAGGTTAATGCATTAGTCTTGTATATTTGTACATGAGTGAACAATTATTCTAAAAAGTTTATACATGTGTTCCAGTGACCAAACTTGTATTAAAGCAAACTGTTCCGATAGTGGTGACAGAAGACATGGTTGATGGTTGTATTTGAGAAGTAAATGGGCAAAATATTTGTGGATCTTTTAATGATTACAGTTCTTGATAGCTTTCATAAGAGTGCACATAATTTGTGACAACTCTAATAAAAAAATGTGGCAGAAAAACTTTCTGAGTTAGCGGCAAAGTAAATGGGGCAGGTTTTGCATTTTGAACAGAAATCTTATGAACTGTGATTGAATTTGTCGTGAAAGTGTGTCAGAATTAATAAAGTATTTACGTGCAAGGTTGCTGGGCTTTGCAGACTGGTTAGGGCTGAGGATTGGTTAACATGAAAAGTCATTTCTGTGCATTTGGTACTCGACAGCAAAGGACAAATGTACTTCTGTGCATTTTGGATCATAATGCCATTTCTCATTTCAAACCATTTTTGTCAGGACACCAGGCAAAACAATGATGCTTTGAGGACGTAATTAAAGATATTGTTCAAAGAACAACTTTCTGCATATTTGAATTATTACTGTCATCAAAATCATACAAATATGGAAATATGATTGCCAGAAGCACATAAATCAATGATCAGCATGGCCTCAAAATCCAATAAATATGTAGAGTTAAATACTTTAAAATGCAAATTGCATCTGATAATTTGCATATGGTAGAATTTAAAGGAAATTTTGTTGCTTAACAACCTCTAAGGTAGCAGTTAGGGCTACGGGTAAACATAGATTTTTTTATTCATCATTGGTCAAGTTGCAAGATTTGATAAATGATAGGAGACGGCTTTCCTTGGTTAAAATGACTGCATTCTTTACTGAATCCTGAAACTGCCTTGAAGTCATCTGAATAATTAAGAGTTAATTATTCTTCATCCATCTAAATCAGAAAAGGACAGATTTAGGGAAGGAATTTATAATTTTTGCCTCATGTCCTGTCATGTCGTAATGTGATAAACTAAACTGACTCCAAATAATATCTAGTGACCTTATAGTAATTACGCCTCACAAAACATTCTGGTTGAAATTTTTTAATTGCTTGCATCGATTCCAGAAACTGCATCTTAACAGACTCTGAAGTTTAATTGTGTTCAAAAGAAAGCAGTAGAAAATCTGTGTTCTGTTACTGTTCTAGTTTAGTCTTAACAGGATAGATTCTGTATGGAGTCTTTCTCTTTTCCCCCTCTGTTAGTGCCGCTCTCTGTTTTCTCTGTTTTGCTCTTTTTCTATGCAAACCATTATTTTTAAAGGCTAATGAATATGTACATCAAGAACATAGCTTTCTTTTTTTTAAGAAAAACTTTCTAAGTTTAAGAAAACCAGGCATTTGTCAGTGGTATCAATTCTGGTTTACTTGCTCTCTGCAACTTGGAAAAAAGTGTACCCCTAAAATACAGGCAAAGAAAACAAGAATATTCTGGCATCTGTCTCCCTGTGGAAAGAAGAACAGTTTCAGAATTGAAAATTGAAACCTGTTTTTATTTGCTAATTTCAAAGTAGAATTTTTATTTTTTTTCCAAGAAGAAGGGTTTACGAATGTTTACTGATCACAAGAGGAATTGTAATAAAGAAATCAATATGCATGATCCCTTTTCATGTAGTACAACAGGGTTACACTGTTAGGTTAAGTACAGGCTGCATTCCTTTTCAGAAAATCAATTTGCTGTATAGTGTGCAACAGCAAGTCTCTTCTGAAAGAGTCATTTTATGTTGTGTGCACAGTAAATTCTATATTGACGCCTTCAAATAGTATTGACTGATTAAAAAAAAAAGAAACGCTAAGCACAGTAACCTTAAGAGTATTATAATTTTCAAGTAATTGCTTTCTTGCTAATTACTTAATTTCTTTCTAAGAAACAAACTGATAAAACATGTTCTTACATATCCTTTAAATTATTAATACTGTAAAACTGGTGTTTTGACATTATTTTCAAAATCTTTTAAATATTATTTTCATAATAGCAACAGAATGCCATATGTGATTTCAAATACTGTAGATTTAGCATAAACTTATTTGCTGAATTCAGAGGGTGGGGACTTGGGGGGTTGTTTGGGGTTCTTTTGTTTGGTTGTTTGGGGGTTGATGTTTTTGCTTTTTTTTTTTTTTTAACTTATTTTAAGGTCTGGTCATTGTTTGCAAAAAAAAAGTAAGTATTTTCAGTTGTTACGGTTGTGTATGTTTGAGCTGTGATGGCACTGATGGCACTTGCAAAGCTACACAGGGTTTTTGTAAAGGTTGTCTGTTACCTGCCTGGGTTCTAAAAAAAACAAGCAGTGCATAGAGAGGGAGGGGAAAGTTGGTTGCTGCACTCAACCTCCTCAGACATAACATGGCTTAAAAGCCAGTTTTTATAAAGGAAATATATGGAAATGTGGTTTATTTTCAGTTCTTGTTTTCTCAGAACATAAAACTATGTCTTTTAAAATGCTTTGACCATTTTTGATGCAACTGTTCAATTGTAAAGACAATCTTTTGCTTTTTGTGTGTTTTTTACTGAACAGTTCTTGATGGACTCTGACTTTTCCTTTTATTTCTGTCAACCCAATTACAGTACATTAGAGCGCACCCTGATCCTACTTGTTTGCCTGTTATGCAGTGTATATGTTTAACTCATAAGCATGTTCATTTAGATATTTCAGTCTGATCATGCTGAATGTCTTGCAGCAACACATATTGATGTCTACAGAACATTAGATACTTTCAACCTTAGTTACTCATTCTAGAAATTGTAAAATGCAAATATATATGGTTTTGATTGCTTTTGAGCTGTCATATTGGAAAAAATGAATTTTCCAATTTGTTGTTTCTCTGTCAAATTCAGTTGTTCATTATTATGCCCTAAATAAATTCCAGTTTTAATTGGAGAGAACTTAATTCATGAAAATTTGGATTACTTAGAAAAATACCTGTAATTTGAATTAGGAAACTGGCTAAACCATTCATGTATTTAGCCCCAAAGTTAAAATGCTGTTTGTTACATTTTCACTTACTAAAAAACCCCAACAAACGTTCACCTTTTAAAGACAGGCTGGCATTTAACATTTTCTAGTATTAGAAAGACACTTATCTAATGATGTAGCTATTTCCCAGGCTTTTTTTTTTTTCAAGTTTAAGAGATTTGCTTAATTGCTAGGCTAGAAAGGAAGTGAGTCAAAAGGCTGGCTGTATTTATTTTTTTGCTCACAAAGATGTGTATAGCAGAACTACTTGAGGTACAATTCATTGTTTAGAAGCCCTGGGCTGCTGTTTGTTTGCAGCATTCTTGTTAGGGCTCTGAAATGCCCAAACAACAGTGTAAACCAAGCCAGGCATAGCAGCAGACAGAAAAATACATTCAACTAGTGGGATCATGGATTTGTTTGATTCAGGTAATTGAAAGTGTTTCATACTATTATTGCAACTTGAAGGCTTGTTTAAGTGTCTAGCTGTCAGTCAGTTTGGAAGGTGAAAAGTATTCGATTGTCACTCTGTCAGTCAATAGAGATGAGAACTGTCTGCCTAATGGATTTCTTTACGTAGATGTCTGCATGGAGGTAGAAGTAAAATCAATGTGTTGTCATGTGCAAGTACGCTGCATCAAACTGCCAGGTGAAATGCAACTGTATTTCTGTAATGTCTACATCCTTGTGTTGTTTGTGGAAGACAGACAGATGTTCCCTGTGTTTAAAGGTAACAAACTCTTTGTGGTCACACATGAAGGTATATTTTTGAACATTTTGTAAGAGTTTCATCTATTTCCACTTGCTCCAGAGATTTTTTTTTTCCTGTTTGCTTGATCATATCAGGGATCAATACTCAAAAAACAGGATTTAACTTAGTAGGAAAAAAACATAGGTTGTTATGCCATGAGGCTCAGACGATTTTCTTCTAAACCCGGGTTTCTGCATGTTTTCTGTTTGCCAGTGATGACTAATATTGAGCTAACTCTGCTTCCTGCTCAAGTTTTGGCTGTTAGTTTACCTACATTTATTAGAGTGTGTATTGACTTCCTATAGCAAAAGAAGAAGAGATCATTTCTTGAATAACAGAAGGTACCAAAGGCTTTCAACACCCTTGATGAAACAGGCATCAGTCAGTGACCCATGTTCTTACTCTGGGAGATGCTTACAATATTAAGTTCACTGAACAGGATCTGATAACAAGTGGCATCTGGAAAGTTATTATGACATTTCAGAATAATAGTACCTGTTCATATACTTCTCACTAATTCCAGGCTTAATCCTGTATAAAATAGGTGCATTATGATTGTAGCCAAACATCTTATTAAAATTGTTTTTCTGTGAACTGATACAACACATATAAAGACAAGATTCTTAGCCCCACTGAAAGTGGCAGGCTAAAATGAGAGATACCAAATTTAATAAATGAACGATTTAATCACCTATTTGCTATTGTATCATTTATATACATGTGCTGTTTTTGAGAATTAAAATATGTAGCTCTTAGCTGCTGCTGTAGGGGAAAAACGAAAAAGGAGTAAGAACCAATTCCTAGTGAAGGAACTTGACTGTGGGTAATGAAATCTGTAAGTAGCAGAAACTGGTGGCAAAACAGAAGGTAGAACTTCAAATGAAAGATCAGGATTTTGGTTTTGGCTATAATAATTTCAAGATGAAAGAAAAAGTGTTGGATGGAAGATGGCCCCTGAGAGGTAGGGGCAGGGCTGTGAATTATCAACAACACTTTTTTAAATTTCTTTTTTAACTTGAAGGAGTGCTTCTAGGTTTTGCAGTAAATGATGTAGGAATTCTGCTGGTGGCAATCTCCTTTGCTCCTAGATTGCTGTGTCTCCTGGCTGGATGGGGAAAATAGTGTGTGATACTTGTGACTTAAGATCATAGTATGTTTATGGAAGTGGGCAGGAATGGGCACAAATTCATAGACTCAAAGCTGAAGGACCTGCTAGCCACCCTCAAAGTGGTTGTAATTTCACCCAAAGAGTATTGGGTTTGGTGCTTTCTAATTTGTGTATTTACTGCCCATGTACAATTTAATATTCGGCTTCTGGCAGTTCTTACAGAGATTTTGGGTCTGGCTTTGTTTTATAGAGGAAACAGAAGATACTGTAGGATGCAAAACAGGCATCATCATTAGGGTTTGAACCATGGTTGTCTACCACTTTTGAGCTAATGATTCAGTTAGAAAAGTGGGCAGGAGAAGGTAATCTGTGGGCAGAAGACACTAGACAAAGGCATTTTACTCTGGCCTTAGTTAATGTGTTGGAATACTTACGTATTTTCTGTCAGTCTACTTTTATATTACTAAGAATTTATTTTGTTGAAGGTGTTTCCAATATGTGCAATTAGTTTGTTGGTAAGTGATCGAAAGAAAAAACAATAGCTGTGGAGCATATAGGATCAATTAGTTCATCAGTAAAAGTGGCTATGACATGCTGAATGCACAACCAAAAGTGTGCCTATATCCTGGGCTCCCAGCAGGAAGAAAAGTGTATCCATTTTGTTTCTCATGATGGTTTGTTCTTTGTGCTGTACAATGAAGTCAGGGAAAAGTATGGGAAATTATGATTTTTAGAAAGCCTTAGGTTGATTTAAATGGATTTATGAGAGATCTGGAAAAGTACCACAAATGGGCTCCTAAGCTCCTTGCCTCAGCAGTATGGAGGTGTGATCTCTGATTCAGATACAGTGAAGAATTAAATTGGCAGCACGAATATATACAAGTAGTGTAATAGCAGATACTGAAACATTTTGAGCATCAGTTACTGAGCTAGCATTTACAGGCTCTGTCTACTTTTATGACATTACTGGGTATTTCAAAGAGTTAAATTCTTTGGTATTTCTTCCTCTCGAATATATTTCTTGTATTTCTTGTACAGCTTTCTGAATTTCTCTCTTAAATGTTTTGTGTTCACTAATCATGAAAAGATTGCATGTGACAGAAAATGATGGTTCTACAGATGATTTTCATTTTTGTTATAACCTGTAACCCTGTAATATCTTAAGCCACAGAACATAAAATGTTACTTTTTAATTTGGTGGATTTCTCGGGACTTCTTTTGAGCTTCTCTTTCCTCTACTTTTCCCCTTTCTCTCCCCCTTCTGCCCCCCTCCCCCCATATTAGCACAGTAGTCTACTTAGTTCAGTTTTGAGTCTCTCAGGTTTTTTTTTTTCCCTGCCATCTCCCCAGACTAGACACTCAATGTAGCATTCAAAAAATATTACCATGAATCATTATATAATAAATGGCCAATGGCAGTATTTTTTTCTGAAAGTCATTTAAAGTTGCATGAGAGATTTGAATTTATGCAAGCATGATTGCCCAGGAAAGCTGGCAGTAGTCAGTAGGAGCAATAGTGTGATGTCAAATATGTGATCAAACATATGAATATCTGTGGAGCTCCCAGCAGAAAGAGAAGGATCCATTTTGTATGTTTCCTGTGTGGAGAGGTGCTTTTGTGTTCTCTAATAGTGCTTCATTTCTGATATTAAAAGATAATGTATCTGTTCTTAGCATTGCTCAGACAGTTTAATTACCACCTAAGTTCAGATATTATTCCTTGTCAGATCTTTAAAAGCACAGTCTTCCAGACGCTGAGATATCTGCCTGTTACGGGTTGCTGATAGCCTAGCCTAAGAAGTGTTTGTGCTTTATAGGAACAGAAACTGTACTCATTACAGGCAGCAGGAGATATTTAGCCAGAAATTAGGAAAGGGAGATGCACATAGAATGTGGGCAGAAGGAATACAAGCCGTTCAGTGACTCACCACCGCTCTCACATGGAGACACTGGTGGCTTGCCTCCAGGTCCATTCAGGATCTTGGATTTTAATCATGTATTTGGTGATCCTTTTGTTTCTCAATCACATTGCTGTAATCTCTTTGTCCTATTGCCTTCTCCTCTCTGCCCAGGTGCCCCATATAGAGTTTCCAGCAGAAGCAGCAAAGAGAAAATTATTTGTGGCTCTTACCTTCAATCCTATGCCTAAAGTATTTCAATTAGGCACTAAAGGCATAATACAAAGCCAGGGGAAATACGTGAATCCCTTCCAAAGGTAGGACAGAGCAAGAGCTTCTCTTAGCCATGGGCAGAGAATGGATCAAAGAAGCCGGTTCTTGCCATTGACTGTGGGGTCCCCAGACAAATAGCCTTTAAACTGAGACAGCTATTGTGTGCTGGAAGGCAGGCAAGCAGGATACCATGGCCTTCACCCTTCCTCTCTCCCCACAGTGACTGATTGCAGATGTGTAACTACGCTGTTGTTCCCCTCCCTCAGGAACTTGAGACCATGGGCTGTCCTGCCTTGCCTTCCCTTTCTCCTTGTCAATCAAACACAGAATTTGCAAGCAGTATTGATTAGAAATGTGGACGTTTTTCTTCAGTCAGTCTCTAGCTACTGGGCTTGATAGCTCATCTTTGGCATGTTAAAAAAGGCCCCCTTGTGCTATTCCAGTTGACTGTCACTTGTCGTAATGCCGTAGTCTGGATTTGTTTCTATGTAGAGAAATATTTTGTAGGAGATGCTGGAAAAATCTTGTGGGTAGAAATTGGCTTTTTCACTTTCCTCTTGTTTCCTCTGTTGGAATAATTCCAAAGAAAATGCATTGGTCATGCAACTCTCTTTGCATCACACTTGGTGAGATTGATTTGGCATTAAAATCTATTTTGTGTAGCTCACTGATGTTTCTTGTCTCAGTATGAACAGTTCTTGGACGCATAACATCTTTAAATCTTTCCACTTCTTCTTAAGGCCATATCATACTTTAAAGGAGGAACTCAGGATTCAGATTCAGTTCAGTTCCTATTAAGGGCAAAAATACCATGTTATTCTCTTATTGAGGTAAATCAAAAGTCAAAGACAGTCAAAGATGGTTAAGATCTGCAAGAAATTGTAACAAACTCTCCTGAACATTAACAGCAATGCATTTTGTCAGATGGATATTCTCTTTGAAATATGCTTCTTTCAGGAACAGCTTGTTGGTGTTTTTTTTTTCCTTAAGTATTGGCAAATAAGCTCTGGCAATTTTAAGAGGTTTGCAGCCCTGATCAGTAAATTGGAGGAAGCAAACTTATGCCAGCTCCTGGACTGCAGTTGTTTACAATCCATCATACTATCTTAAACTACCACTGACTTCACTTTACATGGGTATATAGAGCATATCCATGTAAAGTCAGTCCTTCTGTCAAGTTTCGTATATACAACATAGGCTGTTTTATGAGGATGCAGCAAATACTTGGGACTGATAGACTCTTATTTTCCTAAAAATTGCCACTGTGTGTTCCTTCTTCTTCAGTAGCGTGGAGATGGCCATTCTAGATTATCATGCTTTTTAGATTTCTCTGTTTCACTGTTAATTTAGCAGATGGTTTTGCTGCATTCTTAGCAAGTCCATGGATGACAGCAGCTTTGTGGGGGCAGTCAGTGCACTGGGAGGCTGGGCTGCCTTTGAGTGGGTCCTGCTCAGAATGGACAAGTGAGCTGATAGGAGCCTCANACCCCAGGGGTTAACATAGGCCTTTAGGGGCAAAACCAACTCCAACACCTCATGAAGTAACACAAATGCAGAATCCTGTGTTTAAGATGAAATAAACTCACACAGCAGGACCGTATGGACTCTGACTTGCTAGAAATCAGCTTTGCAGAAAAGGCCTTGTGCTTCTTGTTGAGGACAGGTTGAAAATGGCAGTGTTCGCTTGCAACAGAGAAGGCTGTTTGCATGCTGGGCTGTGTTGGCAAGAGCATAGCGATCAGGTTGTGGAAAGTGATTCTTACCCTCTAGCTGTCATTTGAGATCATGTCTGTAATACTGTGTCCAGTACTGGAGTCCACAGTGCAAGGAAGACTTTAGCAGAGTCATAGTGAGTCTGAGAGGGCCACCAAGTCAGTCCCAGGCAAGCCTCAGGCTTTCTGAGTGATGTGAAAGGAGAAGCTGAGGCAGCTGGACTCCTTCAGCTTGAAGAAGAGAGGATTGTCTGCAACTGCCAAATGTGGAGTATGGAGAAGTCAGAGCTGAAGTCTTCTTGATGGTGCATAAGTGTGCCTTGGAAAACAGGACTGCACCTTGCCCAGTGCACTGAGCTGCAGAGATATTTCCTAGTTGTCTCTCTATCCAATCCCCTTTTCCATGTGCTCTAGTCATGTCTGCTCGTACCAAGAATGGCAAGGCTGGAATTGCGTTCATCAACTGTCCTCTAGAAAATGGGAGGAACAATCCATTCCTGTTTCTACTCTCTTTGGTTCTCTTAATGTATAATACTTTATAGTATTTTTCTGATAAGGTATTGCCTTATTTAGACTTCTTGATAATACTTGGTAGAAAAAAGATTCTCCTTTCATATGTTTCTCCTTTCCCAACCTGATTGGGAAAAGTCCAACTATTTTAGTGTTTTCAGAATGAGAAATGAACAACTGCTGCGTCTATCCATGTGAATGAAGAGCTGGTGTCAGCTCATTGGAGGAGAAAGACATTCTGGGCAGATTGTGAAGCAGGTAAAGAGCCCCATGGACAATTGTTCAAATAGAGAAAATAGTAAGAATTGGTAAGGACTGTTCAAGTAAACAAGAGTGCTGGCTATCTTCTATGCTTCAACACTTCTCAGAGTAAAGGTCTCTAGCTCCAACTTCAGTAATATCCAAGGTGTCTTAGATATGCAGAGATGGGGCAGCACCCTTTTCTGGACAACTGAAAGAGCTGGGAAATAACTTGTGGATTGATAAGTAATAGCAGGAATGTTCCTCGTTTCATTGTAAAATCTGCCACTGTGTATCAGTTTATATTTATTCTCTCTTGAAATGTAAATTCATGGTTTTAACCATGATATTTAATACTTGGTTAATGGGTTGCTACAGGACTGTGGCTGTGTAGTATTTTTGAATGTATTTTTTCATTATTAATAACAATAGAAATATTTCTTAGTGGCAAGTTCTTGAGTTAATGAGACTTTCCGCTGAGGTCCATTGAAAGATAGTGTCTCACTTTCAGAAACGTTAGTAATGAGTTTCATTTTTAGGGCAAACCTTTGTTCTTCATTTCTTTTGCATATCTTTTGTGTTTCTCTTAGGAGGTCTCTTCAATAAGTTGTGACAGTTATTTGTAGCGTACAGTCCCTACTGTAAAGGTGGATATGTCTAAATTGAGGCTGTCAAAAGGGATCATGAATTGCATTTCACAGTGCTGTAAGAACATGTAGACAAGTCTCTCTGAAGACCTCAGTACTGGTATTACATGGAACTGCTGAGCTGCTTGCTGAGGCTCCCTGCATCTACATCATTTATTGAAACATTACTACTTATTTATGTTCTGATGCTAAAGTAAATGCCCATTTTGTTTTGTAGACTTTACAGCCTTTTTCTTCAGTACTTAGGTCTTTCATCTCACTGCTTCATTCTCCAATGACTGGGGTGTCTCTGACTGTCTAAAGCATGGCTGAAGATAGTAAGGATTTGGTTTGCTTTATGTTAGCTATAGCTGTCTGACTGCAGGACAGTCTTCTGTCGCTCTGCACACTTACTCAGCTCCCCTCCTTATTTCCTTGGGGTTTTCCTAAATGTGATGAGATGGAGCTGAATATATGTGTTGCTGACATGTATAGAATGTGATAAATATACCATGCTGCTCAACGTACTGTTGAGATTTTGAATTTTTGTAGAATTTCAGCAAATCTGTATAGTAACCTATGTCAAGAACTTTCAGTTCCTGTGTCAAGATGTTTCATGAACAGTTTCTTTAGCATTTTACCAAATTAGTAAATTTTACCTTCATTTTGTAGATATGGAAACCATACAGGAAGAAGTGATTTGCTTAGTCTCTGGGAAGCTGAGAATGAAACCTGAATTTCTTCTTGTTCCTTTTTCACGGAATGGTACATTATCCTTAAATAGTAATTTTTTTCCTGTAAGTTTTATAAATAATTTGGATAGCCTACTAAATATGCATGCTCTAAAGTACTCAAACAGTTCCTTTTCATCTGGCACAGCATGGAACTAGCAGTTTTATCCTTAATCTACCCACAAAATATGTGACTACTGTGTTCAATTTATACAGGGGCCTATTCTTAGACTGCATTATGCTTTATAAAAAATTATTGGCATTATTTAATGAAATTAATCACTTGTAGAGGAAAAAAAGGGGCAAACAAGAATATTCTGTATATTACTTACAGTGTACTAGTTCATTCAAGGACTTTTGACTTTCTTACTTACCAAGAAAACCAAAACCAAGTACCTTCAGCTACCCAAAAATACAAACAAGCCTTTTCTTTTTAGATAGTGCCTTCAGTGGCCTATCTGAGTTGGTTGATTGGTTTTGGGTTTTGGTTTTGGTTTTGGTTTTTGTCTTGTTTTGTTTTCTCAAAATATTTTGAGAAAATATCATGGTTTATGACTTGCTGTATGTGACCTGCTGGATTAGTCTAAGCTCTCAGTGTAGCAGAAGGTGAATTGGGTAATAAAATTCTTGATTTGAACACTCGGGTGCAAGTTGTCAGATCTGCCTTTCTGCTTTTTTGGGGTGCTGAAAAAAAGGTCTTCAAGGACTGGAGGGAGGTGCAGTGTTTCTCTTTGCCACCAAATTGCAGGTTGTATCTTTTGATACGTTGCTTCTGTGACAGGATTACAAAAGAAAACATAAAGAAACTGATCCAATCTGTTCTGAGGCCTTGGAAAGCTCTTGGATATTTATTGTCCACTGCACTCTGAAGAAAAAAACCCAGAACACCGAAGGGTTTCTTATTTCTTGTTTTGATCTTAATTTAAATACTGCTGCATTTTGCATTCACCTTTGTACATATGATCCATAGCTATTTACTTAATATTTAATAATTGCATGCAGAGGCTGAAATGTTACTTACAGTATGTAGTTCAAATATTTACCCGCAAAGTCAGTCTTTTGACCCATGTTTTATAGGAACTATCAATGTAGTGGTTTTTTCATTTGTTAGACCCTTATCTCATATTTTACAGATAGGCTTATTAACACACAGAGATTAGTGTTTATGGATTTGGAATTATACATTTTTAATTGCACCTCTTCTTTTCAAACCTTTTGACCTGGTGTTTTTAAGACTGGACTGATGCTTTATTTTATTTGGACTACAGTGAGAGTTTCTCTTGGAGTTTTTCACCCCACTCCTACTGCAGAGTTTTGCCTCAGAGTTGCACTGATACCTGGCTGTTCTGTGAAGTGATTTTCTTGGACCCCTCACAGCCTGGCTCTTGGGAAGCTGGTAAGGGATGTGGAAAACACAAAGAAGGCCACATGATTTAGAGTGTTAGAACATCCTCTGAGACAGGGAGAAGCAAGGACAGTTTACATTGTGGAAAGAGGAACAGATATGACAGGGCTGTCTGCAGAGGAGGAAAGAGCAAAGAAGTGGTGCCAGAAAAAACTTCTCGGCTTAAACAGTCTTCTCAGTTCTGAGGTCAGTTGTATTTTGCCGTTGCCTGTTTGACTGTTAATGGGTTGGGGTTTCTTTCTTTATAATTTTTTAAGAGGCTTATAACACAACTGGCAAAGAAAATCTTATTTATTCTTGTGTTTTCCATTCTATTGAACAATGTGGTGTTGACACCTAAACTTGTAATTGCAGTCCACCTTGTATAGCTTTGTCTTCCATTCCTGTCATTTCCCAGATTCTTACGACTGTACACCATGATCATTAGCCACTTTGAGACAAAGACTACAGATCAACTTGCTTATTTTGTTTAAAACTGAAAAGGAATTACCATGATAGACTGGATTTCCTAACACATCCTATTTCAGTCTCCAGTGATCAACAGTGGAGGTTTCAGAGGGAGATGCAAGATGCTTGCTTTTAAACTGAAAGAGGGCAGGTTTAGATTAGGAGTCAGGATGAAATTCTTTACTCAGGGAGGTGAGGCACTGGAAACCACAGAGCTTGTGGCCCATCCCTGCAACTATTCCAAGGCCAGGTTGGATGGGGCTCTGAGCAACATGGTCTACCGGAGGGTGTCCCTGCCCATGGCAGGGGGTGGAATGAGCTGAGCTTTAAGGTTCCTTCCTACTCCATGCTGTTCTGTGATTTTATGGTGATTCTAAACTACATATTCTTTGATTAGAGTTTGGGTTAAACTCTGGAACATGATATTTAATAGATCTTGGAAAATTATTAGAACACTGGATATTTTTGTTACACCATATAAATGTCTAATCCTTTTTCCAGCCTTGATAAGTCCTCAGACTTAATGATACTTTGTAGCAGTTAGTTACACTGTCTAATTATGAATTGTATGATAGAGTATTGCCTATTTATAATGTTTAAATTTCATTGGAAGTCCCTCGTGTTAAGAGTTGGAGAGAACAGAAGCTTTCCTTACTTTTCTGCCTTAAGGGCCTTGTGACTAATTTGTTCGTTTCAGGGATTTGCCTCACAGAAGAGAAACTCAACTGCACAATATTCAACTTAGAGTTTCTGAGAGGTTTTTGCAGGCTAATTACAAAGCCATTGTAATGAGCCTTGAGATTCCAATGTCATTGATCTTTTACATTTGGGAGAATTTGCTTCTAAGATTTTGGGCAGTAGCAGATTAAATTTTATTTCCAGAATAATGTTCAGTGCTGCAAATTGCTCCACTCAAGTAGAGTGCTGTACTTGCGTAGATCCCTGTGCAAAAAAACAGTAACAAATCAATGGATGACTTCTGAATGTGGATGTCAGAGTGCAGTGGATATGCAATGTCACAGCCCAAGTCAATGCAGTGTGTTTGACTCGGGGCATATGCATCTTACTGAAAGCATGGTCATAGAAATGCTAATTCATTTGTCCCAAAATACTTTTTTTTTTTTTTCCCCTAAAATATGATCCCAGGGTAGGCAGGCCTAATATGACTGTAAAGAATTAATGTGTTATCACTGTTCTCCTAAACTTCTTATATGATTTGGTGGTTGTCTCTTGGGAGTATTTGTTCTGCTTTATTTGGATTGATTTCAGGATATTTTGTTCCTATTGACCTTTCTGGTCCTAGTCTCCAGTGCTAGTCACTTAAAGAGACTGCACTTTGAACAAAGAACATCTAGATTACAGTACTATTTATATGCTGGCAACTCAGAACCATCTCCCTTGAAGATACAGATACACATTTACACAGAGTAAATCCCTCTATGTGCTCCATGTGACATTCAGACAGTTGGAAGAGCACTTGTCCCAAGATGCTAGAGAACAGTGAGTGTATCAGTGCAAATCTCATCATCTCATACATAAGTCAACAAAATGCCAACAAAATTTAGGTGGATAATTTATTTATGTCTGCTTCTCAGTAAAGATAAAACTGTGTAAAACCACTTCTTAAACTGGGTCAGTAGAAGGCAAAGATAATTGTAAAGTCAAAGCACATATTAATTTTCTTCTCTCACATACCTGCCCAGTGCATGGATGACTGTAGAAGCTCCTTTAAAGAATGTACTTCTTGCTTACTACTTGCAAACATCCTTTCATCCTCTCTGGAGATATAAACAGTGACCTGTTGGGCCCTAGACACCTTTTGTGTCTTGACGTGTTCTTTGACAAGGTTGGATTTGATATCTACTGAGTTGCTGTGTCCAAAATTGTGTGAGGGAAGATAGTGAATTTACAAAATTCTGAGCTAATAGTGTGCCTGTGTGATGAAGCAAATAAAACTGGAGGCAGTCATATTTTTTCTGTGAGAAAGATATCTCACAGTGATAGTCTGTAATTACCCTTATTTGTTTGTTTTCTAAATATTGCTTAATGTTGATAAAAGAATGCAAATGGCAAGATGAATTTCCATGACTGTGTGGTCTCCAGCAGACTGGCAGTGGTATTTATTTTGTGATCTGAACTTATGTGGATGGAAGGTTTGTAATGATCACCTTTTAGTTTTGAGAAGCTGTAAAAGGGAGTCTTTGAGGCACTTCATGGCCTGGGGACCAAACCTAACTTTGCCATGTGGTGTGCTGTGGCTCACACCCACTCCAGTTACCCTCATTTTTGTGCCCCTCGGCCATCCTCTGATCCATTGCTTGTCCCAAGGGTCACGTGGTGAATGGAGGGCCTTGCTGGAGAAGTATTCAGCATATTTAAAAGCGTCATGTATTTATCTCCTAATATTAATAATTCCTCTTGATTTGCTTATAATTAATTAAGAATAACTTTAGTTTTGTATGTAGGCTAAAAGCCTCCTGTTTTGTTACTTGCACTTTCAATTCACATTGACTGGGTCTTGTTAGATGAGGTAACCCAGGGGTGTTTGAACATATTCTTGCCTGTTAGACATAGGAGAAATAGTACACAGTTCAAAATCTACTTCAGGTTTTAATTGCCTCAGCTGCCTGCAAAGAAGCAAATGCTAATAAAGGTAAATACTTTCTGGTAGTAGAAATAAGTGAAAAAAAAAGTAAAATCCTTTTGGCTTGGATTTTATTCCATGTTGTTGTTGAGTATTACATGCAAAAAAAACCCCAATCAAAACCCAACATAGTCTGCAGGCACTATTTGCAAATGCAGTCTCAAAACTACTTTGACTTTCATCCAAATGTTCTGCTGTTTTAACCTTCCAAGACAGACAAGGATGTGTAGTTCCTATGATATAGTGTCCTATCTGGTCTTCTGAAACAGGTGAGAAACATGACGAAAAAAAATCTCCCGTACCTGACCTGTAAAATATAGAATGAGCTTTGTTGTCTGCTGTTTTAAAAGGATGACGTTAAAAAAATGTATTCAAATAGAACACACTATGAAATTATATAATATTCCCTAACATAAGTAAATCCTGCCTAGCTTTCAGCAACATATTTACCTGAGGATCTAGGAGGGCTGTAGATGTCAGTTTTCTGATGTTAGTGTACCTGGCCTTTTCTGCTTTTTCTTTCCCTGTATCTGCTGTTGGTTAAATTGCTGTGGCCTCACACCAGCCCCAACAGCTGAAAGAGCATTAAAAACCTTTAATAAATGTCTGTAAATTCAAATTTTAGCTTTTTGTTATTGTCTATATATATATATATTAAAAAAATCTACTTATTACTATGAGTTAACCAGTTGTTTCTTGTTTGGTTGGTTTTTTTTTTCCTATGGCTGACACTTTTTTTAATAGTCTTTGAAGATTTGCTTCACTGCCAGAAGACTGACCACAAGAGAAACCTGGGTTTATTGAATATGTCAGTGCTCAATCTACTAATTTTCTTTGTGAAAACTTAATAGTAACCAGGTGCTTTGATATATAGCAGAAATAGTTTTTAATTTTATATTAGTCACTTTATGACACACTATATACACACTGCTAACCAATTCTAGTGTACTAGGAAAAAAGAAGATTTATTTTCTTATGCAAAATAATTAAACCTAATAATACTATTGACACTTCTAATATTATGAAAATGGCATAGGCCTTTTTTTTTAATATAGTCACTGCTAGTATTTTTTGTATCAGTTTCTGCTTATCTTGCAACAAGTGTGTTTTGCACAGTTTGTAAAATTCATGTTTTTGAAGGGTAACACTGTAAATAGATAACCTTCAAACAAATCAGGGGAAGACAGGAATGCTGGAAATCAGTGTCTGGCTGGCAAACTTGCTTCCCAGTCTTGCATAGGAGTTTAAGAACTGTTGTGTCAAGATTTTATGCCTTCAGATTAGATGATACTTCTCTGCTTAAAAGGCTGGGGTTTACTTCTCTCTGATAAATACATTTAGATGATACTCCCTACAGGACATTTAAACTTTTCCTTTTGCTATGGGATATGGGTGTTATATCAAGTTTGGTTATAATTTGGAGGAGTGATGCAAACCTCTGTCCTTAATCTGTAGAGATTTATTACAGCACTTAGTATTTACAAGGTGGTCTAGCAAACTCCAGCTTCAACTACACAATAGAATGGTATCAGATATTTTAGGAGTATTTTCACTTGCAATAGGCCTTTTGCAAAGCATATTGAACTTTATGGAAATGAACTGTGCTGCACTTGGAGTGGATTGAGCTTTAGATTTTGTGTTTGTGTGAAAGGTTTTAGGAGCTTTACTGAAATGGAATTCCTAATTTAGTGAATGGTAATCTAGCAAAGAATAAGAAAAAAGTGGTAATTCTTGGATGGAGAGTAAGAAAGTGAACCTGGGAACAAGATATTTGAAATAATATTTAATACTGTATGGTCCCAGTTTGTCTGGATTGAGAATATAGAAAAACTTGTATTCATGTACTCTATTCCTCCAAATTTTACTTTAAGACTACATCTAAAAGTAGTGATTATGCCATGCATTTTCTTTTTCTTCTTTCAAATCTTACCCATTTTGTATTTGAAAACCAAAACTGTCAGTGGTCTGTTTACTTTATCTCACTCATGTGCAATGGAAATAGCTGGCATTTGTAGAACACACAAACTATTTTTGCCTCAATGCTCCATTTATGATTTATAGCCAACATGTATCCCTGAATTTCTTTTGAGAATGATCTTTATTGTCTTTGTATACTAACTCATTGCAGAAGCACTTGTCTATTTTGAGCTAAACCAGACCTCTTGTAAAAAGAATCAAATTATTTCATCATGTTGAAAATGAAAAGCTATAATTACTTGTAATTGGGCTTCAGAATTTTTGAAAATTGGAAAATTCTTTTCCAGAGGTTTAAGATCACTCCAAATCATAACCTGTAGAAAATAGGAAATAATTTTCTGTTCAATTTAAAAGTGATTTAATTTACACTTTTGACAGCTATTTTCCTTTGATATTTTGGTAGGGGAAATCATTCAGCTGTAGCGGTTATTACTATAATCTTTTCTGATATCCTTTATTCTATCTGGATCACGAATTTATTTTGATTTCTTTAAGCCCAAACAGAATCTGCTGCAGTTTAATAAGAATAGAGAGTAATTTTGGAATGCTTGAGTGTACTAAACATGTGCCTGCATTTTATTTATTTGTTTGTTTGTTTGTTTCCTGGTCTTTGTAGTTACTTCATCCTGTTTTAACAAAAGCACAGTGTTCTTCAGAGGCTTTAATCTGCCTAAGTTTAAGTGCAAGCTGGAAAAACGTGCTGTACCTTGTAGTTCTGGGTATTTTTTCCTGTAGACTTGCGAATCCGTAGAACCCAGTTGTTTAAAAACAACTACTTGAAATCTTCATTCAACATTACTACTGATAATCATCATCATCATTATCATAAATATTGCAAAGAACATGCTGCCTATTTACCTTTTTAAAAAATCTTTTCCAAGAGACCTGAGTAGGTAGGGTAGCTAGTGTAAGATCACTACACTATCATTGTGTTCAGTTCAGTAAGCAGCCAAGACAAGTCGTCCAAAACCCTGATGCACTGGCAAAGAAAGTAACCTCTAGAGTTAGCAGAGGGTTCAGGGGTTTATGGCCAAACAGAAACTCAATAAAACTAAAGTAGCAAGCAGGATCCTGCAGCGTGGGACTGGCAGCCAGGGGCAGACCTGCTAATTGTCAGGCTTGAGGTTAAAACTGGATTCTGGATATGGCAGAGTCTTTTTCAGCCCCAGCTGTGGCATGGGGAGAAGAGTGGGTAGAAAATTAGTTTACACACATGGGGATTTAATGGCAATTACCTACAATGAAAAACTCTGGTGGAGAGTAAACCTTACTGCAAGCCCTGTCTCTTCCTTGTTGATTTGGGACAATCACTAGGTCAAAGCACATATTGCTTGAGTTAAGCTTTTTGTAGGCAAAATTTCAAGTCATTGTGGGTCTTTAATATTTATCAGTTTTGGTATGGGCCACAGGATGTATGGAAAAAGTCAGTTACCTGCTTCTAGCACTCATGTCTATTGTGAAGGCAGGAGATCTGTAGAAGAGATGGGTATAAACACAGGAACATCTTGCATTGGGTACAGTAATAATATAACACTTACATAGCTATTTTCATCAGTTTTCATTCTAAGAAGTATTTCTTTTTCCCAGTGAAAAATTGAGGTGTGGAAAGAGATTTGGCCATGGACATCTTGTAAGCCAGTGGTAGAGCCAAGGACAGAAACAAGCTCTTTGTGTTCCCACATGGTAGTCAGCATTGTAAGGCTTGAGGCCAGCCAGTATTCTGTTTCAGGACTAGTGCAATGCCAGAGATATAATTTCTAGTAGTTACTGAGACCTAACCTTAGTACAGCCTCTGACTGTCTGTTGGTATCCATCTAACTTCAGTGTCATGAATTTTTTTATAATCCAATTCCTCAACTGGTTAAAAGTAGCACTAAAAATACCACATATTCTTGTAGGGGAAGCAGGTGGAATCTGCTAGAGCTAGCACAACATTGGATATCATATATTGGCAATGTTGGATATCGTATATTGGCATTATGCAGCCATCTGCATCATTCACTGAATGCAGCCAGTTCATCCTTCATTGACAGTTTGGTTTGTATGATTGGACCTTTTGCGGATAGAACAATTCTCCCAAAACAGAATAGTTTCAGATTAAAGTTGAACCAGAAGCCGAGTACAAATCTGTGTCTTTGTTGTTTTTAAATTTGAATAGCTCAGTGAAGAATTGGGTCTCTTGATGGAGGGATACATTTTTTTTAGATAGTTTTATTATGCACAGAACTCTTACTTCTTTTTCTTTATGAAAGAACAGATACCATATTTTCCCAAGATTAACAATATTATTAAAATTATTTTTGAGCTGTAATGGCTGTAAGAGCTTTTCTAGATCTTTTTTGTTGGCCTCTTGCCAGTGACTGCTGTGGAAAGTACATCTTCATGCGAAGAAGTGTGTGTTCTCTTTGAAGGTTAACAAGGGCCTGCAGAGCACAGCCGAAGCATCTGGCTCATGAGATTAAAAACCGTAGAAGAAAAGCGCTGCAGATCTCAGAGGATGAGTAACCACCTTAAAAAGAAGGATAGGTGTGAGCAGACAGCCTAAAAAATGGGGGAAAATATTGATCAGCAGGAAATTTGTCTCTTTTTAGTGAACAAGAAGTGTAAGGCTCTACTGACAACTGATAAAAATCAGGCTCTCAGATTTGGCAAAGGGCATTAAAAAAAGTAATGAGAACTCTAGTAGGTGATTACTCTGAAGGTTATACTAGGATAGATCTTATTAAATATTTTCATTATTGACCTGGCTGCACACACACACACACAAAATGAAACTGTAGTTTTGAAAACCTGCTGAGGGCATAGAACTGAGAGACATTGTTGGTATGTTGGAGGGTAGGAATGCCACAAGAATTGCATTATATTGAGGTCTAGAGTCTTAGAAATTGGAGGGCATGCAATCAGAATGCAAGGTTGGTCACTTAGAGACTAGCAAGGTTTTCACATAACATTTGGGAGCTTGGTGGGAGGACTCCAGCAGGTTGTTGCTTCTCCAGCGATGCCTCCATTGCAGACCTTAATCTAATGAGTTTTCCCTTTCCTGATTTATTTCCTGATGAAGGCAGTCCCCTAGATGCCTGATTCCTGACAGTTTATTAAAAATTAAACTGTCAGACAGCAAATTTACAAAATGTATGTAATGGTTTATTTTTATGCTTTTATGAATATCCGTTACAGGATTTTATCCTTATAATTAGAAAAGGAAGTTATTTGGGATTTTTTGTGTTTTCTTAATTTTTTTTCTTCCCTCCTTGATTTATTTATTTTTTATATACCAGAGAACATCAAACAAATGTCCCATCATTTGGTTAAACAGACATGTGACACTGTGTGACACAAATGATCTTTTGGACCATGTGGTGTTTGCTGTTCACATGAAAAGCGTATCCTGAAATAATTTTCTTGACAGTGCTTCAGGGTTTGTTTGGAGGAGGTTTCTATCTTCATACATACATATAAAAGCACAGGAAATAATCCAATATTGTTTCTGAAGTTGGAAGTTAATATCAGACTCATAAATATATTATCTGATACTCTGGAATTCTTGTGTATAAAGCTGTTGGGGTGTGAGTTTCCCAACAGTAAAAAGGAGTCTGATACAGCATTAAGGACATGAATTTTTGCCCAGATTCCGGCAATAATGTGAATGCTGTACTGGAGTGCAGTTACACAAAAAGGCTATGACTGTCTGCATGATTAATATTTTTTTCTCTGTTGCTAAAGAGGTATTGGAAGGAATGTTCTACACCATTGGGACAGCTCTGTGTCCATGGAGTAGTTAGTACGAAATAGAGAAATTTTGAGTTGTACTTTTTAGAAAGATTCCTATATTATTATTATTATGAAATCCTATTTCTGGCATATTTTGCTTCCTCCACCCACACGTGTATGCGTATCCCTTTTCTTAACAGCTCTTCTCTAGCATATTCACCAGCTCCTATGGTGAGAAGAGGGACATTTCTGGGAGTTGAAGGATGGCATGCAGAACTAGTAGTTATTAAATCTAACCAGAAAGCTTTTTTTTGGTTTATTTTGAATATGTAACAAATAGCATTGAACAAAACATGCTTAAAATACAGAAGCAGACCCACTGCATTTCCTGAAGGGCTGAAGTTAACAGAATTGTATCTTATACTTTTCTTCTCTACCTGTAGGTCTTACTGAGGAAGGAAGATTGTGTTGTGTACTTTAAGGCTTTCTCATGCAATTTGGAATAACTTCTAATACCCTTTTATAGTTTGGTAGAGAAAATAGTGATTTTATGTATCTGTAATTCTGTGCTTTATGTATGAATTATTGTGCTGTTACTTAAAATCGTTTGCAGTAAGATAATTCAGACTTCTCTTTGAGTCAAGCCTAAGAAAATATCTGTAAATTAGTGCTAATGGTCAGTGTGGCTGAGAGAGAAACTCTTTCATGTTTGGAATTGACTGTAAGATTGAACTTACTACAATTTATTGCAAAGTCAATACTCGGTTTAAAAATTAAAAAGGTTAATAATTATTAGGTTTTCAGAGGAAAGTACTAGTGTTATGACCTGCCTAACATCATACAGCTACAAAAATGCTATAAAATGATTTTTAGGCTTATATTTATAGTGCGTAGATGGCTTATTCCTTCATCTCACTACTTATGCATCCATGAACTGTTAATTAATACTTTTGCAGTAATTACAGAATATTTTAAATATACATCATTCTTCTGAATTTTAAAAGATCAGGAATTTTTTATTAATTTAAAAGGATAATAGGACTGACCCACACTTTCATCAACTCTTTAATAAAGAGGTGCATTTTTAGATCATTTAAATTTTAACATTTTGATTGCAAGGAATAATAAAAAGTCTTTTTTTTCCATACTTTTTTCCATTTACTCTTCTAAGCTGGGTCACCATTGTATCAAAAAAGGTCATTGTTTTCCAAAAAAAGGTGAGTGATTGCCTGCAAGTATTGATAAAAGGGGAACTTGCATCCTAACTCTTTTGACTCCTGGCATGCAATTTTCTTTGTACAGGGAGCTGCAATTTGTAACAGAAATTTTAATTCCATTCAGTTTCTTCTTCTTCACTACTCTGCTACTTTCCTGGGAATGTTTTACCCAAATAATTTGATATCTCTTTGCAATGGAACTTCTCCCAATGCTCCTTGATATATGGCTGCCATGGAGCACAGAAGAAACCAGAGTACAGTTTTTAGATGATCAATAGAGTGTGGAAAATTCAGTGACTGGGTTTGTAGGGAGAGATAATACCTCATAATTGAACAGCTGATACTCTTGGAAAAGGCACAGAAACTTCAGGCACTTCTAGCTCTTCCTCAGATACGAGGTAGCATTTGCAGCCTTTGAGCTTGACAGAAGTAGAGATCGCTTGCCTTGGAGCGTAGTTGATGAGGCTTGTTAGAAGAATGCAGAGGAAAAGAGGATTGCTGCTTTTGGAACAGAGGAATCGTTTTAACAGGAGAGACAGCAGGAGAAAACAGGAAAACTGAAAATCAACAGGCACAGAGAGTTCCTGCAGGACACCCATGCTGTCTGATCTCAGCCTTCCAAAGCAAGGGATCTGCTCCCTGGAGGCAAGTGTACACTGCCAAGGAGATGCCTTCCTCTGGAACAGGGAGGTGGTGAAAAGGTGTAGCAACAGTGAAATGGGTTAGAAATAGTAAATACTGTTAAAAAGATGAAATCATTGGCTGCAATAGAAAACATTCTACATATCAAGAAAGGAGGCTCTAGGTGATTCTTTTAATCTTTACTCTATAAAACACAAGTTAATTTTCATGTGATGTAAACTGTCTTTATAATTGTCTGCATACATATATAAGTTGTGTGCCCTGGCTTGTGTGTGATGTGAAGAAATATCTTTGGATTTCATCACTTCCATATTTTTAATGCAGGTTCTAGTGTTGACCCTCTTAAGATTTGATGGAGTTTGTGTGTTTTAAAGCCAAGAACAAACAAGATAGCACTGTATTTTCTAAACTTAAGACATCCAAGTAATGGGAAAGTGACTGGTTAGTTGTGGTGCATATAAAACTGTGTGTTTATTTTCCTGTGTCATAGCCAGACTGACTCACTGCAAGCTATCCATGTTCAGGAATTTTGTTAGACTGCAAAAATGTAGAAGCTGGAGGCACAGATGCTTGATGAAGGACCGCTGCTCTGTTCCTGCTTAAATGTGCCTCTTGGACTTGAGTAGGTGATTTTCAGTAAGCGGTTTGTTTATAAATCTCTATTTGTGAGTTATTTGCTCACATCTGATACAAATCATGAGGCAGTTCACAGAACTGAATAGGCTGAGCAAATATTTCCACAGGTTGTTTGTATCTAAGTAACTGGATCTATGCCTATGGTAGTGTACATCTGCTCACCTGTTCCACATTCATGTGTTTAAGGATACTCTTAATTTTGGCTGCCTTGCATTTGTCATGGTTGTCTCACCTTTTTTCTCTTGACCCACTAGCGAGATGTTCTGAGCAGGGCACTCTCCCTGCCCTGTGGAGAGAAGGGAAGGTGAACTGTGTTTGTTCAGAGCAAGTCTTTTGCTTTTATGCTGTATTATTGGCTACCTTGTGTTTGTGCATTTTATTGTTTACAGAGTATTCAGTTAAACACAATATATATGTGTAGCAGATTGTAGGAAGGGAGTGGAATAGCCTACCAATAGCCTACCTACTGAGTTTGCTGAGCTGAGAAACACTTTGTGATCCTGGTCAACCTTTGTTTTTGATTCTATATTAAGGTTCAGAGATTTCTGATTTCTCTTTGTACCTCCTTTCTGTAGGAAAGAAGGTCGTATGTGAAGATTGGGTAGTGTAATGTGTTTTGACCATCTTCCTAATCTGTGTCAGTGGGTAATATTGGGCTCTAAGATGCAGCCACAAAACAGTTCTGCTACTCAGTCTAAGCACCATTACTTAGGCTGGATGCAACACAATTAAGGACATTAATCATTTAAGATTGTCTTTCCACAGGAACTTTTATGGAATACAGTTAAGGGACTCACTTGTTTCCAGTGTTCCTACAAGTTCAGTTGTCTTCAAAGCGGATTGCTTCCTTAAGGTAGATATTTTTGGTGGTGTTTGTTAAGAGTTTTTGCAGATTATTTAGGCATGTGACTGTTTTTCTGAGGTAGCATACATGTTTTCCAAGCAAATTTGTGATGGGAAACAGTATTTTGTTCCTGTCTTTCAGAGTGATATGCTAAACATTGTAATTTCTTTCCCTGATAAATTTTTGCGTCCTCGGCAAGCTGCTATTACTGGCTACTGTGTTACAGGTAATCAAACAGATTCTTCAATTTGCTACTATCAGCATTTCAAGAATTTCCATTTTAAAAATTCTTAATTTCAGTTTCTTAATTTCACGAATTTTATAATATGGACTGGTTGACACCTCTATGTTTTAAATATTGTGGCTGATGGATCGCTTAGAGGATCTTATTTTACATTGTGCCTGTTTGCTTGTCCAGTGAGTAGTGTAGTGTTGTGGTATAAATTCTTTTGAACCTCAGCTGTCAACAAGTAGTAACCTGTAAATCCCAGTTTATTGCAAAGATTTGCTGTATGGTTGCTGTTGCAAAAGTTGAGACTTGAGAGGGAGATGAACTGAGTATTTTAGGCAGAACTCAGAATGTAGGAAATGTAACATTTTAGCATACCCTGTGTTCTTACTGATGCAATTTAATAATTTAAAAATAATAAATCCTGAATGCAAAATATGAAGTCTTGAGTAAGACCTAGAAATCTGTGAGTTTTGAAAGTAGCTGATTGCAACAGTATTACATTTTGTAGATGGAGACATACATCAGCTATGAAAGCTATTGATTATATCTCTACCTGTGACAGTGAAGCACAGCATCATCCAGATTTTGTTCTGGGGTGGGTATGTGCTGCCATTTCTGTACTTCCTGAGTTGCTTCCTTCTCTCCTCATTTCCAAAAATTTGAGGTATTTTTATTTTGTATTGTTTCTGTTAAAGGACAATAGTCCTAAGAATCTAGTCTACCAGTGGAATTAGTAGTGCTATCAAAAATATTGTGGTGGAGGAATGTTTCATAATATATATGTAGTGCAAAATACTTTGCTGAAGAAAAGGTGGACTAACATTAGATGAATGGCAGTGTATGTTTATAGTTACCTAAATATTGAGTTTATTTTGAACTCGGTTTGTCTCTATTGGAGAAGGGAGTATTGGGAATCAGTATACAGCAAAAACTTTACAAAGCAAGTATTTTACCTTCCATACTCTGATGTAATGTATTGTGTGTTACAACTGAAGAGCAAGACTCATTTTCTAAACAGAAGGAAAAAGTGCTTATGGCTTTTTGTGATCTCTTGCAAGTTACAAAGTAAAATCCATTTCACTGTTCCTAGCACCATAACTCCTCCCTGGACCTTTGTAGTTCATGTACATCTCTTAAAAGGTCTGTCAAGCAAAGCAGAGCATTTGTTTGGGTGTGCTGCTGCTGCTGCTTTGATTTAACAAGGGCAGGGAGCAGCCACCACTGCAGTCTGGTGCTCTGGGCCTCGCCGTGGCCCTACAACCAGGTACCAGCCCGCCACAGGCCCTGGTGTGAACTCTGGTGGTCTCCTTCATGTAGCACGTCATCTCTCGTCACCCGCGCCAGCCACACTCGCATGTCAGCCCAGACAAGCTTTTGACACATAACTGAGGGAAAAAAAGGACTGGAAAACGTATCAGCTCCACCCTGCCACTAATTCTTTTTTCCTAGTCTTTGTTACTGCTCTAGCACTTCTTAGTTTAGGGAAAGAGTTCTTGTGAATGCATTAACACTTCCACGAAGGAAGAGTGTTGCTGCCTTGTGTGCTGGGCTGCAATGTCAGCCAGTGCTTCCTGTATCAGGCTGTCTGCCTCTGGGCATTGAAAGCAAACTCGGTACAGCCAGCGCTCAGCAGACCTGTATGCAATTCGTCTGAGTAGTCAGACACAGAGAAGTGCCTTATAAGTTTGCTATGTTCTTCTGATTTCTGTAAATCCATGTCTGGATTCCATTATCACATAATTGCAATTGGACATAAGATCCCCTAGAAAACAGTTCTGACCAAACCAGTGTTTTAGAAATGGTCTACTGCTGTGTACCTGAATTGAGTTTCAGTACTGGCAAAACAGTCAGAAAAGAGATTTGTCTGCACTTATAACTAAGAGCCAAGGACTTCTTGGTCATGAGAGGTAAGATTTTGTGTAGTCTCTCTGTGCCCCAGGTTCACTTTCCTTGGGCAAATTACTAAAGTCAGCAATTTCAAACTTAGGAGACTGGAGTTAGGTGTTGACAGCCATCTTTAAGTACCTAAATAAGTGGTCTCATTTTAAGAGGTCCTGGGCACACAATTCTTTTTGACTTCAAAAGAAGCTGCAAATGCTGTGTCCACTTTGATTAATTGAAAGGCTGACCATCAAAGTGAAATTATGTTGCCAAGCTAAAGGAAAAGAAATAAAGACTTAGCACACTGTGTAAATCAATCGCAGATCAGAGTTTACTGGGTATAAAATGTACAGCATCTTATGTGCCCTTTTGTACTTTCTGAATCTCACTGGGCCCAAAACTACAACAGAAAACCCCTCACGGTTTGTGAAATATGGCAATGCCCAGAAACATTTGCCAGTTTAGCCACTGAAAAATAGATATGGCTGCTCAAAATTTATACTGTTTGCTAGGGCCTTAGGTGAAAAGAAAACGAAATTTTAAAATGCTTATTTTTTTTCATTTGAAGGTAATGTCTTAAATCCTCGAGAGATGAACAGCCTACTACATTCCCCTACTTTGATTGATCTGTCTTTGAGACATGATTTACACCTTATTATAGTACTTCAGGTTATGGCCTCTCTTCCTGAAAGTTTTGTGGAGATAGGTGTCTGGGGAGGAAAGGAAAAAAAAGACCCGATAAGTGCCCTGATGGAAAGAAAGGCTCCAGTTTGTGTATGTGTGTTGGTTGTGTTTGCCAGTCCTCACAGCAGAGGAAATGCTCTGTGCAATGGAAACTTCAGCTAGGTACTGAATAACTCATGAGGCATAATATCATGAGAAGACAGAATCTGCTAACACCACGGTTTGCAGAATTACAGGAGTTTTTTTGGGTTTGGTTTTACCAGCCCTTACACCTTCATGGTATTTTCTGGGTCCGCAGCACATTCAGGCAAACCAGAGTGCTGGGTTCAAATATGGCATTTGTGGTGCAGATACATATTTGATGTAATGTAGACTGAGCTATCAGCAGTGCTGTTACTCAAAATTACCACAAATTTGGCACAACATGAATGTTCAGTAGTGAGTAATGGAATAGTTTCTATCACAAGTGTGTCACCTTCCCCATCTTAGCAGCTTCTTGTCACCAGCACCCATGTACTGATCTGACTGTACAGGCCTCTGATGCATTTTCTAGTGGCAGAGGCTGCCATTACTGGTGTCTGTGGATGTGGAAACAGGAATCGCTTCTGTCCTTTCCTGCCTGACCTTCAGTATGGGAGGTGTGTGTGAATTTGGAAATCTGTTTTAGCTTCATTCTCTTCAATACTTTTGTATACAGCTGAAGGCTAGGTGATAAGTTTTTGTCATGGCTCTTTTATATTCCTGGAGCATATTCTGTTATCTGATAAGATTAGTAAGTCAAGCTGCATGAATGATTATTAAGTATAATTGTTTGTTTATATGACAGTAAAATAGGTTACTCACACAGGCCAAGTGACCCAATTATTCAGATTTTGAATGTGTAGAGATGTGTTGCTGCACTTCAGGGAAAGAAAACCTGTGTTGAATGGCTCAGTAAGTTTTTTCTTTTTTACAGTTCTAGTACCCTGTTGATGGGGAACTGCTGGAGAGTTTCTCAATGCTACATGCAGTATTTTTGTCCTTAGAAAATAAAGCTATTGTAACCCCCTTAATAAGTGACTGTTTCCTGCAGTGAGTGCTATCTATCCAGGTCTTCCTGTCAAAAAGTTCAATTGGACATAAGTGATACCATTATGTTTCAACCCAAGTCTTCTATAGCTCCTACTTTATATTTTTATCTTGTTGATTTAAAAGTGGGCTTGGGGTTTCCATTAGGATTGCCAAAAGCTTTATCTTAATTAACTCTCATGCAAAAAAGTCTTAAAATTATATAGACAGCTTCATTAGCCCTCCAGAATTTCTTCAAAACACGTGGCTTCAGTCGGAAGCTAGCCAAACTGAGGGAACTAGCATTCTCAGAGATTTTTGGCTGATCGTAGCCTTTGTAGTTTAGCTATTTGTTAAATAATCCACAACAAAACCAAAACCACCTAGAACAACGGTAAAGCTCCAGTAAAGCAGAAGAATGAGTGTGATTAACTAAACTTTAACATTTCAGTAGTTGCCATGACCATTGTAACAGTGCAGAGGTCTGTAAAAAAAGGGTTTCCTCCTGCAGCTTCCTGTTGAGCAGGAGCTGTACTCTGCTGTTAAGTTGTGCGTAGCCCATCTTTACGTGTATCTCCCCTGACAGACCTTTATTGTGCACCTCGGGGTCAGCCACTGGATGCTGCTTTATTTCAGATCACGAAACTGATCCCTGTAGTCAGATTTAAAAGAACAGGCTATTGCCCAGTTCACACAGAGCTGCTCTGGCCCAAAGGGAGGCCAGCTTCTAGACTGGGATCTCCAAGCAAGGTTTCATTACTCCTCATTTCCTCCAGAAACCTGGCTGAGCGCCAAGGAAGCTGTTAAAAAATATTTTATCAACATTCTCTTTAAGGAATATGGATTTACCCAAAATGAAACATTCTAAGGAAGTGCAAACTTCCACCTTGTTTCATGCCTTCTTACCTGCCAAATTTTCTGGGACTTCATGACAGCTTGCTTGAGGAAGTTTATTTGAGTTTGCATCCTCCAGGGCCTCCACTCCACTGAACCACTGAAACAGGAGCCTGACAGCAGTGGTGCTGCCGGGAGATCTTGACCTCGTGGCAGGAATGCCCTCAGAAGTTAACAACTTCTGGGGAAATACGAAAACTAGAATTTATATAGTGGATCCTACAAGGAAGTCTTCTTTTCTGAGGTTTAATTTCACTGCAGTTCATCCAGCTAGTAAATAGTCAGTTGTAAAATATGCTGCAAGGTTTAGAGACTGAAAGTTACTCAAGTTACTCAGCCTTCCCTCAACCATAGAGTCATAGAATCTTCCAGAACTGGAATAACCAGCTGCTCCCTTTTCATTTAGGAAAGGGACATGTATGTTTATGTGTATTTTTTTTTTTATCTTTCTGGTGGTACTTTTCTGTCTGGGGTTGCTTTCTGGACACTGTAGATGTTACTACTTGGAGCTCAGTTTAGAAGACTAGCTACAGAAGTTCTGGTATAAAAACCTGTATATAAAGGAATACTGTTGGTTTGTTTTTTTTTCAGGACATTAAAGAGATTTGCAAAGAAAATGCTGCTTGATATTGCCCTCGGATTTAGGTCTTTATGTTATGTCTGCAAAAAGCATATAGTTAGGTTAGTTTTGGGTTTTGTTGTTAGATGTCAACCTTCCTACACCTTGAAAGTAGCCTTGTGTGGGCCTGAGAAGTTCTGGGAGCACTCCCAATATTCAGTTGAACTGACAGATATATTCTTAAAACAAGGGATGTGTTGTTTTTTTTGGTTGTTGTTGCTGTTTGGATTTTTTTTCTTTCCCTTCAATAAATTTTAGGCAAATCAAACTTATAACATTTAACAAATTCACTCCCATTGAGTTTATAATGTAGGAATTAAGTGAATTTTCCAAGAAGCATCAGGTAGTCTACAATAAGCCAGACTTAATTTTTTTTTCATATGCACAGATAAACATTCAGGTTAGCTTCGTGCATAATTGCAATTACTACCAAATTTTCTTTTGTTGCATTTTGAAGTAGTTTTTATTTTTAAATTTCTTATTTATGTGCAAAAATAAATGTGCCCCTTCCCCTATTTCTCTATATTTGGAATTGCATAGTGTTAGTCATGTTTGCTAGGGAGTTAGAACTGTGAAATCCTGTTTTATTGCTCTAGCAAAATTGAAGGGAAACACCCCCCCTCCCCAAAAATCCCAACCCCAAAACAAAATCAAACTACTGAAACGAAAAACCCATAGCAAAATCTATAAGAAGAAATGTATATGGCTCTTCTTCTCACTCTAATTGCCCCACTAGTTTTTCTGATATTTTCAGAGGTCTTTAATTATTTAAAATTTATATGACATTTTACAATTGCTGTTATTTTATACTCTGAAAAATTGGTTACTTTCATGTCTGAAATCACAGAGAAATCATATGAACTAAATATTACATTCTTGCCACTGCTTTTATGCCTTGCATGTTTAGCATCTAACTAAAATGTGACTAGAAAGCTCATCTTGAAAGAGACTACTTAATTAAAAATTAAACGATGAATTAAAACTTAAATTATGCAAAACTAATAAGCTACGTTACCAAAACACACAATTAATTTGCTACAATATATGGAAAGAAAACGTTAGCATTTTTACTTTTGTTTCATGTTTGCATTGCAGTCTGCACAGTCTGCTGTTTTGGAATTTCTCACCTTGAAATATTTGATACATCTGAATTAAGATATAAATCAGTGATTTTCAGGTAGTGAGTTTTGCAAAACTCATCAGAGATTGAAACTTTGATAGTGCAGAGGAATCTGTTATAAAGTGGGGCGAATCCAGTTATTTTTCAATTAGTGCAATATCACTTCTGTGTATAAGATTCAAATCAGTGCATCGTATCACCCTGTACAAATCAATAGAGTAAAAATGGACTTGTTGGCAAAAATCGCAGTTTAACCTATTGCTATAATTCCACGGTATAAAAGGTTTATTTTTTACTGGAATTGCTTTCAACTAATTGCAAATGCTGAGATTCTACATACAGTAATTATGTGTGCTTACCTTTATAGAGACCAGAAAAAGCAAATCTGTGTTCAGTTTAGCTGTTTAAAGGAAGTATTCCCTAAGTCCTCTGTCAGAGGCACAGGGAGGTATTTTCTTAGCAGTTGTGGGGATGTGTTCCTATAATATGTCTACAGTGGCTGAGTACTCGACATGCTGCAAAGTACTCTGTGCTTTACTGTAACACTAACAAAGGGAGATATTTTCAGTATTATCTGCTGGTGTTTTTCATGATTCTATTCTTCAACCTGAGTAAAGCTTAGACAGCTGAAGGAAAGGAATTAGGGAATTAAAGAAAACTCCATCTGATTAAGTTAATTATGATGCTTGAATCTAATACTTTATTATTTCTGTACACTGGAAGGTGGAACTACATTTACATTTGCATTTTTTTACATTTTAGTATTACATAAAATAACATTTGCTTTTAATGTTTCATATCAAATATCTTTAGCACTTTTCTCTCAGTCTTGCTAATTTAGCCTTTGTAGCTATATAAGTAGTTGTTTCTCTGGCATTATAATTTAAAAGTTTACATTAAAAATAAAATCAATACTGGGATAAAAGCATGAAGAGTACAGCTAAAATAATTTATAATAGCTCTATTGGTGATAGAAATCTAAGGAATGAATACTGTGTATAATAAAGGCAATTACCTGAGTTGCTTATATGAAAAAACACTACTCTTGGTGTTGGGGGATGGAAGGAGGAGATCATGGAAGCAGTTACAGCTCTAATTTTCTGGGTTGAGCTGTGTTAGCCCTGGCGTAAATTGCAGCAGCCTAGAGGTACATGTGCCATCTGAGGATTGCATTCTGCCCTGACATCTTTGTGAATGTGTCGGAGAGGTGTGGGGGAGAGAGAGCAAAGGCACTGCTGTCTGCTGGGGGTTTGCACGCACTGGGAGGTCTCAAATTTCTTCAGTCATCCTCTCACACGTCAAATACAGGCTTTGGTTGGTTTGCAGAACTCAAAGTCCAGTGGAGCAGGTTGTGATAAGAAAACTGGCTTAGTATTTAACCTAAGTGATATTTCTTACTTCTGCATTTATCAGGTAAAAGTTCTTCCTTCAACAAAATGAAGTATTTAATCTACTATCACAAAGAGTGAAATGTGAATAAAGATTGACTTGGACATAATCTTTCTAACTACTCTTGATGGACATCTTAAGATTCAGCTTAATTTAATTGAAATCTTAAACTCTGTCTTTTTGGGAAGCTCTTTTCTTTTATATCCATAGTTAAGTGAGCAAGGCAATGACGTGCTCCCTTAACAACTGTTCGAGAATCATCGGACTGATTGACTAATGTTTCTGCCCTTTTTATGCACTTCTGGTGTTCCATCATGGCTTTCTCCTTCCTGTGCATATAAGTGGATTTATCTGAATGATAATAAGCCAGATGGTTAGGTGGTAGGCCAGGTATTTTGAAGGTAAGCATATTCTTTGTCGTAGAGGCATGTTAGCCAGGAGCTGTGCACCACATTTCAAATCCTTCAGCAGTCTCCCCAGGAGGTGGCAGCTGTAGAAGCCTAATGGATATCATCACCTTCAACTGTCAGCTCCTTTTTTCCTGTCTGTCATGACTGTTTACTTCTGATCATACCAGTTGACATTTATGTGTCACAATAGAAAACTGAACCAGTGCAGGAGTAAAGGCGACACTGGGTTTACGGTTACTTCTTGTATCACAACAGGCAGCTGGCAACTCATTAACACCATGTGGAGTGTCAAGCATATAGTATATTAAATAAAATTAATGCCTACAGGCCCTGTAAATAAGGAGATGGCCATAACAGACAATGAAATTACATGAATGGTTGAAACAGGAAAAGTAGAGGTGACAGATTAAAAAAAAAAAAAAGGGAAAAAAAAGAAGAAAGAAAAAAAGGCAGGGGGCGGGGATGAGTCTGTAGGCCAAGGTACATGAACATGTCAAGCCTTTGACTGTCATTCCTTGTCATTTTCTTATTTACCTTCTGAAGAAAGACATGTGGCATGGGAGAGTTCTGCCAGGCATCTGGTGACTTACTGAAATCTCTGTGTTTGGCAGCAATGGTAGTGTTAAAATCCTCAAAGATATCCCCCCATGTTGTCTTTAGCCATTATTCAACAGTGAGCGTGAGTATGGAAGACTTGGGTCCAGTTGTGGTGATCCAGGGAGAGCATGTTAGCTTGAGTATGGTCCTGAGAGTAATGAACAGAAAAGTGCTTTTCTTCATAAATAGCTAATACGGTTTTGTATAGAGCAGTCTTGGAGTTCTTGACTCAGATTATCGGAAATAACCACTCTTCTTTTGTATTAGATGAGTTGTGTGGGATATTGGTCATATGTTTCGTTCTGTTTGCAAATACTGCTCTGTCTTCTGTCTCATGCAGTGAAAGGTCTGGCTAAGCCACAGGCTTAATTTTGGCAGGTAAAACAGCTGAGGCATGTGTATGGTGAAACAATTTATATAATTTATATCATACGAGGTATTTCATCCCAGATAATCTCAAATTTACAAAAAGTTTTATATGGAGGTAAAACTTCTTAAAAAATAATCAATAATTTCAAATTAATTTTCTATTTCAGAATTTTAAAATGTAAATTGACCTTAGCATCTTTTTACCTAACAGGAATTTTAGATCCTATTTGGATTTATTTATTCGAATATGTTGGATAGAGGTTGTTCTATAGACTGTTGTTTTATAGACTACTAAAATACTGTAATGCATTCCAGGAAACACAGCAAATGGTGTCTAGAGTAAATGATGGGTAGAATTTAGTGCAGAAAATGTCATTACAATCGCGAAAATTTTTACTTACTGGATATTATAAGCCAGTGAATTTTTCTTTAATTTAAACAGGCAGATCCTGTAGACTGCAAATAAGCTGTCTTTGGGCGCTGTTGGGACAATGCTGTGCCTGCTAGTAGTACATGTTGGTTCAGATGAGTTCAACAGGCAAGAATTTACACAGCACATCAGTCTTTTATGCCATTAAGCTGATGGAGGCATGTTTAAAGAGAAAATGAACAAAAAAAAAATTATTTTTGTTGCTTTAACAAGCTGCTTTATAATTTCCCATAAGAAGCAAGAAAAGAAATTGAACACTATTCATTGTCATAATTAAATTGCTACAAAAAATAATTGTGGACCAGTGTATTGTCTCATTAAAAAAAAAAAAAAGGTACCTGCTTTGACTTCTTCTTTTGGCAGTTTATTTTATGCATTTATTGTTCGTTAATTAGAATTCCTACATATTTGCCCTTCTTGCCTGATTGCCTTTGCCTTTTATAGCTACGGCGAGCTTTCCTTGCCTTTGCATTTGAGATGAGCTGAGATAGCCACCTACAGTGATTGCGTCAGTTCCCTTCATAATTTTTATTAATCCTCACTGAGGACTTTTTTCCCCCTAATGAAAACAGAGGTCTCTTGTATTTCATTTACTTTTTTCATGTTCTCAGGACATCAATCATTCTGGATAGTTTCTTATATCTGTTCTCCACTTCCTCAAGGTGGCTGGGATGCTGTTTCGAGTGTGTGGCCCTGTTAGAGCCTTGCATACTGCTAGAATAATCCTCTCTGACTCATATGTGATGAAAAGGTCAGGTTTTCAAAGGCTGCAGGGCAATCATGCTGACCCAACTACTGTTGTGGGCTGGCCAGCTTGCTGACAGTGGAGCAGTTGAAGTGACATGCAGATGGCATAGGGGCATTGCTGCCTTTTCTGGTGTGGCCATAAGATTAGGGGGATCCGATGATGATTACGATGATGCAACTTCTGTTCTGTTTTTCTTGCTATGCTGTCAAGAGAACATCCACCAGTATGTAATGAAGTGAAATAAGTGGCTCTTTAGTTACGTCTTCTTAAAAACTCGTAATGTATAACTTCTAGACATTTTTTGTATAGCTGAAGAGGTAAAGCAGCTGCAGTTCAGAAAGCAGAATGGAAATACTGAGTTGTTTTAATTTTCCATTTAAATGATACATAATAAATAAAACAGTAAGTGCCCATAAACTAGAAGGAGGATTAAAAAGCACAAAATTTTTTTTTAGTATTAGATCAGATTAATTAATGTGTTGTTCTATTTATTTTATTAACAGATCAAAGGGGATACCTAATGCAGTTTGTAAGCATTTGTGTCAAAATTTTATTGCATTGTTACATGGACAATATTCTTTCATTCTGGGATAATGAGGAAAGGAAAAATGTTATCTTGCATCAAGCATAAATAAAAAAAAATGATAGACCTGAAAAGGAGAAAATAAGATCATTATATATTTTTTCATTTATCTGTGTAGAATTTTCAAGGAGCTGGTGTAGGTGGCCTGTGTGTCTGTGGCCTTTCTCTTTGCTCAGAGGATTGTGCTTTGGTTACCACCTTCTCCTCAGATGCTCTGGGCAGCACAGACCCTGCTTTGTGGTGACTTTATCCAGTAACTGGCCCAGGAGGCAGCAGCTGATGTTTCTTGCTGTAGGGAGCAGCGTGATGCTCAGTTGTTGATCACCACAGGACCTTATTTCACTCTTCCTTTGCCTTACCCTATTCCTGGGCAGTGCAGGTGCCATGGCTCATGGGGTTTCTGCCTGTGCCATGGGGCAGCCAGTCTGGTGCTGGTAGCATCCCTGCCCACTGGGGCTTAGCTGGGGCCCTGCTCCCTCTGCTGCTCCCCAGGAACGGGGCATGACCCAGGGGTTGGCTGGCAGGGCCCAAGGGGAGAGGGTGTTGTCTCCTGTGTGCCTATGGGCATGGCTTGAACCATGAGGGCCTTCTGTGTTTGGGTTTGTGGTGCCAACAACATTTCACTGGAAGTCTCCTGATTGTATTTAGGTACGAGTCCTGAAAATATCACTTATTGGGATGGGGAGTGTTCATAGTAATCTCTCTGCCCCCTGTAACGTGCTAAAAGCCTCACAGGGCTGCTGGAGGCACAGAAATGGTTGGTTTTGGCTGGGGGTTGACTGGCTGCTGGGGCAGGTGGGCTTTGTGTGATGGCTGGACACCCCCAGCAGCTCCAGAACCTTCCTTGTCCATGGTGTGAGGGTGTGATCCCTGCAGGAGCAGTGCTTGGTTGGTATTTGATAATTTTTTGGCCCTGGAGCATGTCACCTCAGGGTGTGGAAAGGAGGGCTGTGTTTTGTACTATCCTGGGTCACCCCCTTGTCCCATGTGGGTTGGGAATCCCCCGGGACAGTACTTTGCACCCTTCCTGACCTCAGCCTTGGCAAAGCCATGAGCATCCATGCTGTCACGTAAGTCTTCCAATTGATTTGGAAGTAAATTCAGAATAAGAGTGTCCAATTTCAGTAGGTAAGTTATATCCCAGGAGTGGATTCATAAGCCATAAGACTCATAAGATGATTTCCCCTCTGCTCGAAAGGACTCTCCTTAAGCTCAAGGAGACAGTGATTTCTTGCTAATCTGGCAGAGACCATCTTACCTGAGTGCCTAGATCCAGGCTGAGAGCTACAACCTGCTTTCCCCCTTGGTGGTTGCTCTGTAGGAAAGGGGGACTAACTGGAGAGGCAGCATCAACTGTGAAAGTATGTATAATGTCAGGAAGAAATTTCTCTTTACCACATCCCAATATTATTCTGTTCATGGAAGCTGAGATAAATATGCTTGCTTGCTTTGTTGGTCTTTTGTAGACATACAATATTCACTGCATTATTTTCCTGGTTTTGTGTTACTGTGAGAAGATGATCTCATTTAAAATTTTCTTTTCTTTGTAAAACTTCATTAAAAATAAGATTCCAACAGTTCTTGAGCAGATTTTTCTCATCCTGCTGTCTTTGATCCAGTTTATCTGGAGAAGGATCAGCACAATTTGTTTTTTCTTTCTGTCCCATTCTTCTGGTTGTCCATATAATTTTACAAGAATAATTTCTAGTGTTACTTTATTGGCAAGTTGTTTGAAAACTGAACCAATTCCGTACTTCTCATAGCTATTTGCTTCATTAATTTGGATAATATAACGAATCAATTTGTAAACATGTTTAATTAGATGTAGATAAAGATGAATGATGAGTAAAAATACACTTAAGTATAAAAGGTTTGAAATGCATTTAGTGGATGTGTCTTTCCATCCCTGAAGTCCATTGAATAAAAATGTAAATCAGTGTAGCTAAATCCTACTGCTAAATGCAGTTGTACTTGCCTTTTCTTTGCCTTACAATAAGCACTGAAAGCATGAAGGTACAGGATTTAAGTGGATTTTTGTTCTAAAAAGAAATACTCTCCGTTTTGAGGAATACTTTTATTAGGATAACTGTTGTATCCTTGACAATATGCATGCACATTTTATAGCTGTTTTGAAATAGAGCATTTTCTAATTTAGTAATGAATAGCACTGTAGGGTCTTACATACTGCTTTGATTCAATTTTGGGAAATGGGAACTAACCACTTTAGGTATTTCAAAGCACACTGTATTCTTTGGAGTTGCATAATATAAACCAGTGTCAGTAGATTTTCTGAATGCCTGAATCTTTCCTTTTGAAGGTGTTTGCTATTTATTTCAAAATAAAAGGGTTACCGCAGAGGCACCTGGGCTTGTGAGGAAGAAAAGGGATGCTGACACCTGGCAGATAGTTTCCTGGCGACATAACGGGGTCTAAAATATTGAGGTGGACAGTGCTTCTTTGAGGTAGCGTGTGCTCCATGCTGTGCCACATGCTTTAGAGCTATGCCTGACTTTTGCCTGCGACAGCTCTGGTGCTGTGAGCTATCGGAGCCGCGTGTCGCTTCAGGTGTGCTCCCAGAGCCTGCAAAGAATCAAAGCATCTTGGCCGGGCGGCAGTCTGCCCGATGACCTTTTTCGCGTGGAGCTCGGTGATGGGTTGTGAAGGGGAGAGCTGGTTACAGTCAGCACTGGGGGGACCTGCCGTGGCGTGACGGCAGGTTCAAATCAAACCCAATAGTTGCTTCTTGTACTTTCTTCCCATGTCCTGCCAGCTTGCTGTATGGCTGCCACAACAGTAACCCTGTGAGTGGCTTGATTGGTGAGGATTTACATGTGTGCTAATTAGAGTGGAATAAATGATTGGCTGTTTGCTGCATCGCTATAAAGGGTGCCCAGATGTACACACTACGTGAACATAATGTGCACGGGCATGGCGCATCAAAGTTTGTCAGCTGCATTACCTCAGCAGGCTTAGGGCCTGTCGGAGAGCATTTGCTGATAATTGTCCCCTATGATTTAGTGTCTGACTTGGTGAAAGTGAAGGACCTCAAAGTACTGTCTTGGCAAGGGAATTTCTGATCGTTTAACAAAAGTAATAAATGAACTAAAATCTGTCAAACGAGGGTGAAAAAAAAAAATTTAGAGCTATAAGCAAGCATTCCTAACTGAAGAATTCTGTGTGCTTGGAAATAGTTCGGAACATAACACTAACTAAGCATCAAATTAGCTCCTGCAATTAACAATAGACACTGAACAGAGTGTTTAATTACGCTTAATTTGTTGTGATACTGCACAAGTCTTCAGTTATGAAAATCCCCCAGATGCCCAAGTATCCCCTGTATAGCTAAAATGCACTAAACTTTGCACACTTGGCTAATTTATCAAAGAAAATACAGAACATTCCTTTTAATTTTAAAAATCTGCTTTAGATAAATGAAAAATAAGTTTATGTTTAGAAATGATCATTCTTTTCAGTCTCTCTTAAATGGAAAAAGAAAATCTGGGCTATATCTTCTTTCATAAAAATATATAATTAAGACAAAATCCTGCACGTATCATATTTATGCACAAAAATCGGTAATATCTGATTACTTTGACAAGTAATTTTGTACTTACATGTTCACAATATTGATAATGTATTAATGTACAATGATTAAATGGTTAAGCTGCCATATTAAAGTTATGAGCAGGAGCATTTATCCAGCATAGCTAAGCTGGAACAAAGACTGTCCATTTACAGATGGCATTATTCAATCTCCGAACTGCTCAAAGATGTTGGCATTACAGCATTGATTCTGAGCACTGATACTGTGCCTCACTCCAATGACCCAATAGAGTTAAGTGATAAGGTTAAGTTAATTACTGTATCTGTGCTATACAGCTTCCACATGATTACTGCTGAGAAAGATAGTGATTCTTCTTGCTTTAATTAAGCAAAAGAGAATGAAAATATATAATTGGTTTTTATAATAATCCTGTCTTATATCACTATCAACAAGCGTCATGTGTTTTTTCTACAACTGTGTTGCATGAATTCCTAGCAGCAAAATTTAAACAGTAGAATGTAGAAGTAAATTATTTAAATCCCTATCCTAAAACAGTGTCAGCTAAAGAATTAAATAGTTAATAACTGTACTTATACTTCTGTAGCACCAAAGCATCTGTGACAGTAAATTGTGTACCAGTTATGAAAAATCTATATTTGACAGTTAAAAAGCATCTGCTATTTTTTTGTATTTACATTATTACATAATCGTATTTTAATAATTTTTAAAATTTCTAATAATGTATCAAATGGCAGTACTATGGCTTTAATGTTGTTTTATGAACAAGAGCTTTAGAAGTATCTTATTTTAAATTTGCTTTTTAGTTGTCAAAAATTGTTGCCTTTGGTTTGAAGGTGAAAGGGAGTTGTAAAGGGTTCAGAAAAAAAAAAGCCCAAGCAGTCTCCTGTAGGATAATACTCTTTTTTTTTCTTCTAGTCATGCATATAATAAAACATACATATATTGGGAGGTATGCAAAAGCAGTTTTACACTGAAAATAATGAATACAGATGAAAGCTGACAGTGAAAGGAGGACAGAGATAGTAGGTAGGTTTTAGTCCTTCACATGTTAAGCCCTGGTTCTGTGAACTGCTCTGCTCAGGTAATCCCGTGTCTGTATTGAGCTCTGCAAACTCTCATGAGTTTACAAAGGTTTGCCCACACAGATGAGATTATTCTACCATGTCTTTGCTTATGTAAGTAACTGCACAACGACTGCTTCAGGTTCTTACCATTTTCCTAAATGCTGCCTCCCTAGCAGGAAGGGAGCATGTGTTGCCTTTCATTGTTGTTGCATTACACAGGTGCAAAGGTGCTGGTGGTTAGTGAGCTGCAGATTTCTGCTTTCTCATTGTGTTTTGGTTTTTAAAAATAATTGTGATGTGTCAAATTCATTGTAACAGGAGTACTGATAGAAATTGTTAAATTAAAAATAGCAGAGTGCCTGTTTTCTAATTTTTCTCTACATCTGGGAAAGGAAAGCTTTTTATTCCGTATCCTGTAAATAGGCATGACTTTAAAACTTCATTGAACAAAAAAAATTTGGAAAAAGAGGTTCCATGCTGCATATATAAATTTTCAGCAAAGTAATTGGTAGTCCAGGACAAGACGCATATTCTTTGCTAAGTACTATGAATATGTTTTAATATTATTCTTTTATTCACAATAGTAAAATTTTATCTCCTTAGCAATGATTTGTTTGCAAACAGGATGCAATGAGATTAAAATCGTGGTGCTGGATATTTTAAAAGCTGCTTGGTACCCTGTCTGCCTGCGGACAACCTCCTCCTATTTTGTAGCAGCACAGAATTAATTAGATAGTGTTTCATTTCTATAGAAGACTTGTATGCCATGGTTTGCAGTTCAAACCATACTTCTTTTTCACTGTAATTCTAATTTCTTCTTCTTGACAAAAACTTTTTTTGAAGCAATCGATTCTTAGTGTTCTAAATAAGGGAAAAAACAACTATGCCCCATGTTTGTGGTATTCTTTTTTGATAGCAAGTGTGTTTAGATGTTTGTTTTGTCTTTATGAAAACACTGTAGAGCTGCTGTTGCAGAACCTGTATATGAATAGAGAGAATCTTGTGTGTAGGGATCCATGGCTGCCATGCAAGGAGATCAAGGGAAGAAAGAGGGAGAGGTATTCCAAAGTATCAAACTCTAACATTTATAAATAATTTCAGAGCAGTTAAGGGTCTTGTTTGGAAGGAAAGCACTAAGACTTGGATGAGAATAGGGTATGAAGGTATGAAGTAACATGCAGACTGTTTTAAGAAATCTATTTGATTTTGTTACTAGTTAATTCCATGAATTTGAAAATCTCAGTCACAGGATTTATTGGACCATTACCTCTCTACTGGTCTCTGCTCTCTCATTCTCAGAAGAGAGAACTGAAGTAAATAATCACTCTTAATTTAGGAGATATACTAAAGGATGTGCTAACAAATTATATATGTGGCTCAGTCAGTATTACGGAGTGGATGGGCTGGCAGAGAAGATTCTGAAAAATCAGGGTGTTTTTTGGCTTGGGGGTCCCTGTATTTTCTTGTTTAGTGGGTGAACTAAGGATTTCCAGCTCTTTGCCTGTCAACCTGATGTCTTTTGTCAGCTCTGTAGTCAATTTTTTAAAAGGCTCTTGATGTTTATTGTGAACAGATGCAATGACAATTGAAACATTTTCTTCTCATTCTTTTGTCTTAATAAATATATTCATCTGGAAAGCAGAATCTCTTTTTCTCCTCACTTGAGTGTTACAGTTTGCATTGGTGATGGGAAAGAAAAGCAATTGTGCAGAAAATGAAAAAGCATTTTATGAGAAAGAATGCTCTGAGAATTTCTGATTTCTCCATGTACAGTAAATATTTTGAAATGTAAAGAACATCCCAACTTCTGAATTCTTAGTAAGTCTTCAGATAACGTAAGCACAGGTACAGAAGGCAGACATTACGTATTTCATAATGATATCTGCTCTCTTGCTGTTTGCACCAACAATTTGACAGTGATAGACATGACTCATGTTTAATTATTTTAAAAAACATTTCTAACATATAATGACACTTAGGAAGAGAAATGAGCAGGGGACAATTTCAGTCTTCATGACAACTGAGCATTCGTGTCCCTTCAGTACTCTGATTTGCACTGTCATACAGCAGAGCGAACAGTTGTGAGTAAGCAGAGCTCATATAGTATCTATTTCCTGCAAGACATGTGATGGGTTAGCACTGTGTAATAATAATAATAATAATAGTAATAATAATAATAATATTCTTTAGTTATGTGCTTCTTAATGTATCAAGATGTTTACATATTTCAGCTGAGGTGGTGCTTATTTCATTAGGTCACATTGAAGAAAAGCAGCTTGTTAAGTTGCTTTCATACGTCAAAGTAATGATAAAATGAGTTTGAGGCATTTATGATCAAGAACATTTTCTGCCTCTTTTTAATGATATAGAATAGTAATGACCTGCAGTTTCATTTATTCTTGGAAAAAGTATAATTGCAAAAATTAACTTGTCATACACCACAGCTCAGCAAAGTTACTTTCCTATAAGTCTGTGGTCACAGTATGTTTTTTTGCAATTCAGCATCTGGCTCTGTGGGGTACTGATAGCTTCTATGAAGTAAAGTACCAGGGTGAGCAATTAAATGTAAAATGACAGCATAAAATATGATCATTACGGTTATACAAAAGACACATTTATGAATTTTGCAGATAACTGTCATTTTTTCTACTCATATTTGCTCTTTCTTTGTTAGCTTAATATTTCTTGTGCGATTCTTTTTTTTTCTCTTCTAAAAAGTGAACAATGCCTTTTTAATTATCCTGACACTTGTTTGTGTCTTTCTTATTTGTCACATTCGAAGGCTAATAACTCTTTCACTTTGTTCTGACACTATACTTTCAACTTTATTTCAAAATCAAGGACTATTTTTTAAATTAACACGAAGGTTGCATGATTAAGCTAGAATTTCTTATGGAAATCAGTTTGTGTAGTGTTGATCAGATAATGTGCTGCACCTGAAAGAAAGATTATCTGTGTTCAGTTCTCAGGGGCTAGCAGGCAATGTTTTGAAGTGTGCTTTTTGAATTTAGCTTTTGTTTTGTCATTGAAGAGAGAAGATTGGTCGTGATAGAAGTTATTTAAGCCATATTAGGTATCAAAAATACTGTATAGATCTTTCTCTGTGTGTTTTCCATGAAAATATCAGTTTCCATACTAGAATAAGAATCCTTTCTGTAGTTTCTATTTTTGCTATGTTGGGTGGGAGTTATGTTCGTAAGATATATATATACATTATATGCGCACACACACTGTATATATGTAATTGCATAGGATACTGATTATGACAGTACTTTCTACCAATATCTTTTGGATATGGTGAAGAAAAGGGGAAAAAAAGGGGAAATGACCACAAAACCCTAACATTCCAGAGAATCCTAGTAATGCAAATAAACCCATTATATTTCTGTTCTGATGCTCTCACTTTTTCTTCAAAAGCACTTACTGGTTTCTGCTGCTGCCACAAAGGACACTGCAGCAATACACAGCTTTATGTACAATTTCCAAAACCCTGGCACCCAGCAGGAGACAGGGGAGTGAAAGTTCTTTCATCCTCTTTCCCAGACAAGTCATAACCTACTTCCAAAACCTCATTAAGCATGGCAGTCATCGAGATTGCTCAGCAAAAGGTCTCTCTTTACTGAGTATTTAAAAAACAAGCAAAACCTGGCACTAATGACTAATTATTCACGTTTGCTCTCTCTAGAAAGCGAGGTGCTCTTCCCCTCGTTTTCTCCCATACTGGCTTTTCTTAAATGCATGTATCACCCTGGAGCGTATGTGCCTTGTAAAAGTACCAAATGCTATTTAAATGTCTGAATGGGGGAGGCAGTGTTTGTCTTGGAAGCCCCTGTCTTCCCAGCTACCTTTGACAGGGAGGATTAACAGAGACCCCCGGTGTTTGGGAGAGGGGGGGCACTGGGGTTTGAGGTAGGGGTGGCTGGGCTGCTGTCCAGCCTTCACCTGGGGAAGGTCCCTTCACCACCACAGGTCAGGAGGAGGCAGAATCCCATTATGTTCAATGGGAAATGTGAGATGGTTTAAGCAGCCCTCCCCTCAATTAAATTGATGGCACAGTAACCTGGCATTGATTCCCTGGTGATAAGGGAGATGACCCCACTTAAGACTGTGGAGAAAAAAATGATAGGAGCAGAGACTGTAGTTCTCAGTCAGCATTATGTGTAGAAATGGATGGTACACAGAATTTAAAGGGCTAGGTAACTCAAACTGGAAATACTCGCTTCACCGAGACCTTCCCTGTTACAAAAACTCTTCAAAGTTGACTGGCCTTTAAGTAGCAATTTGAGATGGAGATGGAGATTTAAGAATCTTGGAGCATTTCTATTTAGAGCACCTATTGTGTAATCTCCACAGTCCCGTAGCGTAGAGAAAGGTTTGTGATAAAAAGAATTGGAAATTAAAAGGGATAATATCTGTGGCAGACAGTCTCAAGGGGATTCAGTATCTCTCAAGCAAGTATGATTCCAGTATAAGCTCCTCAACTGAAAATGTTATTAGGTACAAATAAGAGCTAATTTTTTACAGTTTCTGTCTCTGGGAATATGAAATGTAAAACAGGTGAAGAGTCAGACTTAATTAAGTGAGAAGAAGAAGAGCTAGCTATCCTAGCATCCTTTAAAATCTAAAATGCCATGAATACCAAAGAGTGTTGTGGTAAAGACAGTGCTGTGAAGAGGAAGAGGTGGAATTTTTGTACCTGGGTAACCCTCATAGGTTTGATAAACTTGGCTGTAATGTGCAAAGCTGTTTTCTTTACAGTGTGGGTTTAGGTACTCAGCTTGGGGTAGATTAAAAGTCCTTAGGAAAAAATTGTTCTGATTATTATTATGAAGGTATATTATAAAGGTGGATTTGTTTTCTAAGCACCATGCAACCATGTAATCGCTCCTTGAATGTTTGGGTGAGGTCTGATAAAGGCATGGAGGAAGCAGCTCCTGTAAGAAAATTGTTCCCCAGTTTCTAAATTACAGGTTAGCTGTTGTATAAACTACTGTTTAGAGTGGTTGCTATTGGAAAAGGAACTGTTTGTCTGTTACTGTATGGAGCAACAACTGATAAAAACCCGAGAGAAAATCTCATAAAAAGAAGCAAAAAAAAACTTCCTGTGGTGTAAGCAACCAATTTTGTGCTAATCTGAACTTGCACAATAATGCTATCTAATAGTACAGTATACTTTTTCAACTGCTTTCTTCTTCACTGACATAGCTTTTATTAAGGAAAAATAAATTGTTAACTTTTATGGTGCCTCAGAAGTCTTAACCGAGTGTAACTGATACAGGCATGTCTACAGAAGTGCCTTTAGCCCAGTAGATTTGAAGGGTGTGAACTTGTCTGTTCATCTCTGTGAGGTGTTAATTCAGATGCCCAATGATGATGGTTTAAATGTCAATATTGTTAACTGCTCTGTTATTCATGGGCATGAAAGGAGAGGGAAGACAGACTCTCCTGCACAATTAACTGAACTGACATCTCTCTTTGGTTCCACAAAACTTAGCCGTTGGAAGATAGTGCTGTCTCCTGTATTTTCTTTCCGCATTTCAGGAAGAGTGAAGCATAAGCTGCCTTGCAAGGGCCATCAGTGTATGTGGTTTTCTGACAGGCGTCATCCCTTAACAGCACCATTATCTACTTAGAGCAATGCTTTAATTAGGTGACTTGCAAAATAAGCTCTGCGTTTCCAGTGGGTCTGCAGAGAGACTTTGAGAACCTGCTCTGTCCTCCCTTTTTAACAATTGCTAAAAAGATGAGACAAAAAAAGAATATGTTTAGAGTACACATTTTATTTCCTTCTGACTTTAGGTTTATTTATGTCTTTTAAGTCCAATATGTTTCTGGCTAAACATACAGAGGCTTGCATCATTCTCTTGCCTAGGAACTTACCTCCTTGAGAGCACATGTTGTTGAGTAGGTGTAATGGGCCTCATCATTTAACTTTGAAAAGACAAGAATATTGCAAGTGTGGCCTTTTTATATTGTTATAGAGAAGTCAAATGTTTACTATAAGTCTTTTACTTTTCATTTTCTGTTTTCAAAAACTTCCACTGTCCAAGAGAAAATATACGTTAAAGACAGCCGCTGCCTCTGCATCTCCTGCACAAATGAAAATGGCATAATTCCAAGGTTTTCAGTGCTGTATATAAAAGGAGAATTACTGTACTGCACACAGAATATATCAGCGTGGGAGAATGTGACCATAATGAGGAAAGAAAATCAAAGAAGTCACAAAGTTCAAAGAGTGAAAACCATGTGTTAAATAGTGCTGTTGGATGTCTTGCATTTTTTCATCTGCCACATTGCTTACAAGCTACCTGAAATGTGGGGCTCTGGAAGAATAATAATATTTGAAATGTTTTGTTTTGTTAATACTGGTATAAGTAAGTAGGGGAAAGGAAGATATGATGGTATTCTTAAAGCATTTGATGAAATTAACAAACATGCCATGAAGTTTAATATCCCAGTATAAAGATAGTCCTGCCATTGGTAAAGATGTCCCAGTCTTGAATTATTTAATTGCCAACATGGCAATGGCCCCATTCACTTTGGTCATTTGAGGCCTTCCCTCTTGTTAGAATATTCATTACCAGTGAAAAAGAGTAGAAGGCTAAATTGTTTAATTTTTCATGTGGTAAATGAGGGAAAAATAATTACTCTTATGGTTATGGAACATACCGTGTGTTTAACATCTCTGTTTAGTGTTTAACCAGCTTTTTAAAGGAATCTTCAGCTATCAGAAGAACCTAGGTAGGTTAAAAATTATTGATAACACAGTCTTCTGGCCTTCAATAATCAAATGTAGTTCTATCTCAAATATGCCTGCATTTTATGAACACTTCTCTGTCACTGGCCAAAGCTATCTAATTGAATAGATTAATAATAGCATCTGTTTTTGTCATGTAGAATGTAGACATGAATAAGGGAAGATTTTGTATAAGTTTCTTAAATTAGTTCAGCTTTAACAAAGGTGACCTGGAAGGTGTAAGCTCCTAACAGTTGCTTTAGGTTATCAGTTTTGTTTGGTGTGGTTGCACCTGTTTTAGAGAAATTACTCTGAAAGGCAAGAAGGCACAGCCTTTACCACAAGGAGTTTGCTTTTAACAGACAGACAGATTAGGTTCCAAGATTAACCTGTGCCCATGTAACAGGTTAAAGCCTTTACAAATTAGTGCCCTAGACTGCTGCCAAAGGACGCATGTGATTGGCTCTTGTATACTTAAACTTCAGTAGCTAAGAATGGCAAAAAACCTTTTTTGACTGTAGATGGTACTTTTAAATACTGCTCACAGATTGCTAATTTCAGTTATTGCCAGAGAAGATGACAGTGCTGCAAACACAGCCTAGCTGTTCCCCCATCCCACTTTTAAATCAAGAAATTCTATAGATCAATGATGATAATGGAGGATAGTGCAAAATGCCAGCTGTCTTGTCCATTTTGCACATGGCAGTGGTGTTTCATTAGGAAGGACGGCTCTGTGCTCTGAGACTTGTAGTGTGCAGGCTGAGGGCACCCACTCATTAATGAAGCGCTAAGAGCAGCTCCACCTTAACATTCAGTGTAGCAGGGATGTGAAGGTGTATCAGGCTTCTTGTGGTGGAACTGAGGGCTGATTCTGGGTAGATCCAGCACGTGATTGGATGTTTTAATTTCTTTGCCTTGCAAATGAAGGAAATGAAAATATTAAACTAGAATGACATGCTATTTTAATGCTATGCAATATATGAATAAAAGAAGTGTTTTGACGCATGGAAATAAAGGATTTTTGTTCCGGTTGCTGTTGCACATTTATAGCTGGGAAAGTTTCTACCTCACTGAATTTAGGTTCTGAGAAAGACTGGGATATACTAAACTCGGAATTTTCAGATTGGAGCCCCATAGCTGTAGAAATTGTTCCTTTCTTTTTGATAGATGTCACCACTATTCTTTATCATCTGGTATGTATATATAATGTGATAAAGTGTGTGTTGTAGTTAAACATACCTGGCCTTCCTGTTTTCAAGTGCCTTGAGAATTCCTATTAAAAGATTCTTCTTTAATTTTATTAGTTTAGAATGGAATTTTCTGGATTTTGATACCTCTTTTAATTTGAAGTATGTATATCTGTTTTACACAGACTTACTTTTGAGTATTTTTAAGGTGAAATGTTTGGATTTGTCATTAAAACTGAAAATAAGTCTGAAATATACTGAAAGTCTTGTAACTATCGAGCAAGGTACATATGGACAGTGCAATGGGTTGTGATCTCAAAGGTAATAATACTTTTGGAGTTTTCTAAGCACTAGATGTCTGAATTTGCAACCTTATTAATGTCATTTAATGTGCTTTTTGGTTTGTATTTGCACAGTAGGTATGTGATAATGTCATTACAGAGTAATAGGTTCGAAGAGTGAATGATCAATTTTTGTGAGTATTCTCCATAGCATTTTTTGTTGGCACAGTTAATATTTCTGTTGTTTTAACAGTGAATGTGTAAGGACTTGTGTCAAAAATGCTCAGCTGAAGGCCTTGCAGAGACCAGGATATGCTTTCAAGTATAGCAAAAAGGCTCAGTCCACTGGGGTGTTGGGGTTGCAACACCACAGTGCTGCTGCATCTTTGAGAAAGAAGTATAAGCTGCTGCTGCTATAATAAGAAACATGATCATGCTGTCATGGTTGGCGAGGCTCTAAAGACCAGGCAGGGAGTGGTCAGTACAGAAAATAGAGGATTTTTGATTCCATAGATTATGTCATAGTCCTCAGTTGTGCTTTGTATTTCAAATTAATATTCTTTTTCCAAGATCTCATGTCTTAGCAAGACCCTTGATTTACATGCACTGCAGTGGTAAGTAGTCTTAAAGGCAGGAGGAATTTAGAGCCAACAGTGAGTTTAACTTCAGGCCAGCAAGGTAAAACCCATGCTAAGAGAAAGGAGGGAGCTTGTTAGACACACAGGAATGGGAACAACCAGTGAGTTACAATTAAAGTGCTGTTGTCTTGTTTCAGGATGGAGGCATCTGTCAACCAGTCTTTCTGTTCGAAAGCCCTGAGAAATCATACAAAATAAACTGTCCCTCGTTAACTTGATTTGTGCTCCTTCTGTGGGAGATGTGTTTTCCTTGTTTGTGTGAGACAGAATGATCTGATTTCCTCTATGCATAGCTCAAATATTGTAAAATTGCATATCTGATTTAGGATAAAATAAACCTTTTCCAATTAATAAACCTGCGAATAGGTCAACTTCAAAGACAGCATCATAAAACACTTACAAGTGGCCATTAAATATTTATGGACCAAGCATTTGTTAGAATTATCAATGGGTATCATAGATTTGAAAGGCTGTATCCCCATGAATAAACGACGATATTAAGAATTTGTAACCACTTTATAATTAAGGATACTTTTAAACTAGACTTCTGGTACTTTCTTTGTGGGTGTTAGTGCTGGAGTTGTACAGTACAGGCTTCCTGGTAGGGTAGTGTCAATACAGGAATGTCATAAAAAGAAGGAAAAACAAGCTAATGTTTCTTAGACAGGAGAAAAGAAAGTAGCAGAGAGAATGAACACTCAAGGGAGGTAACAGCCCGGCTCCAACTAAAACGTCAGGCACTTGTGTAATTTCTTTGGATTTTTTGGACTTCAAATCTTTGGATTTCAGTTTGGAGACAGGTTCTGGATATTGTCTTTCTTTTAAGGCTATTATTAGTAGTGTAACTAGTGACGTAGAACCTCATAAAAATCGGGCATGGGATGAAAATAGTATAAACCAAAACCCGCACCCTCTGAAGAGGGGACCTGTTATGACAGCAGCCTTTGGACGGCTGAAACTAAAGCTGATCTGAGCCTCTGCAGTTTTCAAAATTTGGTGCTATCCTAACCACAGAGCCTTATCCCTTGCCTCTTTTGTCAAACATGGCTCAGAAAGCTGTAAGGTAAGCTGGATGATCGTGGCATTAGTTTTTAGGCTAAAAGGAAATTAGCCTCTGGTTATATCAGTGAGCTCATCTTGTGGACAGCAAAGTGAGCAGCATTGGGGATGCAGGTAAGGCAGAGTGTGCGGGAAAGGGGCAGTGCAGAGGTCAAGTGGCTTGTGAAATGCCAGGCTTTTTGAAGGTGCTACCTTTGGAATCTCAGGTTCCTCATTTGACAGTATGGCTGCATTAGCATCAACACTGAGAAACTATTTGGTTGGCTTCAGGTCTGTGCCGGTAACATAAATAAAGTAAGACTCTTGTTGGAACAGGAAGGTCCACTTGAAAATGAGGAAGAACTTCTTCACTGTGCAGATGACTGTGCACTGGAAGAGATTTGCCAAAGAGTTTGTGGAGTCTCCCTCACTGGAGATATTCAAGAGCTGTCTGGATGCAATCCTGTGCCATGTGCTATAGGATGACCCTGCCTGAGCAGGGAGGTTGACCAGATGATCCACTGTGGTCCCTTCCAACATGAGCCATTCTGTGATCTGATCTTTAAAATCCTGGTGTCTGGTGAGCAGTAGCTATGGGCCTGTCCTCCCTGCTATAAAATACGGTTCTGTCACTGTTGAAGAGTCACATCTAGGTTTTAGGAAGCAGGGCTTGTATGTGCTTCTAAGTATTCTCACCATTCCCTCTGTGTAATGGCTCCACTGATTTGAATGTTGTGCGGTGTTTGTATAAGTGCATGTGTGTATATATATGCATATTTATATAATAAATTAGTATTAAAATGACCAAATTTCCCCTGTCTTTTAAAAACCAGGCAGTTAAAAAAAATAATTATCTCCAACATATTCTGACATTTTAAAAAGCCCATTTTTTTTCCTGCTTAAAAGCAGAGAAATAGTTGTCTTTCACATCTCCAGGAAAGAGCAGAAGTTTTAGGAAGGGGTGGTTTCTTTCTTATATTCTTTTAATCTCATGTCTGAATTCTGAGATGCAGCAAGCTTATTGACCTCCTTTTTATTTGGTGGTGTGTGCTCATTCTTTTCATGATCACACTGGTTTTGGTATTCCACTTACGGATTTTATTTTTTTTTTTTTTTTATTTTCCCTCCTAATTTTCTTCTTGAATGTATATTCTTGTAAACTGTTTCTTTGTTTTGGCTGTCAATGGAGTATAAGCTCAGCATTGATTGGAGGTAGACCTTTTTAACTTGTAGCGGAAGTCCCAAGCAGAGGTTATATTGCTCTTATTACTGCTTGTACAAAGTATTCTTTGGAAACTGGTGCATGCAATCAGATATTCATCGGTTCTGGAAAAAAAAAGCTAAGCTAAATGAGTGCTGAAGAACGTGATTAATATGGGGAAAAAATAGGCAAAAGTACTTAAGTCTTTATTTGTCCCTTTAGAATATTTTGTCCCTTTAGAAGTTTCTATTTTAAACTGTTTGTATGAAGATTCTTGCCTTTCTTTAATAATAACTTCTGTTTGAAGTTGAGTGGCTTTTTATAAATCAAGAATGTATAACAAGGGTTGTGGTAGAGATCTTTGGCCTTTTTGCCCCTAGGTACAGGGATATGAAACTACATATATTCTGCATATGTTAGTAAATTATCAGGAGTACACCATTTTAACTCTAGCAATACCAAGATATCTGTTAGCTCAGAGCTTTGCATTAGGGGCAGTACAAATGACATGGTGTCCTTGTAATCATAACACAGTAGACTCACATGCTTTAAAAAAATTAAATCTTCAGTGTATGGGAAAGTATGAAATTTGCTTTTCCTTTCACAAATATAGGTAAATAAAAGCATGATTTGCATATTGCCTTCTCTTATAACTCAGTAGCCCCGGTGTGTCTGAATGATGTGTGTCACCTGCCATCCTAACTAATAACCTGGATGACCTGGCCCGTCCTGCCTGCTGATCCATCTGGGTGTGCGTTCAACGCCAATGCCTAGGGCTGGCCTAGGGGGGATGTGTAACTGTGAGTGTTTGTGTTTGTCTAAAGAGGGAAGTATTTAAGAAATGACCAGATGGGAGACATTTGAGGGAAGGGCTGGGTGATAAAGTCTGAATTTATAACCTTGTGCTATCCTCAAAAAAAACCAGTTCAATTTGGTTTCCTCTGTTCTAATGGTCTTTTATTGTCTTATGTATTTTGTTGGTCCTATCAATGTTACACTTTCAGTAGATTATTGTGCCTCATTCCTTAAAAAAAAAAATGGAACAAAACAAAAAGATCCCCAACTCCTTCTATACTTTTTGAACTTCTCCATACATATTTTTGTTATCCTTGGGTTACATTTCTAAATTTTTTTGACACTGCAGCTTAATATTTTCAATCTGTTCAAAATTTAAAATGGATAATTTTGAAATGTTTTGAATAATTAAACCAATTTAATTTTTAATCAGTTTAATTTTAAACGTTATGTTTAGGTCAATCTAAACATTGAACCTTTTCAAAATTTAAACAAGATTAATTGTTTATTTGATCCAAAATTATGGTTATCAAATAGGATTCAGGATTAATTTTGTTACATGCACTTTATTCTCCTCTTAGACTTTCAAAAGTTGAACTGCTAAAAATTATCAATGAAAAGATTGATTTTGGGCCACACTATTTTTAATAAGATATAATAAGAAAGGTCATTTAATGTCATAAAATGTGATTTTAAATTGTGATTTTTAATTTTAAGGTGCCTCATGTACATTATTAGCTTATTAAAAATAGCCTGAAATGCTGAAGTAATAGTAAATTACAAAATGTAATAAAGCTGAAGCTTTTCTTTCAAACTAAATGTTCAAAAATCTGAAGCATCATGGCAATAGTAAATCACTCTATGTTGATTATAATTAAAAATTTAAGAGTTTTATTTTCTTTCGTTGTAGTTATTTTTGTATTTAAAAAATAGATATTTAGTCCTTCTCAACTGCATAGTCTTATCTGTACCATTGTTTTCCTTACTTTTTATTTTATAATCCTTTTATCAAAAGTACCTGAAACAAATATTCACATCAGAGAGTAAGAGTAAAAATGCTTCCTGCTTGCCTTGACACACTTCCAGCATTTCTGCTAGGGGTTTACATTAGAAACTTGTAAGTCCTGGCACTTGCTCAGTTGAAACGAAATGGGGCAAAAACTGTTCCTTTGAATCAAAGTCAGAAAATATCTTGAAATTTAAGGAGGAGCATCTCTTTGGCTGAGAAAGTGTGGTCCCATAGCCACATGGGATTTATGCCATAAAGACATTGTAATAAGAATAAAATCGGTGTGAAGGGAAAAGCAATCCATCCATGCTTTTTGAGGCTGTGCAAAGCTTATGGTAGTTTGGAAAGATGCTCTTAAAATGCCCCCCCTGCGGTCCTTTCTGCCTTCCTGACAAAGAGCCAGGAGTCTAGGATTTCCACTGCTTTTTTTACAGTGTGCAAAGTCACGTCAGCCATTCTCGGAGATTTTTGATGCGTGGATGTCTCCTGTCATCCCCAATCACGGTCGTACTCTTGAGCCAGGCCTATCGAAACTGAACTCTGCTGCTTTGCTGCAGGTCAGCTTTCATGGACAATTAGTGTTGTAACAGCACTTTGGTCGCAAGTTGTCGTGAGTGTTTATCATAAAGGCATCATCCCAGGGTGGATCAGCAGTGATCGGCGAGTCTCCTGCTTTCTGAAGCATCTTCCGCTCGCCTTTTTGTGGGTGCTGGTCAGGTGACGGCTCGGCGAGGCCTTCCTCACCGCTGCTGTGTTGCCCCGGGCTCTCCGGGTGCTCTGCATGCCTTCGCTGCTCTCTGCTCCCCGTCTTCCCTGTCGTCCCTCTCAGTAGCTGTCAGATGCCCCCGTTGCGGCGCGCTCTGACAAGAATGAAAAGAGCGATCTTCCCGCTGCTGGGCGCCGTGTCAGGATTGACACCTCGGACGTGCCTGACGCTGCGCGAGGTGCCTGGCTCCAGCAGCATGCAGGAGGAAACCAATAAATCTTCAAAGTCACTCTACTTATTGTGACTTGATTGCTCCCCCAGCCCCCCCCTTCACCATGGAAACAAATACCTGACTTTTATTATTTGTAGTTTTAACTTTGCACTTTTGTCTCAAAAGTCCACATTATTTAGGGATCTTCCAAATGCGTTCCTGAACCGCCTTTACTTAATGGGACGCAAGCTTAGCTGCGAGTAATGCTACTTTCTTGCTGAACAGATATATTTTTTTAATATTTTTTATCTCCTGCAATATCTGTAAACATTTTTAAGAACAAGGACAAATAAAAGTTTTCTGATGCTTCAGATAAGTAGTATTTTCATTTTATGGTTGAAAAAACCAGAAGAGTCCACTGTAGTCTTACCTCCTGTGAAACTGTAGGGAATATTGCTCTTTTCAGTGTTCTCAGAATTGGATCCAGAATAATTTGCTCACAAACAGGTGGCAAGTCAGGAAAAGAGTTGGTGTTTTGTTGCTATGTCTTTATGTATATGTGTGTAGTCCTTTGACATTTTTCTTTAGTCTTATGTGTTAATAATTTTAGATTTCGATAGTAGATTTGTTTTTTTGTTTTTTTGTTTTTTTTAATAAATGGTTCTCTTTATCTAATGCTTTACTTGGCCAAATGATACGTGCCTTGCAACTGCTTTACTGCACAATATTTTGTAAAATAGAAATGCTTGGCAGTGTGATATGGGCATGCAAAAACCCCAAAACTCATCTTCACTCCTCCATCTGAAAATGCAGCGTTTTCTTATCCCTGTAATGTGCCTATTTGCAGTTCTCTGCTAACTGACAAAAAATTGACTAACATTCATCAAACCTCAAAAAATAACAAAATAGCTGCTGTTTTGCTGCACAGGATGTATACATACTATATATCAAGTGCATGTGTTTGTGTATTTTTGCAATGTTGCATAAATAGTGTAATTTCTTCACAAAAAATAAATTTAAATTTCTCAGCATACTTGTAAATCAGGAAATAGAATTATTTTTGATTTCTTATTTCTTTCAAATGTGGTTTTATTTTTAATGTACACAGAGGTGATTTTGGTTCCTTAAACTGCTTGGATGTGACTTCTATAAAGGGTGTGAGTATGAGAACACAAACCTGTGATATATGTATTCTTCTTTGTCTTAAAGTTCTGGGTTTTTATCAGATGCTATATAGGCAGTTAATCTGAAATAGTGGCATAACTTTCCATTATGTCTGGTCGATTTTGATATGGAAACCAGCAAGTGGACCTTGTTTCAGTTCAGCTGCTATTGTAGAATAAAATAGACATGTGCTAAGTAAGAAGATAATTCATTTCAGTTGTGGAGAACTGTAGGCATGATAAATGATTTTCCTGTGTAAAATTCCCCATTTCTGAGACAGTCTTAGTTTTTACTTTAATTACCAGCTCCAGTAATGTTTCCTATCCATAACTGTCTACAAAATAGACTGTTGCTGAGCAGAGGGTATGGCCTGTTTACTCATCCATTGAAAAGAGTGCCTAAGTTCTACCAAGTCTTCCTTACTTGGTCTGAACTGCCTCATGGGAGAGTGTCCTTCATTTAAATATTTAAATATTAATGTTTCATTTTACAGGCAGAAATCTTCAATGTCATTTTAAGGATATGTAACTTAACAGGGGAATCAGTACCCATCACAGGAGTGGGTATTATTTTTATTTTTCGCCCTAAGAGAAAGCATCTTAGAAAAATGCTACGGTGTTTCCATCTTGAGAAGTTTGACTTGTATCTTGTTTTCTTGTTGCAGAATAACCGCAGCAACAAAAACAACAGAAAGAGGCTGTCAGGGTGGTTTTCTCAAAAATGGTTTAGCTGACATTAGCCACAAATGAGCAGAGCGACACTAACTACTAATTGATTACAGTAATTACGCAGTCTTTGGCTAGTTTGTATTGGCAAACTATATATACTCCTCACATAAATGTGAACTTGCAGAATGCACGGAAAAGGTCACTCTCATTTGCATGATAGGCTTCATTAGAATATGCTAAGGACAAGACCTAGTGTTTTATGACTTCAGGTGATGAATAGCTACCATATTAGTCTGCTCGCTGAAAGCATGTTTCAGTCACCTTAATTTACATGCTGTTTTTTAACACCAAGAAAAATCTGTGGGCTGGTAGGGAACTAGCAACAGATAACAGTTTCATTTTATTATGGTTGCATTGCGGATTGTGTTTCATTTTGCTCTTTGTTCTACAGAGGAGACAGACATTATTTTCAATACTTTCTTTTGAGGAGGAGATTTTTCTGAGATGTGTGCATTTCTCTCAGCAATGGCTATTTTGACCCCAAACTACAGTTTTGTTGGCAAGGACAGCAAAAAAATTTACCCCATAAATATAGATATTTTACAATAAGTTTTTCCTTTGAACAGGGGAACTGAGGTAGGAAGGTAATTCACTAAATCTTTAAAACTGGACATTCCTTGTTTCACTATATTTCCAGCAAGAATGGGAAATGCAGTGTTTTACTTCCAGACTGACTTCAGTGCCCACATGCAATGAAAGAAAAAGAGCTCTAAAGTCTGAGACAAGAAATGTTTTTCTAAAAAAAAAAAAATAAAGTATGCATTCAGAGTGATGGGAATTTTGTATCAGATAGTAATTCTTTGATTCTAAATGCAGATCTCCTTACAAATCCCATTGTAAAAAAGGCACTAAGGTTTCTCTTCATATCATTATTTGTATGTTGTAACACATTGGAATATGGGCCTGATGTTTCTAGATATGTAGCTTTTCAAAAAATCTCTTGGATCACAAAAGGTACTTCTTTGAATAGAACTGGGTAGAAAATAAAAAAAGTGGACAGTTTTATTATAAATTGCAGTTTTGTAATAAAATTGTACAATGAGCTTGCACAAGCTTTTTAAAATATCATTGCTGCCACCGAACAGGTCTGTAATTTATTTATTCACGAGTGTTAGAGGCATTTTTGATTTATTTGTTTTTAGAGAAGTTTTGTTAAGCAAGATAATGAGCAGAGCTGGTGTTAATCATTTACTATGCAACTCCGAAAAATGAAAATTTTGCATATCTTTAGCACTGTTGGGAAAAATAAATTCACTCATAATGCTAATGGTCTATTGGTATAATTTTTTAAAAATGTTATCTGTTACTCTGGAGAAATCCAATAGATTCATATGTTATGCTAAAAGCTAAACTAATCAATATATAATTTTGCATCCATATATACATATGTATTGAGTAATCAGAAGTATTTGTTAACTGTAAAGATGAAAAATTAATTCAGGGGTGGTCACTGCCATAGGTGCCTACATATTTGTTTATGAGTAGCCCTTCAGGTGAACATATTCCTCGTGTATGCACAAAATACAAATAATACAAAGTTTGCTATTTAGAACATGCTTTCAAGAATACTAAATGAGTTTGATCCTGTTCCAGGTGGCCAGGGGTTTACAAATACAGCACAAGTTGTCATGGCCTTTGCTAAGTAATATTTATTTTAAGGATTTACTGTAACAGTCTAACTAGTATAGGATTTAGTGTAACTAATTTAGAGAATTTAAAGATTAGATGCCCTTTAACTTGTCTCTGTTTATACAGCTCAGAATTGTGATGTGTTCTGTCTGGCATGCCATCCTCTGATTTTTAGGATTAGTGTCTTCCATTTTTCAGTTTCATGCTGAGCAACAGCAGATGGATAAAACTAACATTGGGTACCAGGTCACCTGATTATATGTTTCTCTCTCTTGTCTCTTTTTTTTTTTTCTTTTTTTTCTTTTTCTTTTTTTTCCTTTTTTAAGGGGTTCTCAGGAACAAACATGCATTACTTCCCTGGGAACTCATGGAGGTAATGACTTTGGTTTTTGGACCACATGAAAATGTTAGCTGTATAAGGTGCTGGCAAGGTTGCTTTGGGACTTTGTTGTTTCAGAGAAGGACTATATATTTTTCACCTGTTAAGCATTCACCACAGAAATTCAGCATGGGGAAACAGCCATTTGTTAGGAACTTGACTAATAAATAAATTTATAATCTATTAAAAACAAGTTAAGGAATGTGTGATCTGAGGAAGACAGGTGGATCTTAGTATGTTTTTTCCAGTAATGGCCTCTGTTCTTCAGAAATGTTGTAAAGGATAGGAGCCTTTCTCTGCACTGTCAATAACCCAAGACATTTCTGCATGATGCATGAGCTCTGTCATTTGCCTGTCATGAAGAGATGAACCTCCAATTTAAACAGAAGAAGGTTTGACTCACCCGTGTGCTGATGGACCATATACTATTGGAAGAAGCAGTTGAAATTTGAACGGAGGGTAACATGCCCCTTTAGACTTTCTTCTAAATGAACATGCTTAGTTTAATTAAGATTTTCTGATACCTGGTATGGTGAAAAAGAAAGGAGGGGAAAATGGTACCAAATTACTGAAACATTTTTTAGCATCTTTAGCAGAAACAAGTGTAGTGACTTCGGAAATATTCTGCCACTGTATGCATGAATTTCCATCATTGAGGTTGATAATGAATTTGACTGTTTCTTTACTATGGGCTAAATTCCAGGCTGTGTTGTTACTCTGTACTGCACTCCATTGCTTGTCCTTGTTGTTGTGCTCTTTTATGCCAGAAAAAGAATGCAGTTTGACAGCTATCACTACAAGTGCCTGTGGACATCATATACAAGCCAAATGCTAGATGGTGATAAACATGTTATGATTAGACCTTGTTATCTAGATCGTATGTACTGTAGTGAAACCTATACTTGTTTGCTCTCTTCTTGGGAGGAAGTAGGCTTGCATTAATTTAGGGATACAGTGGGAACAAAAATAAAAATTTGTGTGTTTTAAAATAATTTAAAAATTAATATTTTCAGTTTAATTTGTATTGTTGCTGGAGTGAAAAACATAATTTCTGAATGCTTTGTGATACAATTTTTAGTGATGTATCTACAAAAAGGTAAGATGAAATGCTATGTTTGTGCTTACAAAGTGATAAGAAAAGGCAGAATCCTTTGGCAACTGCAAATGTAAGAGCTACAGATGTACATAGCTAAACAAAAGAAGAATGCTGTAAAAGGGAATTCCATTTAAACCTGAAAAATTCTCAAAAGAATTTACTTGTTTACTTCAGTTCATGACTGCCTGCTTGCCTTTCTTTCCCTTTGTCATGGAGTGTATGAAAAGCAAGGGCAAAGATATGTAAGTTGTGTTGGTCCCTTCTCTGTTCATGGTTATGTCCCAGAAGAGGGAAGAGTGAGGTGCTGATGTGTCCCATTTCTAAACATCTCCAGCTGAGGGGATCCATTGAAAAGTTGATAGCATTGGGGGAAAAACAGTTCTTCTCAGGCAGAGTTCTTGAGCACTAAGGTTAGCCCTCCTGCAGGCAGGTTTCTCCACAGCACAGCTACTGGGGTCATGGAAAATGCACTTAGCTGAGTCTTCAGTGTGTCGTGGTGTACTGGTGTACCAGCTTCACCCTTAGGCACAGCAATTGTTGCATGTTCTGACCGATCCAGGTTGTGCTGTAGCTAGCATGATGTTCCTCTTTTCCAGACTGGTGGGATTTATTAGGAATATAGTAGGCTTGGCTGTGAATCCTTGTGTGAGGACAGTTGTCACTCACACAACTTCATTTGTGTCATGCTGTGATTAAAGGGACTGTGAGTTTGAATGCTTTTAGGATCCTTTCCAACTCGGCATATTCTGTGATTCTGTGATCAGTCACATTTTTACTAACTCGTGCCCAACCTTCCTCTGTAATCCCTGATTAGAGGCAGCAATATTGGGCAATTACTTTGACTGGCCTTAAAATAAGTAAGTAAACGTACTCACAATTTTACAACATATACTAATTTTCATCAAGGCTGCTTAAACACGCCTTGAAAAGTAGGATGTGGTTTTAGTGTAAGCGATGGTAAATTCTGAACAAGTTGTCAGGACTGTTAAGATTCGTGAAATTCTCTAATAGGTATTCAAGAAGGTAACTTCAATGCCAGGTAATGTCTGTGTTCTGAAATGTTATGAAAGGGTTTTTCATACTTCTGTTAGTACTTGGGGCTGCTCAGTTTTGATTTGTAAATTGTGTATATCGTTTTTTGCATTGGTTTTAATTTTGGATGACTGTAACACAACTGTTGAAGGATCCATATTTGGGATGATTGTACTTTTGTGATTGAATTAAGATAAAGGCTTGCAGTTGGTAGGTCTGCACACCGTCTTTCCCACTTCCCCTCCTGAAAAAAATAATGAAAAGAAAAAAGGCAGAAAAATAGAAAAAAAATAGAAATCTGGTTATGTCTTCAGGCTTTCTGTGCTGTAGCCGTAGTCAGAGTGCTTGAGCTATATTTTGTACTCATATTTCCAAGTGGATTTCCTAGATGGATGTACAGGAGTCTAAAGTATAATGAGATCTAAATTAAGGAGATAACAGGATACTCTCAGCACCCCATTGAATCCAGTCTGCTCTGAGAAGTGAGAATTTCCTTCAGATGACATATAAAAATGGGATTTCTAGGGGAGTGTTTGGCCAGGGGTATTGTAATCGATGCTAATTTCTTCCACATCTGTTGTCTTTTAACGTCTCCTAGAGGTGCTTGCAGTATTGGATTCTTGCATTCTTCTAGCCTTGTGTAAGCACACAGGGTCAGGTAATGAACACAAAGACTACTTTAGATCTAGTTATACAAAATCTCTCCTTGTGAACCTAAGTATGTTGACATTATCAGCAGACACATGTCCATTTTCTATTGCAGGAATGTGCAGGTTCAAAGAGGCAGAAAAGTGTGATAAGAAAACCTGGCATGAAGAGCCAGATTCCACTGATGCATGAACACAAACACACCAGCTCACAGATACGCAAATATTCTGAGGCTAAAATAAAATAGTTTCTTGGCAGTTCTTACTCACACTTAATTGGCTAATTGCCCAGCCTGACACTGGCACTGGCAGCATTACAGAGGTAATATTTTTTTAAAGGGTGAGCAGTTCCTCAGCAATGTCTCCAATATCCTTCATACGGATATCTTGGTCTTTAATAGCAGGCATAGAAATTTAGCCATTTTTTAGGATCGACATCTATTTCTATTCAGCTAGGAAAAATACGTACATTGAAAGCTTCTTCGTGTGCTTGGAGTAAGTAGAGAAGACAGAATATATACATTAAGACAAATAATTTTATATGCCTATTCCTGTTTTTATAGGATCCATTAGATGAGAAAAGAGGTCTGGGGACTTTCCAACATGAGTATCCTCTGTTGTGGAGATCTGAACCGAAAGTGCAAGGTGTTTCTCTTTTCTTCATTAATGTAGGAATGCAGTAGCATGACTAGCTGGTGATGGGTTAAGGGATCAGCTTATAGAAATTTATTGTTCAGGGAGCTGAATAGCTCAGGGGATTAGTAATTGCATACAAATCCCATCACCTCCAGACCGTCTGTTCACATACAGCTCATCTTCATATTGACCACAACTTGTTATTGTCTGAAAATTATTTTTATTGCTTCTCTTTTAAAAAGTTTGTCTCCTTTGTATTCCAGTGAAAGTCACCATCAGAAATGACACTTAATGTTTGTTGTCACATAGGAAAAAAATCACAATTGAAAGGGCATGGAAAATGAAGTTTAAATAACAGTGACTAAAATTAAAATTGGTGGAAAATAGAGGGATATTAAGAATTACAGACCAGTGAACTGTAAGTGCTGGGTAAATTGAAGTTATATTTTAGAATACAAGTCTAAAACACAGTCATAATGCCAAGGCAAACCAGTGTTACAAAGGAAAAGTATTTCCGAATATTTATATGTGTATGCAGGCTGCCTTCTTGTAAGACAGCAAATATAGCTAGTCTGGATAGCTGTGCATCCTTTAACAAATTCCTTTATAACGGGACAATAAATATCTAGGTAATTGTTGTTTTGGAGTATTTTCTTTATGAATTAGTTATTGATAAAAAAGAAGCTTGAAACTTTCAAAATCATTTAAGTGTGCCATATCACAAAACATGCAATAGGCATACCAATACTGACACATTTCTGCTTTTTAAAAAATGGAGTAAATCTCTCAGCTATTGTTATTTAATTATGGGCACCATTTATGAGATTGTTCTGTTGAAACCATTAATTGTTCCACTGAGGCAGTTTGTCCATTTCATAATGTCCTACCCTGCACTGGTTGAGCTGCATTTTTTATGTTTTATTTTTAAGGGTATGAAATGAGTCCTACAAATCATGCACTTAAAAAATACGTGATCTAGTCAAATGAAAGGAATTCCTTTTTCTTCTAAAAGCAGTTTTCTCTTCTGTTGTTGGATTCTCCAAAGGATATGATCTCTCACTGTGCTTCACAAGCAGTTCTCTTGAACTCGAGCAGAAGACAAGCCCTTTCAGAAATTGTACTGGTAGAAAAATTGGCATTGTTTCTATTTGTGATTGCTCATATGTTTTAGGCCCTCATTATGCAAGGTTCTGTGTGTTCTTGTGGTCTCTTGAATACTTTCAGGAATGTCTGGGTGGTGCTCAGCTTTTAGCAGAATAGAAATTTTGTTGCATCATTATTTTCTTCTGTCTCTTCAACTGCAGTTTAGGTCAAACTTTAAAAGCACTAATAAAGAAGGGCATGTGTAAATTCTCTGAAATGTAGCAGATATAAGCTGTGTTCAGCAGCGCATTTTTAAGTTTCCATCTGTTTTTGGGGCCTTATATGAAGCACTGTGTCTCTGCAGCTCTCTCCCTTGTCAAGAGGAGCTCAATTGCACTGTAGCATATTAGAGATTTTCAACTCTTGTAGGTCAGTGACCTCAAAAATATTATTTCAAAAACTCCTCAATAAATTTTAAAACATTTCAATAAAAGAAATAAAACTCCAGCAGTTTCTTTGTGGAGGATCCTGGGAGCTCGTAACTGCTGGAAATCATACTGTCTGTGCAAAAAAAGACAGTTGCTTTTTATTTTTAGGTGGAATTTTTAAGTGAAACTAAATGAAGTTTAATGGCTTATAACATTGCATGAATTTGTCAAAACTGATCAGTTGGATTGCTACACAATGAATACTGAAAATGTTCTGGTTTTTAGGCTTATAATAGCCTACGGCCATTCAAAAGTCAAAATGTTATTTGATGATTTCAGAATGTTAATGAAATTATTATTAATAGCACATATATTAATCTTAATGATATATGTAAATCTAGGCAAATGTAAAGCTCTGTTGACACCAAAATAATTATTCTGCTGCTGAAAGTAAACCTGGGGTTAAATTTCAGTGATCAAGCTTAAAACAGTTTGCTCTAAATGCGTCAATAAAAGAATTTCTGATGAAGTTTAAAATTGTGTACAGGCTCAGGAGATTCGGAATGTTTGTTAGTACAAAAAACTGGAAAAGGAAAGAATGATTCTATTTGCTTTTAAATTAGCAGAAAATAGTAACAGACTGTTCGGATTAAGAAAAAAAAAGATGTAAAAGGCTTTGCTTTGTTGTTATCTTGATTTCAGAAAATATAATATCTAATAGATGTTTAAATGTAGGGGTTTTTCTAGGTGAGAGGGAAGTAACACGTATCATTCTCCACTGTGAATTAATTTGCTTAATAATTTGATTTGACTGGCTTGACTTTTGTTTCTGTGCTTTTTTGCTCTTTTAAGTTAAAATGGTCCTTCTCTTGTAATATACGTGTAATTATTTTTTTCCCTAGTTGGTGGTGTTAATCAAGCTGTAATATGCTTGCTTCATGCTTGCTTTCTTTTTTTTTAGGAAAGCAATAGGGTTATGTTCAAGGAATGTAGAGATTTCTCATCTGTAGTTATATGCAGTGAACAGCATGATACATTTTTTATTGTAATATCTGTCTTTGAAAAGCTAAATGCTGGTGGCAGGATATGATCTCTCTGTATTGCAGTGTGAAAAGAAAGGGAGTGAACTTTGTTGTAAAGGGGGATTTCATGGCATTTTACCTGTTGAGGGCCCTGTAGAGCCAGAAGTATAGTAACTTGCCTAAGTGACAGGCAGTAGCAGCCGTGGTGTCACTGTGTATTATCACCTCATGCTAGCTGGAAGCACTCCCTGAAGCCGATCTAGGTTGTATAGTCCTAGATGAGGTCTTCATGGGTGCTGACCATAAAAAGTTCATCAAAGTAATGAGGCGAGGCGAGAGCTTGGCGCTCATGGGCAGAGCTCAGCACCAAGGAGTGTGAACCGGCTCCAGCTGTGACAATAAAACAGCAGGTGGCTGCTGTCATTAGGGGTGGCAGATGAGGCAGGGGACTAACATTCAGCCCACAAAACTCTCATTTGTTAGCCATCGCCACTGTACCATGCAAAATAGCTTCCATCTCAGTCAATTTTACTTTGCAAAATATTACGCAGTCGCCATAAGAAAATTAGAGCCTTGGGTTTACAGGTTCCTTGGATCTTATAATCAGAAAACTCAGTGCTCTCAGGTTATGTGGAAAATTGGACTTTTTTCTCCCTTGAACAGTTTGAGGATCTTTACAGTAATTTTATAATAGGTTGTTTCCACCCCAGCATGTGTTTATCAGTTAATATTTTGGACTATTTTGTTTGTTACTCCTTTATAAAATCAATTCCATCCATCCGTTCAGCTATGTGTTGCACATAACATTGCCTACTATTCAGTATTACAAAAGTTGCACACTGATCAGACTATTTCTGTCTCTATGTCCGTCCAGGTACAGACATTTAATGTAATGAATGTTTTTTTGAGAGGAGTTCTGCTAGTCTGAGAAATGGTAAAGAAACAGAACAGCCCTTTGACTTGTTATTTTTTTTGTTTGCTTATTTCTGTTAGTATAAAATGTGATAGAATTTTGTATATATTTAATCTTTGCAGAGTGTTTTCAAACTACCTAAAATTTGAGGCCTTTCTCAGCTGCAAACTGTCCTGGAGCAGCTCATCCCTGCAGCAAGCCCTGTGGGTGTCAGGGGTTAAACAGTGGGGAGCTGTGTTGGCTCCAATGTGGGAGCCATTTTACTTGCATCCAGTTACAAAGCTAAGCAGAGAATTGCATGTTACATGCTCTGTTCCATAGCTGTAAGTAGCCTCCATGAAATATGGAGAATTCAGGTGATCATTTGGACATGTGACAGTTGTGAACATGTTAAATTCTAGTGCTCTAGCAGGAACCCACTCATGAAAATCAAAATGTGATGCAATACTGAATAGAATGGAGTACCACAGCGTGTGTTGGTACCTGTCTCACCTGTGCTGTCAGGTTCTCATTCTACTGAAAGCGGACCTGTGGAATCCCATCATTTCTTGCTGGAAATAGAGATGAGGCTTTATGGGGCTGTGGTTGCAATGACAGCATGGACTAGGAAGGAAAACCCATTTAATTGAAACTTCATTTCAGGAAGATACTGGAAAAATAATATTTTTTTTAGACATGGTTTATGTTTCTTTATAGGACCAGGCTGCTACTTTGTGCATAAAACTGAAGTTCTATAATTTCCTGTTAGCAATATACATTCCTTTTATTGCATCTTTTTGGTTAGTTTGTAAATTCTTCTTTCCTTTTTAGATAGCATGCCATAAGCTTTTGTTTGAAACTACATTGATTTCTCCTTCACTTCCTTGTTCGTGGGTACACTCAGTATGTGTATGTAGGTTTATCCAGGCCCTTGAGATCAAAGATGTTTTTTCTCTCAATTCCACTGGGCACTTATGTAGTTCCTATATCTCTCATGTTTGATTTGTGTCCAGAAATGGTCGGAGTTAATCTCAGATGCTGGCTGGAATTGAAGTAATCTTTGCCAGAGAACATCTTCTGCTGTGTCACAGATATCATCTTTATGACTGTACTGATTTGTCTTCCTGTGGTTTTTCCAGTCTGATGACAGTCTTCATACCAAGTGCATGCAACATCCATGCTGGACTGCAAGAAGGTGGGCTGGTTGAGTGTTTGTGTGTGTGTGTGTGTGTGTGTTTAAAACATCCATCTAAATTCAGTGGGATTTTTTTTCTAGTCTATTGCTTCAATAAGTTATATCTCTTAATCCCTTCAGTCTTAGCTTTGGATTTCTGAAGTGACTCCTGCTGGCCATCAGAGGAAAACCTAAGAAACATCAGACTTTGTGCTTGGCAGCCTCAGTGATTCCCCTGCTAAGTATGTGGCTGAAGTGATGAGAAGTGTTAGCATTCGATTATGGGATAAGTGGTGTAACACCACTGTTACACCTGGAATTCGTATTTGGATAGAATTCTGTGCTGCTCTTCGTATCATCTGCATCCTCTACGATCAGTGCAATAATTTGAGAGAGCTTTGTAGATCTGTAATACTTGGATAGTGCATAACAGTCTGTCTGGTCTGCATACCATGATTTGCTCTGTTAACTTCTTCAGTCAGCCTCCTTCTTCACTGGTAGGAGGAAGTTGTTGCAACACTCCTCTTTTAGGAAGAGCTGGGCATGGCTGTGATGGGAATATCTGGAGAGGCTGAGATGCCAGTTGAAAGTGAAAGCTCTGAGCTTTTACTTACGCTCATGAACTAATAAAGAAGTCTTCCAACAAAGAAAAATCAAACATTAATCAGACATGCTTGTCAAGTGTTAGGTTGGCCTGATGACACAGTGTTAGGTGGTTCTTAGTCCCTGAGGTAGCAATGGCCAGGCCCAAGAGCCCTTGGACAAGAAAAGATGGAACCATCTTTGTGCTTTAAGCATGTTTATAAGTATACAAGTATCAGATGCACTTTTTGTGGGCTGAAACCCATCTGACCCAAACGATAGCTTTTTTATTTCTTTGCCTGGAGCCAGTCAGTTCTGATTTGACCAGCCTGTTGTTAAAGGTTCATGCATGTGGATGGTACTACTGATGGTTACAGATCTTGCTGTCATAGATTTATTATTTTTATGCAGCTACTTTGGCAAAAAGATATTCTGAAGTATTTTGCTTTCTACCTGAAGTCAAATAGTCTTGTGGAATGCCTGGATGTAAGACAAAAAGGATGTGTTTTACAGCTGAGCTTAAGTCTCGGGAATAAACAAATCAAGCAGCACTTGCTTTTCTATGTCAAGCAAAGACCTAGGGCAACATTCTCACTACTCTCACAGATCAAGGAGACTGCAGAGTCTTCACTCCAGCCACCATCTATCACCAGCAGCATTTCAAATTGTGGGGAAATTGTCAATAAAAATTGTGTATGTCTTCTGATTGTGTATGACTTCTGAGCAGTTCAGTCATCAGATAGTGACCAATTTATTCATCTCATTCCTTTCTTGGTACCTCTCAACTTTGCAAAAGACCACAGGCACTGTAGCTGCAGAATTGACTGAGTTATGTATGTGGCACTGCTACTGCAGGCCCTATGTATTTTGTAGTCCACAAATCAACTATCTTTAGATTTGTTTTGATTTCCTTTAAAGACAGGCAACAGTGGATTCTTTTGATGAGGAGAATTTCATTCTCAAGACAGCTCTTCCTGCAGAAACTCTGCATAAACCTGGTAATTCAGTCTGCAGTGCGATTTCTGAGCCATCAGGAAGAAGCTACATCAAAAGTGATGTTTCATTTAGGAGTAGCAAAATATTAAATATATTTGTTTGGCTCTATCAATTCTACTTTTAAGTGGAACGTCACTGGAACATCCTTAGTTTGAGACAGTCTTACAGTCTGTTTCTTGCACTTTCAAAAGGCACAGACTTTGCTTCTTGAGATCATTAGGAAGCTCTTTACAAACTGCCTGCAGGAAGTCCAGTATTTCAAAACTTCTCTCAAGGGACCTGGAGATGTGGTTCACCCGACTCACCCAAAAGATTTAATCTACTTTGAAGAATTTCTCTCTTCAAATATTAGTCTGTTAACCCTGCTGCTTTTCAGATGCTAGAGATGATATGTGGAACTGATGCCTAGTGCATCGATTTCTTTATCTGGAGTCCTGAGCATGACAGGAAATGGACTGGATCATGAGTAGGAAGACAAGCCAGTGTCTGAAAAAAGTAGAAAGAACGGAAAAGGGAGGTACCAGAGTTATGAGAATGTCTGATATACAAATCATGAAAAAAGAAATTACATAAGCCATGTCTTGATGATAAGGTTGGTAAAGCAATGTTCTGGATCACAGTGCTTACAGATGTAAATGTTTGTTTATGTTTAAAGCCTTTCTGCAGCCTCATTTAGCATGGCAAGTGCATTTTCTGGTGATGGCCAGGTTTTGGATGTTAGTATTAATCTCTCTTAAATGTAAGACACTCCTGACACTGACCCTAGGGTTGCATTTCAGTCTTTAGGAAAAGAGGTTCTGCATTGTGGTAGACTTGAGAGGTTGATAGCAGCTCTAGAGAAAGCACATTGTGATTTTGTGATTCTTTTTCTTTCTTTTTTTTTTAGTACTTCGTGCAGCTGTTAGATTACCAAACACCTGCTAGAGGTGACAGTTACAGATGCTCAATAACCAATGAAAATTAATAGAACATGTGATTCTTTTCGCTTAGAAGTGATTTGGTAAGATGTGTTTAGAAATCTAATTAGATACTGCTGCTGTCTACCATTATCACTTAACATTCATTAACTTCTCTGAATATTGAAACAAACATTTCTTATAGTGATACTAATTTTCTCATCTATTGGTAAGGTGATTTTCTGACAGAGGGAACACTTGACTTTAAAGTTTTTGCCACGGTTTACCTATTATAAGTTTGGTCTACAAGGAAATAAAAGCGGAGTGCCATTTGTGTACTTACAGTTATCACTTTTTATTGTGTCTCCAAATATAAAAGTTCACAGTTCCACTCTTAAGTTTCTACTCACTTTAATGTTAATGACAATTATCACTGGCTGGATGTGGCTTATTCTTGCAGCTGGCATTGAAGGGTACTTTTTGTATTTGAAATTAAACAATACTGCACAATACCTTCAAACCAAAAAGTTCGGAATGGACGCTTAGCTAACTTAGAGGAAACTTTTTTGATTTCAATTACAAAATAAGTAACTTCAGGTGACCACACAGGTAAGTGAGTTCCCTCATGGGAAAGGAAATGAAACAAATACTGCCAGTGAATTCCTTTTGTTTTGCCACAGTCCTTGCAATAACAGACCAGATTTCTGTCCTGGGTGGTTAATATTATAACTTACATCTCTTAAAAGTGGGATGGTTAGAAGGCTCAACAACTTCAGATGGCAAGATAAGCTTGAGTGGAACTGTAGAGGATGTTTTCTCTTTTATTTAATTTGCTCTTTCTTTCTCTTCTGCCAGAATATGTAAGAGAAGAGAATTGTGCCTATTGCTACTACTTTATGGCCATAGGGCTAATAATTCTTTCCCATCTTGAGAACAGCAGATTGGTGACAGAGAGCAACACAAATATGTTGAGGGATGTCTCTCTCTTCTGGTTGATAGATGCAGGAATATGCAGGAACAACACAGTCGATTGATTGATTGATAGCGCACAACTCATCCATAATGATCTGTCTGATATAGCAGTAAATTATTCTTGAGATTGATGCAGGTCATTGAACGGCACATTGACAGTCCTGTTGTCTGTCATCCTGTTCAAAGCAAGGCAGGAACAGTAGCTGCTGCGATACTCAGGTCTACCTTGGGTGCTAGCTCTGTACAGGTGTTACGGTAATGAAAGTTGTCTTTATTTTTTTTCCATTGGGCAGCTTGGCTTCATTGCTAGCATGTTACAATTAACAGTAAAAAAGAGATGAGGTATTTTTAGAAGAAAAGGTTGTAGTCATTGCACTGATGATTTCATAGTAACATTAAAACCATTTGAAAATGTTGGGTTTTAAACTTAAGAGCAAAACTTCTCCATGGAAAAGAAACTAATAATTAAGAAATATATGTGATTGTTGCATGGAAAATTGTAAAAAAAACCAAAAACCACAAACCCAAACAACACCCCTAAAAACCATCCAAATTTGAAGCAGAAAGGCTGATAATTCTTAGAAATTCTAACATTATGTTGGTATTTAGGTTCCATGAGTTACCATATCTTCCCATAGTAATCTGGGTTCTTACCTTGTTAGTGATGGCAAAGTTGTCTTCATTTACCTCTTTTGGTTTCTCTTTTCAAGAGGAAAAGTTTGAATTTTGCAGTCTGCCAAGTTACTCACACTTGAAGAGGTGAGTGGGTGGATGTGTTTTGCTTCCCAGTTTAATTACCAGTGTGGGTGAGGGTGGAGCATTAAGCAGCCATATCCTTCTTTGACACATGGGGTCAGCAGGGAGTAGAAGGCAGCGTGTCACAGGACTCTCAGCATCGCAGACAGCATGATCACGCATGACTTGTTAACCTTTTGAAATGTTATTGATTTTTTTTTTTTTTAACTTACGAAGAATAACCATCACTTTTATTTGGAAGTAATAAGACCTGCTTCATTTGGCTAGTAAACGAGTCTGGAGAAAACCCCATCTTTCCTATGCAGGGTTCTAGGACTTGACATCCTGTCACAGAGGGCATGAAGTTTTTCAGATATTTGGATGTTTTCCACATTAGACTTCGCCCTGCCAGATATTTACTTGAACCTGACATCTTGTCACAAAGGGCATGAAGCCTTTCAGACTACTGGATATCTTCCACACCAGACTCTGCCCTGCCAGATACTTTCTTTTAAATTGAGTCCCTTGCGCGCAGTCATGCAAGAGAGTTATCAGAGCCCCAGTCTGGACCCTTCAGAATCGGCAAACATCCACAAATGATGGACTTGAAGAAATTCTCAGGAATTTAGGCTTCTGATGCATGGAAAGGAAAGCTTACTCGTTCATCGAAAACCATTGCTTTCTGGACAGTTTCACATCTGCCTCTGTGCTCTTGTTCCTGAAGTTAACCTGCTGAATGCAAAATCCTGGTGGAGATATGAGATTTCGGTAGCAACTTTTTATATCATTTGGAGAATTAAAAAACTTGAAGTTTTTTAGTTCATGTAGACTGTTTAAATACTATTTGACTAAGTGCTGTTTTGAATATGTGAAGTACTACTTTTATGGGTAGAACATGCACAACTCAAGTGCATGCAAAAATACATGTACAAGTTTTATTGAACATTCTGAAATGCATGCGTGTTCTGGTGTTTCTTCAGAAAACGCGCTATTTCTTTCTCCTACTGGTTGCTACCCCTGTTGGCTTGGCTCCATGTGAACCATGCATGCAGATACAATCAATTAGGGTTTCCAGTGTTTTTCAAGACACAGTAAGAACAAGAATGCTTCATTAAGGTGGTAAGAACCATAGATTCCACATTTTTATTTACTTGCCTGAACATATCCCAGTCCCCCTTCTTGGCATGATCTGTGAAGCTTGCCTTGATTTTCTGGTTTCTTGCCTTGGATGAACGTACAAGGACAGAAATTCAAGCACAGATCACGGAAAACAAAACCTGATGTGAACAGGATAATGTATTATTTCATTGTATTCTGTGATGATGTATAAAAGTTCGAAATCCTTTTTCTTATTATTCCTTGATGCTGTCAGATCTCCCAGCTGATTCATTCAAAATGGTAAAACATTCTATCCTTTCTCTGTGCCTGAAACCTATGCTGAAACAAAGCACTAAATACAAATAATTTTAAAATAATAGCATTCTATTCTGCTTCTCTTGGATTTCTTTATGGGTTTGGTTCTGGTTTTTTTTGGAGGCTCTCAAGTAGCTTTTTAAAGTACCCTATGTACTCGGGTTATGCACTAGCTTACCTGTATTCCCAGAGTTAAATTTGTGTATAAAGAGGTTTTGGGCAGTTTAAAGGAGATGTAAAGGATATTGAGAATATGAATAAAGGCTTGATATTCATTGTTATTCTCCTGGACTTTTCTGCTGTCATTGAACATTGTTGTCTGGAAGATGAATTCTGCAAGAGCAGTTGCAGAGAGCAATGTATCCACTGAGAAGTGATTTAAGATTGCTCTTCAGCTGCTCGAGACCTTGTTTGTAGAGTCCCACAAAAATAAATTCCCATGCTGGTCCTCCTCAACAGTTATGTGCAGTTAGAAAATGACTGGTCTCTCACCATGGCTTCAAGTGACTTTCTGGTAGAGGTAAGATGTAACTCCTTCCTTGGAACTAGGCCAAGGCTGAGCACTTGGTAAACACACAGGAAATAACAGGTTTCATGACTTTATGGCCCAAAATGCTTGTTTTGGTTTGTGTGTGTGTGTTTGGTTCTGTTTTCTTTTACGCTTTTCACTAACCCAGTGATGTACTTATCAAAAAGGAAGGAGCTGTTATGGATTCAAAACATAATAAAACTTAGAATCTTTTGCCCTCTCAAAGCAAGATACTTCACAGAGAACAGTTCTCTCCCCACAGAGAAAATAGAAAACAGACAATACATGACAGATTATTCCTATTCCTTGGGTACTGTGATGATAAACATTGTACATGCTGAAAAATTTATATTACAGTAGAATAAAAAGTGGAAGTAAAGATTGTCCAATATGTTTCTTTATTCCCAGAATTAGAAGTCCCTTTGTTTCTTTTGTACTTTAAAATGTACTTTTATAACTGAAGACAAGTCTGTAGAGGCTCCTAAATCAGTTACAGGCGTTCTGAGAAAGAGTCCAAGTACTGTTTCAAGATTGCCATGGAATATGAATGGTCACGTTCCTACAAACCACAACTCTTCTAAAAGGAAACCAGAATATTCCACAAACTTATTTTGGGAAGGTGCTCATATATTTATGTTTTAGAGTAATTTTTATTTATAGCTTGTGTGCAAAAAGTTGTCTATAGGGAATGAAGATGCTATTCCAAAGATCTGTGTAATTTTTCAACTTGCCTTTAATTTATCCTGTAGTTTTAACATAGAGTGTGTGACTGAGGATGTTGCTGGTTTGAAGCCAGAGTAGTTGAAAATCACTAAAAAAGTTAACCAAACATAATGTTACTGCCAGCAGAAGAAATCCTGCCTTCTCACCTTGTTCCGCTCTAAGAGCTCTAGTAGCCTTCCTGCCAAATGAAGGGAACTCCCAGTGATCATGACTTGGATGTATAGGCTAGACATTTCTGTCTATCGAGACCTGACCCACAAGAGAGCAGCTGGGCTGAGCCTTCTTGTGGGTTGAGGATGAATTTGTCTAGATTAGATTTGTAAAACTGGTTCCAGGCCTCTAGTATGGCTTGGTGTGCATGCATTTGAAACAGTAGAGTGCTGCAATTACAGGTTTTTTTTCTATTCCCTTTTGATGTGTTTCTGAAACTAGTTAGTTTTTAGCATTTGAATGTTTATACTTCTACTAGAATTAAAAACAAGAAATGAGAAATTTGGTGGAGCCTGAATTGGTACTTACCAATTGCTGATGGAAAGATTCCTTTTGATTTGAAGATGTATCAGTGCAATGTATCTTGAAAGCATTCACTCAGTGAGTCCTTATAGGTGCCAGTCAAACTTCCCTTAAAATTATTTTAAAAGGCCAAGGCTAAGTCATGTCTATCAGTTCAATTCTAGCAGTAGCTTGAGGATACATGATTTACCTCAGCAGAGGTAAATAGCATAGATAAACCCATTATTTTTTGGCTACTAAACCATTAATTACTTCGAAACCTAGAGTTACTGAATGTATGGAAAAATTTTTGTGTTTCTTTTGTAAAGCCAGCAAACACTGCTACCACCTCTCTGAAAATCACCTGCAGGATTTAGTAAACAAAACCAAATAGTTTCCACTTGTTCTCTCTTTGTGTATTTGTTTGTTTGCTTGTTTTAATGGGTGGTCCTCAAACTCAGCATCCAAACAAGGTTGTTTAGACTTTAGCTCTTGTTTTAATAATGTCTGTGTCTGTTGGCAATTTTTTTTCATCTTGTTCTCAATTTCTTATGAAAATAGCAACTCTACTTTTATTTTTAAGGTCTGATTCTGTAAGGTAGGGAGCTGCCCCTGAGCTATGCTGAGTGCCCCAGACTTGCACTGAGGCATTCTGCACTCCTTAAGTCTGAAGCCTTCGAGCCTTACATTAAAAGCTTAAAATGTTAGTAGGTGCTGAGACACGAACTTAGTCAGGGTTCATTTTATTTGTGCTGTGTAACAGCAGCAAAATGGTTGCTAGAACATAGATGCAACAGAGAGGAGGCAGAATGTGAGATTAATTGCTTCATGTTATTACCAAGGCCTTTTATTTTGCAGAAAGGTGTGGTCTATCTGTACCCCCTGCAGTTGTGTGGTTTATGAAATGGTCTGCCTTTGTTTGGAAGCTTCAGCTAAATGGGCACAAAAACCAAAATAACCACTTCCCTACAAATATTGTTGGGATCTTTATATTCCATGCAAATAGCAAAATATCCCTTTACAGCTCCAATTGCACTTTGTCCTTTCGCAGTAATATCATTGAGTTTATTTTTCTTTTAGAGAAGGAGGAAAATGGAAGTTTGTAACAGGAAATATAGGTATTACTAAATGAAAATATGTTTGGTACCTTTCACAGCTGTGTGGAAATACTATTTCTGTTGAAAAGCAACGGCAGTACATTTTGTGTGCCTTATGCTTTTATTAGAACACATTTTTTTTTATTTTGTTACAATTATTTTCCCTATGTACAGTAATTCTGGTGACACTTGCATAGTAATGATGGTAGTGGTGTAACAGATTATTCACAGTTGTAATGGTTATGATGCCATACTAATAAGTTTTGTAGGGAAAAGTATTTAAGATACTTTTTAAATGTATTTTTGTAAAAAATAAAGAAATGTATATAATTTAAATAAGACAGTATTATATTCTTACACCTTAAGGGATGCACAAGAGAGATTCTCTGTAATAATGTGCAAGTGCCCAAAGAAGATCAGACATGGAAAAGCTACATTAACATAATAGTATAAAGAAAAGTACTGTGTCTTTGCTTTTGTGGCTCTTATACCCCATAGTGCTGGTATTTTACAGTCCTTCCATTGTCCATTACTGCAAACACGTCCAGATGAATTCAGCGTTTAATGCTAAAAATCTTATAACATGCCAGTTTGATTTGTAGCCCTTCATATCATGGAATGCTAATTAAAATCATATTTTTGCATATGTCATGCCTTTCATGCACATATGCAAATAGAGTCTATTGCCTTTCAGCTATTAGTAATTAACTTTATGAAGGACAGCTGTAATACATAATTAACAAAAATGTTTGCAAGCCCTTTTCACACTGGAAGTTGCAGCAGTAAAATTTTTGCTTATCAAGAGAACCATTTTAGTTTGAAGCTTCAGTCTGATATCTAAATTGTTTGAAGCAGTCACATGACATAATTAAATTGATGTTATGGTCTTATCAGCAGAAGAATAGTACTTGATGGGCTTCTATCTCTTTCATTAAGTATGTCACCAAAATTAAAGTAAATTATCTGTGTTTGGTTTGGTGGCTACATGATACCAGGTAGTATGAATTTAGTTGCTGCTGTTGGTGCTTTGAAGAATGTCTTGCCAGTTTGAACAATATTCCTGCTCATAGTGTATTCATGAACATGTGCTTTGCATTTTTCATCCTTTTTTTTCACAAGGCTATAAAATAACTAAGGCTATTAATTTGTTTCTATGTGTATCTCTTTAAATAATTAATACAATGAAGTTTGACCAGACATAAGCAGTGATTAAAGCATCTTATCTTGCTGTTTTTTCTTGTTTCTCATTAAAAACAATGGAACTACTTGTATGAAGAAAGGTTGCAGGACGGGCCCATTAGGCTTAAATAAATTCAAAGGTGTAACTAAAATTGTATTACTTTATAACATAAGACAATGTTATTGAGGTAAAGTAGACTATATTATCAGTATAATGTGTGCGATGTTCTAACTTGCAAAGGGAAGCAGAAAGGGGTTTTCCATTCTTTGACCCATGATGTATGGTTGGGACTTATACGAGAAAAAGCCAAGGGACTGCAAAATGAGGGAAGCCTGTTGTTACAGAATGGACTCCTCAATCTAAGCCACAAAATAGCAGAAGAGGGTTTTTTTAATATCTGCCTTTAATGAAATATGTTCAAGTGCATGCTCTAAACAGAAAAATACTGTATTTAAAAAAAGTTAATTAAAATTATCTTTCTCATTTTCTCTTTGTTTGACAGGGTGGCATTTGTGATGAAGAAGCATTTGAATACTCATTTACTGGGCAAACACGGAGTTGGCACACCCAAAGAAAGGTAAACTACTTCTAAATTCTTTTTCATTGTATTTTATACAGTATGTGGAGACCTTTTTTAGAATATTTAGCTTACCCACCATGAAGTCATCTGGATTTTTACCTCAAGTCCATGAGAGATCCAACATTCTTAAGTGCTCTGATGTCGTCGTGTTTATGGCGTGTCTGTAGAAAGAAACTGTGTAAGAGGTGTAGGATTTGCACTTTCTGGGGTTTTTTTTTTTGGCAGGTGGTATTATTTCCTCAAAAATTCCATAGTTGTAAATGTCACTCTCAGTACAAATCAAATGTTTGGGTTTTTTTTTGTGGGTTTTTGTTTTTTTCTTTTCTTGCTGGCCTTGATGCTCATGGATTTATAAAATTACTTTCTAAGAGGTCAGAGCCACAGAGGAAACAAAAAGAAAGTTTCTTCAAGTGTTCTTGGGCTTGGAGATTTTGCATTTTGACTATTTTTAAAATGAATTAATTTATATTTTCAATCTGTACACAGCTACTTATTCTCCAATTTTGTTTGCAAGCAGGTTATTTTTTATGTGGTTTAAAATATAACTGTGTTTTACAAACTCAGTGGCACTGTCTTTGCAGATAAACAGATTTTGCTTCAGATTTATTTGGCACATTGTGGCTTAGCTATTGCTATTTACTTGAATCTTTGGGGCAACTAGAAAATTGATGTGTTTTGGATAGCCAAAAGATCGCATATTCTCTTTCAGACTGGGTAGATGGAGGTGTTCATTGCTGGATACTTGATACTGTTTCAAATATTACTGCCTTGTAACTCATTCTTCTGGGACAGGCTTTCATAAATAAAGACTATTTTCTGATTTGAAATTTTCTGATATGAAAAAAGAGGAAAATAAATGATAGGAGCATAGGAGAACACAGCAAAGCTCTTTCTGGGCCATGTTCATTTCTTGTTAAAGACAGTGGAAATGGTAGTCAATTAGACCCTTACCTCACAAGTTTGTCACACTTAAATCACAGAGGGACCTAAGAGTAGGGTTTTAAATTAACACCCCATATACATCTTAGTTTGACTAAGCACTGATTTAGGTGGTGCTTTTATTTTTAAGGAGATTTCCTCTACAGAGGAAATCTAGAATTTCCCTAACAGGATTATTCAAGAGTTTTTGAGATACTCTATTTAATCTAAAATACAGAATGATGCATTGAAAAAACAATTACAGTTTAATCAAAGCAGATATCATATTAAAGTTTATGTTGTTATCTCTTGTCATAGCACAACAATTACAAAAAATGTTTTGCTCTGGTGGCTTATTTTATGACTGGAAGCATTCAATATCAATATATTCTTTTACAAGGGGGTACTTACTGTACAGTCATCATAAATACAACGCAGAGATAACTTGTATTACCCTAGTGAATATGTGCACAATAAAGGATACATACAATAGATTTCCAAATACAGAGAGGTATATTTTTAGTGATGATGATCTTGAAATGAATTCCTAAACAAGCAGGATGCTATAAACTAAATCAGTTATTGCTGGCTTTTCTTTGCATGTTTTGTTCTGAAAGCCTCCTGGCTGTGGCCGTTTTCCCCATTTCTTCCCATATTCCTTCAAGGCTTTCTGGCTGGCTAGCCAGCATGGCACGAGGAGGAGGAGGAGGAGAGGGAGGAAGAGGAAGAGGCAGAGAAGGGTGGCAGGTTCACAGGCCCTGGCTGCCCAGGGAGCAGAGGAGCCCTGCTAATGCCTGCAGCCTCCCTGCCCCGCCTGCTGGCACAGCTGGGGAGGTTGTGCCTCCAGCAGGTGAAATCAGAGTGACTTCATGCCCTCTTCTTTTACAATTTCATCACCCATCTTTTGAGTATTTCTTTTCCACAATGCCTTTTTAGGTGGCACTTCAGCTTAACATAGAGCAGCATCAAACAGTAGTGGCAGAGCTACAACAACAATATAAATTTCTAGTAGCAGTCCCTCGCTGGGGATGGGGGATGTTTAAGCCACGTGAACTACTGCAGTAAATACCAAACCACGGTTGCTTTCTTTTCCACCTTTCCTCTCCTATTAGGAGAAAGTTTGATGCCTTTTAATGGCTTTAGGAACCAAAGAAATCCTTCTTCAGCACGTTAAACCATCACTTTGGGCATAAACATATTATAAATTAAGTTACGTAGTTTTCTTACCTATGTAAAACATTAATGCCTTGATTATAATTTTGCAAGCTTGCTATTTTTTAATTTCTCTAGGACAACATAATCAGTTTATTCTTTATGTTTTGAATTTGATTCTGCCCTCTGATACATTGCATATTATAGCAAATACTAATAGAAGCTAGCTAAATAGGCTGTGACAATTAAATTAATAATGCATTTTATTTGCAAGTGTTTAGTCTTCATGGTTTGACTGATATATGCAAAGATGGTAATTTATTAAAAGTAAATTCATGTAATTGTACTACAGAATTTGATGGACCAAAAAAAGTTGTCAGCATGACTATCATCAAAAACAGAAAATTGAAAAGAAGTTCAAAAGGGGTCTTGAAAAAAATAGTTATAACCCATACACCCTAAGAAATTGAGGCCCTTTTAACAAACTTCTTCGAATGGAATTGCTGGTGGTAAACATTGAGATAGTTCTGAAAAGGAGAGAAAATTCCATTTACAATTTAGTAAGCAGTACTTAACTTTGCACCTTGCTCTCCCTGGTTTTCCATCACTATCAGGGCTTTTTATGCACAAAAGGGAGGAGTTATGGAGGCTGGGGAAGTGTTTGCATGGGCAGATACAGAAAACGAATGTAATTAACAATGAGATTGCTACTAAAACATCTTTTGTTTAGGTTATTTTCTTTTTTTAAAGACAGAATTGGTTTAAGGCGAAAATACTGTGCAGTGGGAAATCATATAAGTTTTTAAAAAATGGACTTGTAGTAAAATATCTGCACATTTCAGACACAAAACCCCCTACTGCCTAGTCCATTATGATCATTACCATTTAATAGCTAACTCAAAAGTGGAATGTTTTAACAGAAAGAATTCCTCTAAGGTATATTTTTCTGTTATTGGAACTGTGATACTGATTTATTGTCAACTTGAATGTGTCTCAAAACTGGCATGTTATCTGCTAAGTCCAAGGCCAGTACATATTTGGTACTTCAGTGTCAGTAATCTTCATGGGACCTATAACTATATCTTATTGGCAGGATAAATCTTTGGCTACACCTTTATTGTGTCTAGGAGACATTGTGGTTGAGGACAAGGTGAATGCATCAGTAATGTTAATGGTGCCAAGTTCTAATTTCTGTTACATCATTACTTAGGTGAAAATTGTGTCAGAACACAGAACAAATAGATGTTTCATTGTTAAGGTATACACATACACACACACACATAAAAATAGGAGCAACAAAATAAAAATAAATTTACTAAGTCATTCATCAGTGAGATTGAATTCTGCCACTGTAAAGTACAACTATGGATTTAGAAATTTTTATATAAAAATACACATAACTATTCTTTAAGGATTTTTTAGAGAGACCATTAGTACTGTAAAATATACATTTTTTAGCATATGATACTTTTTTCACTAGAGTTCTATCTGATACATTTCATTAAACAATTCTTTTACATAAGAAAAGGCTGCAGAAAAGCCTTTATAGTTGTTTAATTACCTCATCTTCCTTATGAATTTTAAATGATGAGTTGCCTCTGAAATAACTTTGCATATGAGTAATCCCATGGACTCAAATAGAAGTATTCATATATATAAAGTTACTGGTAGCACAAGCAGTCACTGAATTGGAATATCTGTTATAAAACAATTTCTGTAAAGGCCATTAAAAATATTCAGTTTTGCAAGATTCTGGTATTTTTTATTTGCTTTAAGAATGGGATTGATGTTGCAGTTCTAGTAACATCAAATGAAGATAATATGATTTTCAAATGATTTTGATTGATTGAAAAAACTGTGCAGTGATTTCAACTTTAGAGCAAGAGCTATAGGTAAATACCTACTACTGTGTAAAAGCATCCGAAATAGTTTGAGATGTTCTGTCAAATGATGTTGGAATATAACACACTTCTAAAATTTGTTTATTTTTTATGCAATTGCTTTGAAGTAAAGAGGAGATTCCTGAGTGCCAGTTGTTTAATGTGCTTGCATAAGCCCATCTGGATTTTTGAATATTAAATTCTACTAATATGAAAATATCATAAAATATACAAAACTGTAGGTATATCAGTGGAAGGGATTGCTGAGGTCTGAAAGAAAAGTAGCCAGGAAAAATGAATTCAGGGTTGATGTTCTGTATATTATTTAGAAAACTGTCCTGTAATCAACTGCTGTGTCCTGATATCTCCATTTTGAATGTAAAACTGAAAGTGTATCAAGTCCATCAGTGCAACCCTCTTTTATTTAATTGAACTGTTAATTCTTCTTTTGAAGCATTTTTCTTTCTTTGAGTAGAGAAATTTGTGATAGTAACTATTTGATATGCCTGTTTTGGATTATGCTACCCCAAACTTAAAAAGTAAAAACATCCAGTTTGATGTTACAGCAAATTTTGGGTAAACAAGTGGCAAAAGTCACAAAGTGATGTGCCATACATACGTATGAAAGTAAGTTGTTCCAATCACATGTCCCACCTTCCTGCTTTCATTGCATAAGTCAACCACACAGGCCAAGAGGATAAGGGTTAGTATGCAATCAGTTTGTAATAACCTGCTCATGTTCTGAAGGAATGAGTTCTATATGTGGCTATCTCACAGAAGGGTTTCCAGTTAGAGACACTGGTAGTTCATATGGATCCACTGCACAAGAGGCTACCTGTAATACCGGATGGTGGTGTGCTGAGTCTTGCCTTCAAGCTTTGTCATCACCTTTTACTGCTTCTTGCAAATGAGTTTGAGCTTTTCAACTGAAACCCAACACTACTAGGTTAACTGGATAGGAATGAAAAACTTCACTTAATTGATTATTTCCTGCATTTTGCTTAAAAAGGGTCTTAGAGAGTTACATAATCATTCTTTGAAAAAACCCTAAGGAAAGAAATGTAGCTTTTTCTTGAAATATTTTTGGAAATTTGCAATGAGGGGATGTGTGTGGAAAGGACTCAATTTTAGCTGTGTTTGGGAGCTGAATTTTTGCCCAAGATGCATGTTCAGCTTTCCATGTTTTGGAGGCTTACCCGACCTTTTGAAGCAGTATTTCTCTTTGGTGTTTAGCTCTTGTCTGGTGCTGTGCTATGTCAGAGTGTGAAACAGGTTCCATAAGTAGAGGCTCCATAATCACTTGTTTTCTGAGTGCTTTTCTCTGTCTGCGGCTGACCAAGGAACATAAGGAAGCTGTTGGGGTTACCTATGATTCCTCAGGTACTGGAAGCAGAAGATGTGCTAAAAATTCACAGCTTTTCCTCATGGCTTTTTGTCTGTACACACATCATATGCATTTGCTTTGCTACAAAGAAATTAAGACTAGGCAGGCATTTATACTTTTGAAGACTGCTATCACAAAGACAAGTGATGACTTCAGCATATTTTCAGAAAGAAAAATAATAAGGACTGTAAAAGAATGAAGTTCTTTTACTACTACTCATTATTTGTTCTTCCTATCAAATCCTGGCAATATTAGAGTTTAATTCAGAAGGAAGGGCAATCTGAAGTAAGTTTATTTTAATTGCTAGGTGTGTGAGATGTTTTGGAAATTTCTGTAGTCAGCAACAGTCTTCCTGTTGTGAAGGTTTAGCTGCTATGGTTAGAAAATAGAGAGAAGACCTAATGGGATTCATGCCGTCCACAATGAGCACCTTTGGCTAATTTAAAGCATCATAACAAGATATAAATGATGATCTCACATTCATAAACAATCAAGTACTGTCTAGAGCATAGGTTATTAGTTCCATTAGCAAACGTATGCTAACATTGTCTGTGGATCTGTGGAAAACAGTGTGGGTAGCTGCTGAAAGCTCCAGCTTTATTTCACAATGGTTTGTTTCCAAGGAAAACACAGTTCCTTGTTGCATGCCATTGGCCAAAAAGTAGTGAACTGCAAACTGATCTCTCCTCTGTTGCAGTCAGCTGAAAGTAAGTTGTTCCTGTTGCGTGTCCCAGCTTGCTACTTCCACTGTGTAAGGCAACCGTGTAGGCCAAGAGAATAAGGATTAGGATGGAAGTATATCTCTAGATCCCTTTTTACCCGTGTGGGACTGGTAGCAAGGGACCTGTCCAGACAGTTCTGCAGTCTATGTTACACTGCTTTGAGGTTTGTACTCCGTGACATTTATGGATGTGAAATGTTTCATGTCTTGGGTGGTATCATGACTTTTAACTGTGATCAGTCTATATAATAGAACACAAATATTTATTGAGAACACTGTAAAGGAAATGGAAACATAGTCTCTTGACCATGCTGCAATGAAATATTTTCCATACATTCTGAATAATCGAGAGGAGTATTTTGTAAACTTTGGAAGTAAAAACAGAAGTTCTGTGGCAAATGCTGTATATGACTGATGGTAGAAGCTTACTTTCTACCTTTTAGCCACACATATCATAATTCTTGCATCAAGTTATAATGCCATCAGGACTACTTCTCTGTGGCCAAAGCAGTTGCATAATTACTAAGTACAAATGTTTGTTTGTTCTGGTTTACTTAAGTTTCAGCACCTCATGGTGGAAAGAAAATGCTGGAGAAACATGTTCTGGAATTGAACAGCACCATGAACACAATTCTAAAATTAGCACCACAATGTTATAATGTTTAAAAAAAAAGTTGACTGAGATTTAAGTAGTAGAAACATGGAGGTCTTCTTGTAGTGTAAAGACAGTCTTCTGCAATATGAGCCTGCATGGGGTGCTCTGCAGTGATCTCTTGTGGGTAGAATCATAGGACCAGCTTAGAAGGGGACTCCAAAGATCATCTAGTCCAACCTTTCTTGGGAAAGGGAATCTAGAGGAGATCATCTAGCACTCTGCACTGTGTCCAATCACATACTGAAAATTCTCTATGGTGAGAGCTCTGCCACATCCCTGAGGAGGTTGCTCCAGTGAATGATTGTTCTTACTTAATTTTTTTTCTGTTAAGATGAAACTGTTCCCAGTGTAATGTACTTTTTGCCCCTTGTGTTCTCTGTGTTATACTTCCTTGTGAAGAGAGAGCCTCTGTTGTCTTTGCAGCACCTCTTTAAGTCCTGGAATACCATGATGAGGTCCCCCTCTTCTCTTCTGCAAGATGGTGAACAGAATGCTGGCTGTTCTACCTTGGGGTTTTGTTTTATACAGAAACTTTTGCTGCTGTCTATTGATAGTGTATTTTGTAAGAAAAGAGTAACAGTAGCATAGTGCATCTTAAAACACTTTTTGATCTTCAAAGTTAATTTGAATGGCACAGTTCTGTGTAAAGAGCAGTAGTAATTACGAGGCTTCATAAGTCAGTTTCATACAGATCGTTCCACCTTCTCCTGCTGTCATAGAAGCATAGAATGGCCTGGGATAGAAGAG
>VZTZ01011589.1:320269-355269 GCA_013400955.1 Drymodes brunneopygia | reverse complement strand
GTTTTCATATACGATGCGTCTGAAACTTGTGATTTTAAAGTCTTCTTTCTATCTTCATTATGCTTATGTATTGTATAGATTTCTCCACGTAGAATGATGTTCAGTTTCACTATCTCTAGAGCTGCAAGACAAATAGAAGTGTAAACAGAGACCAGATGCATTATTTTACATAAGAAAACCTTGCTCCCACTTATCATGTATGAACTGCTTGTGTTTGAACACCTGTAGCTCACTGACAGTACCCTTCAGAAAATGATTGGTTTTGTACCATTTATATAAGACATGGCTCATTGTAGACAAATGAGAGATAATTTCTAGAATTTCAGATCCATTGAAATCTTCAGATCCTTGTTTTTGTTGACCACTATCACTCTGTGTAATGCTGTACATTCATAGTGCTGCAAGCAGATTCAAGGTAGAGGCACCAAAAACCCAGTCCTCCTATTGGCTTTCTGAAAATTTTCATGCAAGTTCTTCATCAGGAGGCCATCGTTGTCTGAAAGAGGTATGGAGATGCCATATGGCTGTAAATGGCCACCTCAAACCTCATGCAGAAAATGGCTACTGCTTGTGGCTAAAACAATATAGTTGCCCAATTTCCGACATGTTAAGCTGGTTTCCTTCCAGCTGCTAATTGAAAAAGGTAAAGAGTTCTGCTGATTGTGAAGTCAGTGTTACCCATTTATAGCTATGTATGATTTCATCACTCATGGACAACCTCACTCATATAAGGGTTGTTTCTACAATATTTTGTTTCTGCAACATGGGAATTCTATATTCCCTTAATTTTAAGCACCCTGCAAGTAGGCACATGTTATTCTAAAAAAATGCAATGCTGAACCAGTTTTGTTGGCCACTGAAATTTCATCTTGTTTGCTCACTTGTTGACATTTTTACTTGTCAGTTTTCTGAGTATTGAATGATACAGTCAAGAGACAGCATGAGGGCAGAAAGCATAGAGATACTAGCACAAATAGATGAGTTTATTAATAATTTTACTTTATGGTATATGCATAGCAAGTGCATTTGTACAGAGTTAGCTAAATACTGATTTATGCCTATCTAAGTAAAAGAAAAGCATTAAAATACTTCCTATCATCTTGAATCTCTAAAATGTCTGATAGTTCGTATTTCATAAAGTCACACATATGAGAAGTTGGCTTTTGCAAAACAAGCTCTCTGATTATCTGATATCCTCCGGAAGGTTAGGAGAGTTGTTTCCTATATTACTTAGGAAAAAATTTCTTTTTACAATTGAAAATGTCAGCATCAATTTAAAGTAACACTAAGCATGTGCTTGCTTTCTGAATATTATCCTCCTCCACCTCCCCTCCAACCACCCTGCTGAGGATCTGAGTGTGACAGTTTGATTAGATCATCAATCCTTACTGTTAACAGCACTTTTCCTGAACACCTGGGTTGCTAGGTCACATCTGAGTTTAGCTACCGTTGTTTTAGTGACCTAACGTGCATTCACCATAGCAATTTACATTTAGCCCTCAAATTAAAAGTTACCTTAGAACAACAGTTTGCTTTAAAATGACCTTTGTTCTCATGTGGAAGTTATGCTATATGATGTGATAAAAACTATAAATGATGAAACAGATTTTTGTATTTGAGATGTGGTTACTTACTTTGATAGAGCTCTCAAATAAGTCTGTCTAAATGCTGTCTTGAAAGCAAAGCTCAGGTAGGAATACTTCTACTTAATTGTCTGTCAGTGTGGAAGAATTCTATGTAGATTTATAATCTTCTATTTTGATTTAATGGTGTTATTCTATACTAAGTTAAGTAATCACATTTGTCATATCCTTACAATATTTTTGTAGCTTTTCTTCCCTAAAAGTCTACTTTTGACTTGTCAGTACAGTTTGATTCCTATTTTTCCTGTTTTTGGGAAAAATATCAGCAAAGGTGAATACCTACCAACAATTTCAATGCAAATGGTTGAGCAGCAGACAGCAACATAAGCATGCTATAAAATGTAGTCGTTTTCTGAATCTACAGTAATCTTTTGTTTTTCCTCTGAATTTTCCTTTGCTGTGATGAGGAATATAGGATATTCGTAAAGTTATCAGAGGAAAATTCATGAAGCATTTAATTAAAAATCAGTTTAGATTTTTCCTTCTGTTTTTGAGTGAACAAATAAAAGCACAAAATGGGACAGTGTTGCACTGCAAGAGCATTCACTTTTAGCAGTATATATGAAGTAACAATAGTAGTTAATGGAAATGCTTTGCTTTGTGCTTTCTCTCATGTTTGTTGAATATGCTTTCATATATATTCTTAAATCAAATGTAAAGCTTCTTGTAAGCTGTTACAGTCATGCCATTGTTGCACATCTATGAAATTAGATACCAAATGATTATTTCCATTAAATTGGTCAAATGTGAAAGAGAGATCTGAAGGCCAAGTGTAGAATTTAAAAATAAAAACATTTCTTTAAGTATAAGGTTTATAATAGAGGGGTGTTTCCCCCCCCTCCTGTAGCAAATATAGTTTGGAATTAAAATGCAATACATAAAACACATATACATTTTGGGGCCTGATTCGGTGTCTAATTAAATCAGTAGAAAGTATTATTTGGATTGGGATCATTAATGAAGCATAATTTTGCTTGTTAAGCAAAACTCTAATTAGACACTATATTTTAAATATTATTTTGTATATATGCTACTGTTCAAGAACGTGTTTACTGTGTCCTCTGAAATATGTGAAGTGCCTACTTCTGTTAATCCATATTCAAAACATATGTCGTGGTGGCTTCTGAGAATTCATAATAAGAATAAAATTAAAAACATGGATAAATCTATGCAAGACTAAAAATTCTGCAGCAAGCACACAATATACATTATTTTAAATGCTAATTCATGGTAAAGTTAATAGTAAAAAAATATAAAGGAGCTGGAGTACATAATCAGACTGTAGAAAATGCTCAGCTTTCCATCAATGTCATGTAATATAGGGTCAATAGGATGTTTGAAGAAACAGCTACCATGGAAGAGGTGACATAAGAGAGTAACTCAAACAGCACTTCTTTATCAGTGATATTATGCAAATAGAAAATGCTAGGCCTTGATAAAAACATACTTGTTAAAGTCCTTGAATTTTTTTGAAAGAAAGATAATTTGTAGGATGTGAGAAATGTGATATTACTTTATACATGTTTATTTATTATGATAGTTATGAAACTGCATTATTTATAACCATATGAATCCATGCAATCAGAAATTTTTGAAAACTGATACTTTTGGGGACAGCTTTTGCATGCTTCATAGCTGTTCACGAAATGTTTGTTTTATTTTTTTAATTTGAGGAAATTTATTTACAACTTTTTAGTTTGATGTAATTTTTACTTCACTGCTTGTTGTTTTCCAGATCAGAGTAAAAATTGCTGAAGTTTGAAATTTGGCCATAATAATCATCACTGACTATTGATGGTCACCCTTTGTGTGTGTTGTTTTGGATTACCAGATTATCAGTATATTCCCCTTTATGTATGGGGACTTCGTAGGTGAAGATTATTCTTTGGTTTACAACTTTTCTCTTACATATGATTATGTTGGCATGAATTCTGTTCCCATTGGAACAAATCAGATGTTTGCCTTAATGCCAAACAATGCAGCGTTTTATTCTCATGCACTCTATAAAGATTGTTAAGTTTGCTATTGGGTGAATAATAAAAATTGTAATAGTTACTTACTGAGTAAGAGAACATTCACACTCAGGTAGAAAAGCAGGACAGATCCACAGACTAACTCCTGGTATATCATGATACATTTACTGTTCAGTAAAAGTGTGCACTTCTGACTTGGGGAGAGACGAGCATGTATGAATTTAGTCTTTATTGTACTGTATCTTTATTGAAAACATGTATTTATTCACAGCAATGTGTCTCATGCAAGTTACCTCTCTGTATTAGCCAAGACAAGGCATTAGTAGTTTCCATGAAGGTGAAGCAAGGTACATTCAGCACCTGTATCTCTTCCCATTGTTCCAATTTTTCCATTATTCAAGGAATGTCATTGCTGTTTTCAAAGAGATTGCAGGAATTCTCTTACCTGTGCTAGTTATATCAGTTAAAAGCACACCTTTTTGGCTGTGTGAACAGAGAAACCCAATTGTGTGGAGAATAGAATGCATTTAGAATACAGAAGGTTGTCCAACATAGTTGCAAACTATGTCTAAAGCTAGAATGTTTTTAGTGTTATGTTTTGTAAAGTAGTTCCTCCCCTGGCCAGACTTCACTGCTCTTCAGGCTTCCCCTGTGGAAGAAGGGCTGTTCAGTGAGTACATGCAGCAAAGGAGTGTGGATTCTGCTGCAGTTATGTTTTCATCACCAGTGGCAGTCATCTCAGTGGCTTGGGTAGTTATACCTTTTTTGTGTTTGATTTTCATTCCACTTACAAAGTCAGTGTAGTAACACTTACTTCACAGGCACTGATGAGAGCTTGTGAAGCATTGCAAATAGAACTATGATGATTTTTTTCTTTTGTTGGAGTGATGTGATAAAACTGTTGTGGCTGTCACACTCTGAAAGAAAGAGATTTGATGTGCTTTTGAAATGCTAATCTGAAGGACAGGAATGCTGGGGGAGAGAAAGTGAAGATCTTTCTCCAAACAGGACTTCTGATCAAGCTAGAGACAGAAGCTCTTATGGATGTAACAGATCTGGAGAGAGTCACCAAACAATTGTTAGGGAAGGGAATTCCTTGCAAATGGTGCAGAAGCTTCCTTTTTCCTTAATTTCTCTGTACCTGAGCTGAAAACACAGCTGTATGTGGAGTCAATCCAGTAGACTCTTAGTTTTATTTTCAGGTTAGATTCAGCTGCCCTCTGACAGCAACTTTTTTTGATTTGTGTTCCACATAATTTCAGAGAATGGTCCTGATTCAATTCTGCTTTTTGTGAAAGCTTTTTGTGAAGACTCAGCCTTGGCAGAGTTCAGACTAAGGACTCCCATACAGTATGGTCTGGCTATCAAAGGTTTTATTTTCCATTTGGGTTTGACTTAATTTTCTAGTTTAGTTGTTGAGAAGCGTAAATCAGATGTCTAATGCAAATATTTTTTTAATTTCATTAAGGTTTGCTCTGGCTTTAATTAGTATTGTTTTCTATGATGAATTTTACACAGGCAGTTTTAAGAAATGCTGTACCTTGATGGTGTACATCTCTTTTGCTTTGTTAGTGTGCATTAGCAGGCTGCTCTAGGCAAACACAGAAAAGGGAATCCAGTGGACTGAGTGAGAGACTGAAGTTTGTATTGATGTGGGTCGGAGGAGAATGTTGTATGTCCCAAGAGGATGGGATTTAAAAGAAGGATATGGGACATTGTTCATAAGGGGCAAAGCCATGCAAATGCCTCATTTTTTTTTCTTCCTTGTTTCTGCAACATTCTGACCTTCTGTGAAAGAAGTTTTAAGGGAGCATGAGGAGCCTTTAACAGTAATGAAGTTACTTCATTTTACAGTAGAATCCTTTCAGGACAAATTTCAGTATAGTAACAAATCAGTATACTTAGAGCTTATAAAAATTATGCTAGATTTGCATTTTTGATCACAATATAACTTACCATATTGAAAAAGTTCATTTTTATAGACAGTACATTTGGAACGTACTTCGTATTTTTTACTTTTACCTCAGATATTAAATACCTTTGCTTGATGATATGCCTATGATACCTACATCTTGTCTCCCAGTTAGTCACCAAAAGGAATTTTCACTTTTTGTGCAAGCTTATGATTCCAAATTACACGAATGGAAAGATGGGTGATGGTTTTTAACCTCTTAAGATTCCCTTTTCCTTTCTAAATTTCATCTTTTCCAGGTTTAGCATGTTGGTCTGTCAGTCTCTAGGATTTGTCAGGGTTATCTGTTAGCATCAAAGTCAGAGGAAGACATTGAGAAATACAAAAACATTATTCTTTAAGTCTGTAGGCTTGCTAGAAGGATTTTAGAAGAAGCACAAAATAGACAGCAGAGGGGGCCAGGCTCTCTACATCGCCATCCCAGTTGCTGTCAATTTATTACAGTGATTTTGTTATGTGGACAGAGATTCTCTGGTTAGCCCATATAGTTATTATAGTGTTATTCTGTTCCTGTTATTCTGCACTTACTGGGAAAAGGAATGGAAATTCAGGGGACATTTTTGAGTAGCTTTTGTGACTCCGCTTTCTCATACACTTAAAGAAAAAAAAAGGAAAACCCACAAAGAACATAATCATTAATTTTCTTATGACTGCTTTTTTCCCGTAACACTAATGTGACCATGTCTTGAGAATGGAAAGGAACTCCTGTAAATATGAGGACCTGATAATGCTGAATCACCAAATCACTTTCTATATAGCTAGAAATTCCAATCCACTGCCTCATCAACTGCTGTTCTTGCAAAACAAGAAATTATATATAAATTCAAAATATTATGTAATTTTATTGGACACCGTTTTGGTGCATGTCTTTTTTCAGGTACTGTGTTAGTTCAGGAGATAACATTTATCAAAAAATACATGTAAAATACTCTGATTTTCTGTTTGTTTTTTTCTGCAAGCACACATGTGCTAGTAATATGTGTCATGAATGATATCTTTCTGCACCTTGTTGTTCCATTTAGTATACAGTTCTTAGCCTGTTCTACATTCATTGGGTCAGTACTTACTATTGCTGCCTTTGTAGACCATTATCTTATTTTCCTGAGAAAGCACAGAGAGGAACATTCCTTTCAGCTGAAAACTAGTGTACTTCTTAGCCCCAAATGGTCACTTGACTTAACATTTGTAAGGACACCAGCCTTGCATCAAGTGTTGCCCAGGTGAACTCCATTTCCAAAAACCAAACCAAGCAAACTAACAAACCCCCTTCCCTAAAAAAATCTTGAGTTGGACCTGGACTTACAGGAATGGGCTCACTGTGGCTACATCTTCAGCAAATGATGCATACTTCAGGATATAGTTACTTTATGTGCTCTCTTGTAGTTGACTTTATTCTTGCTTTTTAAAAATGAAAATAGACCAAATGGAGCAAAATGACACATGCTACTTTTTTAAGGTCATGTAAAAGGTCATTTAGATCCGCATTCAGGAGTCAGACATTCTTCAGCTAGAAACTGAATTCTGTAGTTTGAAGTTAGTGAAAGGAAATGATAGTACATACATTTTTCATTAAATGTATCTATTATATCTTACAACTGTTTTAAAAAACAGATGTGGCATCAACATAGCTATAATGATATACTGCAATTGTCCCTGGGTTAATGCAGTGAAGATACGACCTCTTAGAAACTGCCTGCTGTGCACACTTACTGTAGTTGCCCTGTTTTCATCAGTGTGATTTTAAAAAGCATAGGAATAGGGGCTGCACTTCTGATGAGGCATATAAAAAAAAGGAATAGAGCGATGTGCAATGAAGGTCTAATTAATTTATTTAGAAGGATCACGTTTGGAAATGGTTGTTGTGGCTTTTCGAAGAGTCAAAAGAGAACATCAGTCTTCTAGGTACACTACTGTATCTCCTCAGGTAATGGGAAGATAAGAACTCTTAGAGAGGTTTCTTCCACTTTATACTGTGTTGTTTCAGTTTATTCCAGATTATAGAACCTTTATGTGATCTAATTCTTGTTCATCTAATATAATTTTGTTCTTCTGTTTTGAAATGCTTCTTTAACCTTTTTTTAAAAAAGTTACAAAAATAGAAGTTGCTTTCTACTGTAAATTTACTGGCAGAGTTCAGGTCATCATGCAAATGTAGGACAATGGCAGAATTGTCGTGACGTGTACAGAGGAGTTTGATAAGGTCTCTCAACTGGTACAGTGAAGGGTTGCTTTCTTCCCTGTGTTAACACTGAAACATTAAACAGAATGGACACTGGATTTTGGTGCTTTGCTGATAAACAAGTTGAATGTACACTGGTACAGTGATGTATTGCAGCGTCCTTGTGTCTGTGAATGGACTTCTCACAGATTCAGAAGTAGGATTCTATATATAACCCGCTGTATGTAGGGAGGTTGTGAATAGTTTTACAAATATTCTTCTTTGGGATACTGCTAGTGAAAAAAAACCAATAAAAATGCAATTCACATCAGCTGCTGAAAATCTCTGATCCACTTTCCCTAACATAGACAGCAACTTCTGAAAATATTTATGAGGCTGCTTTCTGATGAATGCTTGATATCATCCCTTAGGATATGATCTCTTTGTTGGATTAAAGGCACTAGTCCTTGCATTAAATGATGCTGGGTTTTTTCATCCTAATGCTCTTTACATGTATCTCTTTTAGATGGTGCCGTCTATTATTTTGCTCAGCCTCCTTACGTTTATCTTCCCTATGAAACAGCTGTTAGTTCACCAAACAAATTTTGAGATGATTTTCCTTCAACAGTTTGCAGGTTCTGAAAAATCCATTCATATCAAAACCATATTCCTTTTGCTCCGTGTGTGTGCGTGTGCATGTGTGTGTGTGGTATTTTTTATGTTGACCTGAAGATTTGTTTTACTCCTGGACCTGTGTAGCTGCTTAGGGGGTTGTATTCCCACTGTGCTGTTTACTCCCATGTTGTCTGATCCATCAGCAATCTAATTCACAGATAGTATCATAATTCATGATGTAATAAATCTTCTACATTGTTTTGTAGGGGAAACTTATTAAAGATAAAAACCTCATGTGGCAGTTGCCCTTTCAGCAGTTTAAGCTTTTGATTCTTGCTTTCCATCTTAAATGTGCACTGATTATGCCTTGACACCTCTCCTGCTACACATTCATTTTTCTGTGGTCTTTCTGACAGACTGACATGAAACTGGTTGCTTTTAGCTCTTGCCATTGCTTTCAAAGCATGTGTTCTGGGCAGTAAGTTTTCTTTCCTTTGCAGGTAAGCTTCATTTCGTGTTTGTTTCATTAAACTTTTTTTCGCAGAAAATTTACTGCAAAAATTGTCTGATTACAAACTGTACTACCTCAGTGCTTAGAATTCAGTCTGCCATTACCATTTGTGCCAGATATTCCAGTTGTGTTCTTTTGTAGATCTGTTGCAGATTATTTAATTATCAAGATTTTATTTTGAAGATAGACAGAATTAGAATGTAGTTTAAAGGCAAATTCAAATTGTTATTCATTCTGCCTTCTTCTTAACATACTTTTTTGACATAGGAGAATTTTGAAAATTTCCTGGGTATCAAATATTTTGGGTGGAAATTATTTAATATTTTGATTGTTTCTATTTTTGTTGGTCTCTTAAGTTGATCAGAAGCTTTAAATGTAGACTTTGATGATAGCTTTTTGCTGATCATGAATAAAATATTTCTAGAAGTCAATTAGTTTTGAAAGCCAGAGCAAACCCAAAGCACATTAAATCCAGAGTTTTTTCAGAATGACTGATTATATTACATAACCTAAGTAGAAGTTGAGATTTGTTAGAAAAGTAAGTGTACAATAAGGAGTGAGTTTAGATGAAGAGTCTTGGCGTGTCAAGTTTAATTTAAGTGGCATCTGAGTAAACAGAAGTTTGGGCATAGTAAATAAGCTGAACAATTGCTAAGGACCGTGTTCCATTCTGGTGCCTCAGGTTAAGGATTATAGGTGACACTTGTGATGAATTGAACTTCGCAAAAATGTTTGTAATAATTGGTTCAACTGCTTCCTAATATGAACATCTGTCATAGCCTTTTAAAAGGTGGACCTGGAAGAAAATGCCTAGTGATCATCTAGTCCCTTCTCCCAATCATAATTTATATGCAAACATAAGTATTGTTTCCAAACACATTGCTACAGTCAAAATATTCTTTGATAGATGATTATGTCACTAATTTCTGAAAGTGTCTTTCAAGGGGACAGTTCTGCAACTTCCATGGTGCTTATTCCACCACATAACTGCACATGCTGAAACATGATGCTTTGTAAAGTTTAGGAAGCTCAGATTCATTGAGAACACAGAGTTTTAGACAGGGATTTGAAGTTTTTCAGAGGAAAGGTAGTTATCCTGGTGACTTCCTACCAGAATGACTTTGCTATCAATTTAAGAATTTATTGAAGTTGCATACCTCTATAAATTTCAGTTTCTATATTCATAATAGCAATTTGTTTGAAGAATCATTTTGCTGGCTTCAGAGATTCTGGACAATATATTCCATCCTCCATTTACCTTCTCTGTGTATAGTTTATGCTTATTGCTAAGGGAATGTTAATCAGACATCTCTGCTGGTGTAGTCCTGTCCCCTGGGTCTTTTGTTCTCATTGCTTCTCTGAGAACTGCTTAGCTAGAACCACAGAGGTGACTGGCTGCATCAGTGATGGGAGGTCAGTCTGCTCTGCACTGACTCCCACATCAGGAGAAATTGGATATAGTCAGAGGAATGAGTCATTGAGCCAAACTGTGTTGTCCTCTCCCCTCATGTTCCTGACTGAGCTCTCCCTACTGTATCTCCCTGTGGTGCAGGAGCAGCATCACACCACGATTCCCACCAGCATTGTATTCTAAAACTGTGCTTCTTCCCCTTCTGCATTCCTCCTAGAAATTTCACACAAGGAGATGCAAGGAAGATATTCTGATGAAAGAATCAGAGGAATAGAAATAGCATTTTGCTACATGAAGCTATTGAGTAAATCTGTGTAAAAGAACAGCTGTGTGGGCCCCATTATCCTTGCTTGCCCTATTGTGCTGTAAGGGGATTAGAGGAGGAGAAGGAATTTTTTCTGGGGAACCTATTAAAATCTGTAGCTCAGGTATCATCAAATTTACATGACCAAGGGACAAGGCCTATGGCACATTTTTTATCAGGCCCAGATTGCAGGACTGCAACATTTACAAGAGCTGCAATTGGGAGATCCCCAAAGTTCTGACCATGCAGTGATGTGATGCTGGTGTGAAGCTCACTCTCAGGGTGAATCAGTAGAGTCAGCCTTCATAATCATCGGCTTTGCTCCATCCAGTCTGCAGTAGCTGCAGTTCACTCTGCCATCTCACACCGAACCAAGTTCCAGGATAGGAGCTGTGCTCGAGTAGTCTGTGAGCTCCATGGGACTGAGAAGCAACCAGCTCACATTGCCTGTGGTAACTGGTCAGAAAGGCTGTAGAAGTTTCAGAGAAAGAGAGGTACAGATGCAGAGAACAGTTGATTTGGTATGCACCCTCATTCTGCCACAATTGTCCTTGAACAAAATGAATGAACATAATACTGTATCATACAGTGTTGTCTTGCAATCAGTTGCTCTATTTCTTTCTACTGAGAGCATCAGTTCAGTTGAGAGGGGCACTCTGTTTCCCCGTGGCTGTACATAGTTGATCCTACATTTTCCTTTGGCACCTCCAAGATAAATTCAGTCCCTAACAGCTGACTGGATATGTGTGTGGGAGAGCTGTCCTTGTGTGACTTCATATCTTAGTACAGAAGAGTAAGGGGATAGATACTGGAACAATAGTAATAAGGGTAAAGAGCCATGAACAATAAAAAAAGTAAGTCATACTGCAAAATTTTTTTAAAAAGATTTTCATGCAGTAATGTTTTCTGTGATGTAAACTTTTAAGAAGTAATTCAGTGCTATACCTCACAAAATTTGGTTTATGTTGCTCCATGTGAAAGTTGTTGATTGCATTAAAAAGTAAGTGTAGGGACAGTAAAGAGAAGTGCTAAACCACCGATTTTAAGGAATGTGACAACTAAGTGCTTCTAGAATCTGCAGTACAAGTTAAATCTAATGTATTTACTAGGGATGTAGGAGGAAGATTGAATGCTACATTAATTACATTCACAGATGGTCATAAAATTAGGATATTCAACAAATACAGAGAAGGTTATAATACAGAAGGACAGAAAGAGGTTGGAAATATGAGCAAGAGATAAAATGAGGTGTGCTAGAAATATGTAAATGAAAACATCTGAAACTATGCAAAATATGAATATTCAATGATAGAAAAGTGTTGAAAAGGAGATGTTAAAAAAGGTAAACCTGACAATGGAAACTGTTTAGGAATATAGTTTAAAGAAGACAAGCATACAGGGAGAGAAGGATTAAGGTTGTGTGGGCAGCCATTGCACAAATGCCCTGAGGACGTAATTGTCTTTCCTTTGACCTTGCAGTGCAAAGGCTGCTGTTTGCATTGAGCTGGCCCTTAGGAAGGAACTTTGGGATTTTACACAAGGTGAATCATCTCAGCTCATTTCCGTATTTGAAGGATGGATCTAGAGCAGGTGGTATTTAATTTAATATATTATAGCTATAGTGGTTTGTGTTGACTCAGCTGAGCCTTGTCCATTTGTTTTCATGATCTAAGATCAGCAGATCACTCCCTGTGACTAGAAGTATGTGTGGAAAAGAGGTACAGACTGTGGGACTGACTTTATCCAGTAAAAGGGTTGAACAGGAAAAGGTGTCTTTTAAAGCCAGATAAACTGTTTGAGGAAGTAGGCTCTCATCATGATGTAAGTACCACCAGGGTGGGCAGCTGAATGGGTGGGTGTTCTTACAACCGACATGGTTTCCAAGAGTTTTACACCAGAATGGTTCTTTTTAGCCCTGAAAAGTACAATAAAAGCTTGGCAGATCTTCAGGAATAAACAATCCAGTACAGAAGATATTGGTGAGCAGTACAGGGCACCCTGAACTTTGAGAATAGACAAAAGAACACTTCATGTGAAGCAGTTGTGCTTGCCTTTTAGCTAAATTAGGATTTCATTCTTGGACTGAAGAGATTTGTGTAGTCTGTATCTACCAATGAGAAGCTATCTGTTTGAAGTGTATTTATGGTTTCTAAATTAAAATTACATTTTACCATTTAATGTAAAATGTGGTGGTTTTACCTTGCTTTTAACTGTGGGCAGGACTCAGGAATATTTTCTTCATTTAGTCATTTTGTATCTAGTTCTGTGAGTTCATGTTTGAATTCTTCCAAAGAAAGAAGAATGGTTGCTGTTTTATTCTTTGATTATAAAATCAAACTTAGGCATGAATACAAAGTTCAGGGCTGGAGAATAACTTTTCTAGTCAAAAAGAGGCTTATTGGTGGACAGATGGAAAATATGAATAATAACAGCCTACGGAGACTGCAAATTTATTGATCAGGTGCCCAATAACATGAGCACAGCCGCTTTTTCAATAGCAGAACATAACTATTACCCCTAATGCAAGTTAAAAAGCACTGCACTGGTGTACCATGCATTCCAGAGGTGAGGCTGGCCCTAGCCTGTTGAGGCTTGTCGTTGAGAGGCAGGGAAGCCAGTGAATTTCCACTCATCNAAAAAAAAAAAAATTAAAAAAGCCATGGAAACATCTCCCTGGAAAAGCATTAGCAGTTTCTTTGTGCTTGTTTGGTTTTTGTTTGTTCATTTTGTTGTTGTTGGAGGGGGGTAGGCAGGGGTTTTTTTTCGACTATACCAGAAAATCATTAATGATTGTGGCGATCCTGGTTTGGTGATTACATGGATATCCTATTCATGACTGTGCAATCACTTTGGTTTCTTCCATGTCTGACTGAATTTTCAGTGCCTTAAAGGATATTTCTAAGTGGGCTGGAAATTGACTGAGATGCTCAGCAATTCTCTTGACAAATTTCTTCAACTATTTAACTACTGGTGTATTGGCAAAGCAATTACATGGCTGTGAACTGAAACAGACTTCATGTTACATGCTGACGTGTTTAGATCTCCAACAGCACACACAGTTTCACCTGTTTTCTTCATCAGTGTATTCAGTTCTGCAGTTACAGATACATAAAATGGATGTGTGGGATTGACAGTTCTTCCAGGTAGCAAATGTCTTCTGCTGCAGCTGGGACAGGAAAAATTCCTGCAGTGGAAGACAGAGTAACTCATTATCTCAGGAGGCACAGAGTAATGTTTGCTGTCTTTAGTGTGTATGTTATTTACAGCCAGAGAGTTTAAGATGGATGAATTTTTATACCACTAATCATCCTAGTTTCCTTAGCTTAGTTTCTTAGCCTTCACATAACCTCCTTAACTAGTTTTACTGATCTTCTTTTAGAGATATTAAAAACAAAAAAAGCTTCTACACTTAAATGCAGGCTCACTGTATTACCAGGTTTTGATTCCTTGAATTTACACACCATATGATTTTGTCATAAAATATATACATTCTGGAAAACATCTCTTCATTCCTGATATCAGTCCTACATTTTTTAGGCATTGTTTGTTCTAAATGCATTTTTGCTCTTTTGCAAAGGTATGAGTCTATTAGAAGTAATAGGTGGATGGAGTGGGAGGAGGGCAGAAATTGCATGATTTCATTTATTAATGTTATTTAGTGAGAATTTGAGCTAACAAGAACACAATTTGTTTTACTGAAATGGTACATACAGATGTAGCCTTATCATTTACTAAAATTACCAACTGGTCACATCAGTTAGCAGTTATTTAACTTTCCCTCATCAGTCACTGTCTTCAGTCGCAGAACCCAAGGGGAGACTGTGGCAGCTGCTGCTCTTGTAGGAAGTAAATCTTTTAAGAACCAGTTTATAGGACTTGCTGGGTGTGTTCATTTTGGCCTGGGTGCTACCCCTGAAGGTTTTCAGAAGCTGCTTCTGAGAAGGACTTGCAGCTCACAACACTTCAGTGAGCAGATACAGAATAACTTGTTCAGAGGGAATTGTTTTTCTGAACTCCAATTAAAAGCTGGCATATACTTGATTCACCACTTTATTACAATTATTCTTCCAAACTCTTTTGACCAGTCTCTCAGTGGTTTAGCTCCACCATAATTAGCACAAGTTTAATATTTGAACCTGGGAAGTTTTCCCCCTTATTTTCAGTAAAGATGTTTATGTTAACCACTAAACGTTTAAGTCTTTTCTATGAATCCATCATATTTTTGTTTGGTTGGTTTTGGTTGTTTTTTTTTTTAATTAAAAGAATAGACTGTACTGAAATTTTGAAATGCTATTTGCTGTTATATTTTCACCCAATAAGGCAGACTCTGCAGTGTTTCTCCAAGTTGCATGAGTGAGAAACATTTGCATTGCGCCCTAATGATTCCAGATTTCCAAGGTTACGTAAATCCATGCACAATTGAGAAAGGCATGCCCTAAGAAGATAGTGAAATCTTCTGAAGATTTTTTCTTTGTTGCCACTTGTTATTAATTCTTCCAGCTATGTATCCTTCAAGAAGAGTTGAATATCTGTCATTGAGTAAGGCCTATTCCAGTAGTTAAGGACATATCATGTCTCTTACAGGCAGAGTCAGAGACAGCAATATTTACATCTTTGTTTAGACTGCAGCTTAAAACATGGAATTGCATAGGGATTTTGCATACTTGAGTGAAACATGGCCACTTTATTAGGTGCTAGCAATGTATATGTGCTCAATCTTTGTGAGTAATTTTCATATGAATTAGAGACAATAATGAATTGATGCTTTGCTAGGACTGGGCTTTTTGGCATAGGATTCAAGTTCAAATTCTTACCAGAACGACAGCCTACCTTGAGGAAAAAGAACTAATGGACTGAGGAGCTCTCAGTCCTACCAAAATGTTTGTATTCTGGAAACTCCCTAAACCTCAAACTGCAATTAGGCTCACAACACTTTTAGGGTTAGAGTTTGCCTGTCCTGCTGTGCTGCTGAGGCTGAGGGGACAACCGGCTGCTGTGAAGCACTTCCTCACTTGTGACTGTGTCTTAAACCTAGTGGTTGCTCTAGTAGTACATTTCTGCCATCACTGGGAGATGACTGACCTTTCCCCCTTCTCCATTATTTGTGTTCATTAAATGGAGCCATAAGAGTCCTTTCTCAGTAGTGTGTTGGAAATTTTAAAGTATTTGACTAGTTCCTGCATGTGAAAACACTATGAAATCATACTAGTGACAGCTTTCTTTGACCACAATGCTTGTTAGCAGAGTATTAACCTATTTGGACAGGCTCTCTGGGACAAATTCCTGTTATATTGCTTCTGAGCTCTCAGTTCATGTTGATACAGTTGAATATGATTATCATAAATTTCCTATTAAACCATATCCACGTTAAGGTGAAATTCAAAGAAATCTGAAAATGTGGTTTGTTACAAGACGTTAAAATGTTATCTTAAATTTCAGAAATTAATTCTGTGCTCCAGAAATTAGCTTCCTCCAGAGCTGTTTTTTATAGTTTTTTTCCCTGCCGTGTGCCTGTAATACCAGGCACTCTTAAGCATTCTGCTGCAATATTGTTATTGCTGGAGCTTCTCATGATCAGAGCGTGGTGTTATAATCATAACTTATTTGCTGGATGTAAATGGATAGTAGCTGAAACCAAATTTCTTTTCACCTGTATAATCAAAAAATATTATTTGGATTTCTAGAGGTGAAAGGAGGCAAGCTGAAACTTCATCTTTGAAGAGAAAATTTCAGAGGCACTTTGTCACTGTCATGTCGTGGTGCAGACATCTGTCAGACTCTATTACAAATCCAACTTTCTTATTCGATGAGTTACTCAATTTGCAAATTGAGACCTCTCTGCTTTGTTAAAAATTATCACTGCTCATCCGAAAACCCTAAGTGTTTAAAAGTATAAGATGACAGCTTGAACGCTTAGGGATGTGGACTCTCCTTATAAGGACAAATTACCTTTCTGGATGTCACATTTAAATGTTTGGCTGCCTATCATCTACAGGGAATTTAGCATGATAAATCTTTTTAGATCTCTGAGAGCTGAGGAATTGTAAGTGAAGTGCATGAAAGGTGTTTGAGGTTCAGGTTTTTTTGTGTGCATCTTTTACAGAGTAGGCTTCAAACGTCTCTGATTGTAAGTACAGTAACTGGAAGATATTGCTTGAGGTCATCTCCTTTATTCAAAGATTTGAAGCTGTTGTCTTCCTTTTTCATCTAAATAAAGATTTTTTTGTTTTTATTAAATCTATGTATTAGGCTATTTTCTCGCATGAACCAGGGTGGATGAACCTGAAGATTAGAAGGTTAATTTTTCAGTTGTGTGACAAGCATACAAAGGTATAATTGTGGGGTGGATCTGGCCCATCATTTCAGTATGCCATTTTATAATTTCATTGTCAATCCCAGTAATATTTTATCTTCATAGGGGAATGAAGATATATGTGGCTTTTTATTATTTACATTAAAAATGGGTGTTGATATGGATTCCCCTGTGGCAACGAAAAAATACATTTTCTCATTCTCATTTCTTGGATTTGTGTGCATTTTGGCCTTGCTCTTCTTGCATTTTTGTTGAGATAAATAATAAATTTTAGTAGTATTGATGTAATTCTTGGGGAATATATCCCATTAGCTGGGTGCCATTCATCTGTGGGCATTCTGATTCCATCCAGTTTATTATGCACATTTTATTTAGGAAGTAGGTTACTCTTTGAAGAAAACAGCTTTGCTCTCCTGATATATACCACCAAAAATTCTATAATCTATTGAGGGATATAAAAGCCACATCTTCAATTTTGCTTACTGCCATCCTTTTTAGTCTAGCTTCCAGACTGAATATATTTTCGAGGCTAATTATTGTGTTCAGCTCTGGGCCAGCTGTAGTTTCTTCCTTCATGGCTTGAATAAAGAAGTAAAAGAATCTGCTTTCACAGGCCTGATATATCCTTAGGTTTGGCTGTTTTAGAAAAGAAGAGCACAATAGGTTGCTTCGTTCTTTGGTGATCTCAGAGTTGCAGCAGCTTTATCCTTTCAGTACCAGGGATGCTTCTTAGCCTTCTACCAAAAGAATTTGTCTAGAGGTTGGGAAAAGGGTGAGAACGAGTTGGTTGATTGGTAGTTGGTGGTTTTTTTTTTTTTTGTTTGTTTGGTTTTTTTTTAGTTTTTTTTAACCTCTGGGCTATTACAGACAGTATCTACTGCCCATAACACAGTTAGCTATTTCAGAGTTAGCTGTAGAAAATCAAGTTATTCTGGATCACTGAATTTGCATATGAAGTCTTTCATGCTAAGGAAAAATATTTAGCAGGCTTGGAGAGGGACTTACCTGCTCCTCCTATAGCAAGATGCTGCTGAGACTGTTGTGCTGAGTGTAGCCCTGTTGCAATGTGACAGATCATGAGGCAGGCACTGGTGGGTACTGAGGTACACAGCACAGCTGCTCCATACCTCTCCACACGGACACCAAGCCTTTGGGAGTTTCAGAAGCACTCCTGTATGTGATCCTGTGCCTGGCCTGAGAACCAGTGTCTCAGATAGCATCAGCCCAGGCTTGTGCCCAAGGTCCTGAGGTGAAGGGAGTTTCCCTTCTGAAATCCCATCACTTGCCTGGTTTTCTGAGAGGCGACCTTGCAGGTTTTGGAAATAGTTGCCAGAAAGTGGAGCACGTAAGAGGTTTGTGGCAAAATCCCAGGAGTCTGTGACTGTAAAGAACTTCTGTGGTGGAGGAGCATATCTCAGCAGAACTCAGGTGGGAGACTGCCTGCAGGTGGGTGTTCAGGCCTGTCAAAAAGAAGCCTTCTTCTGCAGAAAGGCTTAGGTTTTCCCAGCAAGCCTGCTTCCAGATCTCTCTTGGCACTGTCACCTTTGACAAAGCAATGAATGTCACTTCCTTGCTCTGCTTACAGTATGCAAGCAAATGAAGCAATTCAGTAGCACTGAAAAAGAAGCCAGAACAGTTTACTTTGGTGATCATGTTAACTCCTTAAGAAAATCACTACTGAAAAATTAAACAGTGAGAGGAATGAAGTGGCATTCCCAATGCATTGAGTTCTTGTAATGTGAAGAGCACGTCACACCAGCTGTAATTGTTTTTGTTTTGACAATACTGTCTGAAAGCCAGAAGACTCAGCTGTAGCGTTTTTCTTTACTGGAGCTGCAGCCTAAGAATCTGAAGGTCATCATGGCACAGAAGCAATGTCCACCTGTCCTTCCTGAGTTACAATCTTTATAAATTTGGCTACATACTACTAAAAACCTGACTTTTTTTATATTGAACAGCGTACGAGTGACAGAACTGAGACTAAGCCTAGTTCCTGCCTGCCCTTTTAGTGCCCTGTCCATTGAGGCACCCACCTTCCCTGCAAATGATTTATATGTGTAATACTGCTGTCCCCTGTGAAACAGCATATTAGCTAGGAAAAGAAACCCAAATATTGCAGGAGTGGCCAAGTCTCTGTTCAGTCTCCTCACTGCTTGAAAATGCAATCAGATGTTAAAATGCATTTCCCGAAAACAGTGTTTTTGGAATTACATTGTACCATCATCACCATCTTGTGCCCTAGGCAGTTTGAGGAGTATTTGGTGCCCTGGAAGAATAAGAAGCATAAAAGACTAAAAATACTAAAATACAGGTGTCTAGGGGTGCTCTGTATTAGTTTATTCTGCAAAATTATGGGGTAGATGTTTGAAAGGTAGAAAACTATGGCTTAAAATGAGGAGCAAAAGAAATGCTAAGCATTGAAGAGAGTGGTGGAGGAGAAGATGCACAAAAAGAAAAAAAGGGAAAATGAGTACAAGGAGAAAGGTAGGAAAAACAGTGGCCCAGTGTAGAGGCAGGCTATTGAGAAAGGAGGAGAATAGGTAACTGGAGACCAGTGACCAAAGGAAGTACGAACATTTACTCGAGTTGTCATAATTTTGACTTTTGAGATCCAAAATTCCCTTTCCAGACTGTATTTCACACATAGAAGGGAAAATTCAGTTCTTTTTCGGAGAGAACATACATATGTGTGAATTTTTCTCAAATGTGGTTGAAATTTGATGCTACAAACAAAAGCATATGTATGTTGTTTGGTTTTCATATATTTCTACACATATGCCATGGTTTTCTAAATTAGTTTTCTATTGTCTAAACAAACTAGATTAGGTGGATAAGCTACCTTTTTCAGAATTATCACAGGAAAATTCTGTTTTGGCAAAAATGTAATATCCAAAGTTGCATGCCTTTAATTTCACAAATTTTCTGGACTCTGTGGCTTGGTTATTTTTTGTACTTAAAACCATTAAATTGGTTTGTTTGGTGTCACTGAATGTGTGCAGTATTGAAACTATTGTTTTAAAATGCCTGGTTTTCCTTCTACAATGTTCTACTAGCTTATTTCAGGAAAAAAAGAAAAGCCTTTTTTAAAAAGAAATAGATTTGATTTCAGTGTCTGTAAAATTTTTAACCTATACAGTTGAGTCAGCTGTGTGGAGTATCATGGGCTTCAGTGGTGACACTAGTCTGAGGGGGGAAAATGATATCACAAGAATGGAAACAAATGTGTTCTCTCACTCTGATCATGAAACTTTTAATTCCACACTTGGGGAAAGAGCAGGATTTACTGGGGTCGGTTGTACTCTACTGGGATATGTATTATTAAAGTGTGTATATATGTGCGTATAAGTGTTGCAGGCAAGAGTAGAAGGTCAGAACATACTTTGCAGTTTTATTATATTGCATTAGATTTACCTTTTAAAACTTACTGGTTCTCAAAATCAGACATAAAACATCCCCCCCCCCAAGCACATGTATTTACTTGATAAATATTTAAATATTTCCATTTACCCTTCACGTGCAGTATGTATGCTTATTATTAGCAGGAATAGGAAAATAATCATGCAGGTTTTTTCATTTTAGAGTTACTTTTACTGCTTTTCTCCTGTTGGACCTTATGTACTTTAATTTTTATCATTATTTTAGGAACTCATTTTTGGAACACTTCACACTGCCTATATGTTTATTTGTGTGTGACACACGACCTGTATTTCCTTTCCTGATTTTTTCTATTGCATGCCTGCCAATGGCTGGAAGCTGGGCCTGTTGTGCTGTTGGGATGCTGTGGGTTCAGAGTCAGTGCAACCACCTGCAGCAGCTACCTTGCAGTGTCTGGGGCAGAAGGGAGCTCCTGGCACCTCCTGCTTAGGTTTGGGGTGGGGGAGGAGAGGGCAAATGTTGGTGCGAAGGCTCTTCTGGGGGGCACTGGGGACCAGCCTGCCATAAGTGTGCTGTGAAATCAGCAAAGCACAGAAATGACTTGAAAACAACTTCATATACAGTCACATTCTCCTCTTATCTCCTGCTTTGTTCTTGAAGGTGATAGCAAAAGGGAGAGCTTGGGTGCACTGAAATTCAGAGGCTGTTAAAATAATTCAATACTTAGAATCACTTCTTTGTATGTAAAGCTGTATACTCCCAGCTCGCAAAAATGTGAGACTGCTCTCAAACTTCATTCTGTCACCTTCACTAGTACATTAGAAAATGTAATATGAAGCATCCACTGCAGTTTTATTTACATTTTCTTTCTATTTTAATTTAGATTATTATAGAAGGAACATAATAATTTTAATGTATATCTTAATTAAGGCTGGAAAAAGTTGAAAGAAAATGTAATATATACTAGATATATAAATGGCAGAAGGATCCATTTGCTCTGTCCCTATCCTATGTTCTTCATTCTGCCTGCAGGATTTGAGTCACAAAAGGAAATTATAACGAAATATTTTTTTAAATTTTGAGTTTTTTTCCTACTTCCTGAACAATTTACACTGATTGGATTGCAGCCTGAAATTTCCATTTTAGCTGCTGTTGCTTTGAGTAAAACAATTACTTTTTATTAAAAATGTCAATTCAAATGATTATTTAAATCTGGCTTAAAAAAAAAAAAAAGAAAACTCATTGCTGCTTGCTGTTGTTTTGCATGGGATTCTGTGCTATGGAAACTGGCCGTAATTTTATTGAATTGATTTAATTGGTATTAATGAAAATTACATGTGTGTGTAAAGGGAGGATACAATTCCTTTAGGGCCTTAAATTGTCCTGAAGCACATGTGCAATTTCCATTACTCTTAATGGGAGTTGCATTTTTCTCAGCAGTGAGAATGAATTCCTTGGGACCAGATTGTGGATGACCTTTGTGGAAGTGGTAGCAGAATACTTTTTTGACATGAGCCTTTGCAGTGCTCAGAACAGGGGTCAGAGCCATGATCCAGGGAACAGGCAGGGCAGCACCCCAATTCCTTCTCCCCTTCACCCACCTCTGCACCGGTGGCTTACAGAGCTCACTGCCTTTCTTTAAGTGCTCTGTCTCCCATTCCTGAGGTCTTGAAAGTATTTTTGGAACTCCAACCTGAAGGAAAAACTTAGCTAGGCTCCTCATCTTTTAGAAACTACTGGTGAACTCTTCATGTGTATGAAACTGCAATTCCAGAATGAGTTATTTTCATTTTTAAAACATTTTCTTAGTATTTTAACCATGTTGGCAGCTACAATGAATTGTAACAGCAAACTTGTAGAAACAATTAACCTGGTGTATGAACCTTGGGGTAAAGATAATGCCGCTCTTTGTGCCCCTCCTATTATGTGCCTGTCATCAAATACGTATTATGTAACATCTTTTTAGATGTAGATCTTTATAGATATAGATCTAGATACTTTTATGAAACTTATATCACTACACCACAATGTTAATCTAGTCAGAGTAACTAGTCTGGTTGAAGTAAGTTAGTCCAGTTGCTCAGTATTTTTCTTCTGGTCTTCATTACAGAGATACATAACTTGCCTTAGTCACAGGCATGAAATAAAATAGGAGATTTTAGCATCTTTTACCAGAAATGGCAAAATGGGAAACTCTAAATGATTGAAGAAACTAAAGTAATCCATTATTACAAGAATTACTGATGAATTTGATTTGTGAAATCAGTGTTTTGATTTGACCTTTAGGTACTGTCCTGTTGTTTACAAAAAAAAATAGTTATGGAGTTATATAAAGTCTGATAAACATGATAATAAAGGGGGAAGATTTTTTTAGAACTTCTTTCATTGACCGTAATTTCTTGATTTGGCAGCTGTGTTGATGGATCTGAGCATAATTTAATCATAAAGGCTGCATCTCTAACTCTTCCTGCTAATTTCACTGTTTATGGAAATATAATCCTTGTTGCAGTAATATACGCACTGAAGTATCTGTATGTAGGGACAATGGAATGAGTTGAGGGATTTACTGATTTAGTCCGGAATACTTTTTTTTGTAGTGTTTATGCAATAGAAGTTAGTACAGCATTAGAATTTCAGTCAGTCCAACCACTGGCAGTGATTTATAACCAGAGTTTTAAATGAAATTGGGAATTAGGGGAGAAACGTTATTTTCTAGTCAAGTCAAGCAGCTGTGTTGTGAACTAGGGGTATTTCTTCTTGACTTGCACCCAATCTGTGTGAATAGGAACTCCAGTCTGAAAGAGCTTATAATTTTAGCAGTAATTGCCATTTAAATTCCATTCCTACCCATTAAAATGATGAGAGGAAAATGGAAGAAAAACAGACGCTCTGACAGCATAGGGCCTACCAGATCTTCAGACCCCATGTAAGGCACCAGAAGTTCTTCCCAAAGGGCATTCAAGAGTGAGAGCTTTTCTTGTATGTTTTTTATTCTGTGATGCTGTATTAAAGTATTTGCCTGTCTCACCAGTAACTGATGCTTCTCGTGCATAATGAATGCCAGTTATTTCAGCTGTTATTTCCTACCACTCTGCTGCAAGCTGAGGAACTTTGCAGGAGAGCAACTGTGTTAGTTCTCTTCCTCACTGTCCATGTTGCTTCCACTGTGGCGGTGGAGCTGCCTGGGTGCAGAGTAGCAGAACAGCCACCTTGCACTGGCATTGATGCCTATCTGAATCCCTTCTGCATCTGCTCCCTGTGCGTGGTTGCGTGGTCTGAACTGTGGACAGAGAGTCCGCACAAGTATCACAAAAAGAATGCGTTAAAGAAGTACAGCAATGTTATCAATATACACGGTGGGCTTACAAAAGGCAGATCTTTCTCATCTACCGTGATATCTGTTTGTAGAAGGCTTGTTAGATACCTCTTTCTCTTGATAAAGGAAATTTTTATGGTCAGACATTAAATAAACATCCACTTGACAATTGGTTCAGTTAGAGATTAGTACAACAAGTCTGAGATGGCAAGGCTTTAGTTAAAGGGATAATAGCAAAAGGTTGTCGTTAAAAAGCAGTGGGGAGACAAAAAGTGGAGGTGAAATTTCACAAAGAATTATTTTAGTACCACTTTTACTTATTTTTTTTCCAGTAAATTCCAGGAATACTCCTTTGGAGTTTGTGGGCAACATGACCTGTAGGGGTTACAAACCAGATTATCAGGCAGTAAAAGCTAGATGGCCTTTACAATAGGAATAACAGTAATGGGATGATATCTAATAAGAGCAGCAAGATCATGCAAATAGTGATTAGTATCATTTTCACTCTAATGTCAAAGGCTTCTTCATTTTAACTAAGTGTAAAATGGTATGATTATTTTGTCTGATCACCAGACTAAAATCTTCATGTGATCTTCAGGTACAAGAGAATGAGTAATGGCAGTTTTAGGGTGAACCAACAAAAATACTTGCAGCAAAGGGATGTGGAACTATTAATACCACTGAAGTTTGGCTGAGTGAGACGTGTCCATACGGAACAGTGTCTGCAGTTCTGGGTGAAGCAGAAGATGTGAACAGAGGTCTCCTAAGAGAAAAGGTTACAATAATATGACTGAAAATGAAGATGACCTGTTTTTGTGTTACTCTTGCAAGATGGATAAATTGGGGGCGGGGGGGAAAGTGGCCATGAAGAAAGACACTGAAAATGGAAGAAAGATTTCTGGATATTTAGAAGAGTGAGACTTTGGAACAGCCTACCTGTAGAAGCAGGGGAAACAAAGCATGAATTTCAGAAATGGATTGTGCAATGCATGGGATTGAACTTGACACAAGAATATCCTTGGCCATTTTGCTGCAGACATTTTCAGATGCCCCATAGTGATTGCAATGAGAATGAAGTGCCTAGTAAGTAGAATTTCAAGCATGTTCATACAGGTGACCCAAAGCTGCAGCCTGTTGTTTCTTCAGCAAAATATAATTCTGCTGTTTGGGGTTTGTGGAGAGAAAGGGTTGGTGTCTTAGAAAACGAGTCTAAAAACATTCATCAAAAGAAGTTCAGGAAAATAACTTACATGATGTTGAGCCAGAGGAATCACCCTCTCAGAGTCATGGAATAGAAAGTAAATGAGGATTGACAGCAAGAGGCAGTACTTAATGATACCAATATTCAAAATTGAAAAAAAGATGCTGACAGGTGAGCTTAACTTAGTAAAATTATGCAAGCTGTTTATGAAACAAATTTATAGGCGCTGTGTATAATGGAAATTAAAACCAGTGAACAGAGAATGAATCTGATTATACTAAATTTGTAGGTTTTGCAGCCATGAATAGGTAAAGAAACAATATGGAGTGACCCAGAGGTAAGAGAAAATATGCACAGGGTAGAAAATGAAGTTTTCTTAAGAAAACACGAATGGATAGCCATATGAAAAAGTAGTCTGAAATATGGATATCAGAAATATTCAGTGTTCAAGAGACTCGTGAAACAGCATAACATCAAAATGGTTTTTTGTTAACATTTGCAGTTGCCATGTGGTTGACAAAAGTAAAGTTTAAGTATAACTCAGCTTTAATGCATCCAGACATATACTAAGCACAATTTACTGAATAAGCATTGTTGAAACCTCCCTTCCTACTTTTGTTCATTTCTGGGTAACAGAAGTTGTGCTCAGTAGAGACAGTTATTACTGCAATGCGCTTCATACATGGAAGTGAAATATTTATTTAGATATGGACGGTTGGGACAAAGACAGCCTGTCAGGTACTGACACTGACAGCTTAGAAGTATTTGAATTTAGGGTACTTGAATAAGGATAAGAATATGTCAGTTTCCAATAAAATAGAGGAGAATTAAGGAAAATCAAAACTGAATGTAAGAGTTCAGTATTTATTTTCGTTAATAGTCGATTTAATGAATGTGTGGGGACTGCAAGAATACTTCTCTAAAGTTTGCAAAATACTTTCACTTGTGCCCTTCTTTTTTTGTTAATTCAAAAATTTCAAAAAACTTTGTGTACTGAAATGTTTCAGATTTGGTCTCTGCTAGCAGTTTGACTGAAATCAATTCAACCACTTATGAGTTATAAGAGACAGAAAATTAGTGTTCCTGTTGCAGAGTGAGTCATACATCCTCTTTGATCAAGACTTTGGTTTGTTGAAATTTTTCTTTTCAAAAGCATCTCAGGCTTTGTCTTTTAATATACTAACACAGCCCATGGAGAACCAAAATTGGCAGATGAAAAATCTGTTAAGTCCATTCAAAAAATCACTTCAGGACATGTTTCGTTGATCTCTACAAGGAAGTCTATTACTACTTAATAACTTGTCCGATCCTACCTCTGAACCACTGCAATATGCGAATTTTTTTCACCTGCACTTTCTGACCGGAGCTGGCACTCTGATAATACTGCTGTATTGCAACATCTGCTTATTGCAGTGTTCTAAAATGTTGTCTGTGATTTTGTTATCAGCAACAGAATAAGATGGCCATGCTTAAAAAAAGGAGAGATGGGAATATCCTAAGGCAATACTGATCAATTTTATTATTACCTTGTGCAATACATACATTTACTGAGACTACTTCTAGCTTTATTTTATATTTTCATTCTATGTCATTGCACATTTTGTTATAAGGATAATGAAATCCCCATGAGAATAAGAATGCTGCTCCAGCTAAGAAGTTACTTGGTTAAACTGTTTCATCAGAAAAAGAATGAAAAAGCTTGATGTGATTCGAGCAGTGCTTCAAACCTTTATTTAGCCTCTGTCTTTTCTTTGGGTGCCACATATCCTCTCCACAATATCAGTGATTTGTGGTTACTTTCTGATAAGGGTGTCTGCACTTCACTTTTATGGTATGGAAGGAATATCTGGATATACCAAGAAAGATGAACACCAGACTAGGACTGACCCTAGGATCATAATTCCCATATTATGGCATTGAGTCCCTGCGTATGGGTTGTTGAACTTCCTCTTGGGAGAAGTGGATGTTCAAAAGAGGCTTATAGCTTCTTGAGTTGTCCTTGCATGTTGTGTACGGCCTGCAAACAGTGCGGGCTCTCTGGGTCATGGGTCTCCACTGAGATGTAACTGTTGCAGTCAGAAGAAATTGATTTGCTTTGCTGTTCTGTAGCATCATTTCCACATTATTTCTTAGATCTTCAAATGCTGTTGTGTGTGACATCCATAATGCCTGATGGCATTACTGTCTGTCATTTTGGGAACCCATCCCTGCCTGGTTTGTGTTTAATTCTTGGAGAGTTTTTGGGGGAGCTAATTTTTCAAGCAGATAAACTGGTCTGTGGGTGTTAGGTCTGAGTGTGCTGAATAGCTATCGATAGGACAAATTATTGCTTTTCTCAAAGCCATGGAGGCTGGCCAGCGCCTGACTAATCCCTCAGGGGCTGAAAGAAAGTAGAAAAAACAGAGAGGAGCAAACTGTGTATGCCCAGGACACAGGTGTGAGCAAACAGCAGCATTTTTTTCTGAGAGATTTGCAACTTTTGCTTCCCGTACATAGGAAGAACCTTCCAAAGAGGCAGCAGGAAGCTTTCTGTGGAACCATTTTGCAGTGCAGCATTTATTAACTTTGCCTGCCAGCTCTTAAGTTATTTTGACAAAAGCTTTATTACAGTTTAAAAATAAGCCTGTACATAATGGTCCAAAACTTGTTCTCAGTTACATGAGTTATTATTTATTCCCTTGACGTCAATCAGCAAACGAAAGCAAAATATACTCCTTAATCTTGAAAAAGAAGCAGTGTTAATAGCAAGAATTATTTTGTTTGGTAAGGATGATACAGCCAGATTTTAAATTGTATTGGTTATTCTCTAGAACTTGTTCTATGTGACATTAGTTTGAAAGAAATTGTATCACTGCCAGCACTTTGAAAGACCCACAGGAAGCAGCTCCTGCAACAAGGCTCTTGTATATTCATCAGCTGCTGTATATTACATACTCCAAATTGCATGAAAAAATGGGGATCTCTGATAACACACATTTTGAAGAGGGATTTACATTTAATAAATGTTTACAAGTATTTTCATAAACTCAGCTTATGACAGTGTTGGCTTCATGTGATTGATTACTCAAATGTTGCCTTTCCTCAAATATAGATTGTGCAGTTGTCTCTAGGAGTTATTTATATTTCCTAGTATTTATGATCTGCAAGGCAGCTTAGTTATTAACATTAGTTATAGCTATTTCTGTAGATATTTATCTGAACCACAAGTTTTTGACACATTTCTTTTTCTTTAACAAGCAAAGCATATCTACAGCTATAAAAATATTCTCTGATACAGAAAAATATATGTACAATGCACCTATTACCTAGAAATACTCTAGTGAGGGTGCAGTTTTGATTTCCAGTAGAGAAAAGTGTAATATGGAAACAAAATGCCACTGTAGTAACACTGAAGAAAATTTAATTTTATTTCATTTTCCTCTGGTTAGAGACTTTTTTATTACAGATCTCTCCATACCTCACTGTCTTCTTTGGGGTGGCAGAGTATTGACAAGCATCTTACTGATAATAATTCAGTCTGAAGTAAAATTTTCAATTTATTATTGAGCTTGCCTGTTTTGAATTAAGTCACTTAGCTGCACATTAGTTGTATGCATGATGTGATAGTTCAGATTTAAAAAAGAGAGTGATGCAGTGAGATTCTATCTAGAAGTCAAGCCTCACCTGAATGTTGACACAAGGGCGATGTGCATGATCAGGGTGTGGTGTGCAGCAATTGGTCCCAGTGACCAAGATTAATGAAACTCACATGGGTTTTAATTAGTGCAGCTGCAGTCATCAATTATCCAGAGAACACAAATATTGTTATATTTTGGGAAATTCTTGATTTATTTTATTCCACTGGCCAGTAGATTTAGATGAATGAGTTCTCATCATAAACATTCTGAGAAAAACTGCCTGAGGCCATGGTTTATTATTTAGGACACAATCAGTAAGACTGAGCACTACTGGAGAAAACATTGTGAACTGGTCTCAGTATTAATTTGGAAAATTTGCTGAAATGTGTGGCCTTGTATGGGTCGTCAGAAACATTAGAACATCTCAAACAAAATACAGAACAATCTGTCAGGCGGGGAATGTGCAAGGATTATTGTCCAGCAGCTGATCCATAACAGAATGTCAGTGCATGTACACTTAAAGCAAGTATCAACAACATTTAATTTGACACATAATGTGGTCTTCTTTTATTATCCTTTAAGTGCATGTCTTAGAACACTGAAGACTGGACAAGTAAGTAGGGGGAAAAGAGCTGAAACATGACAACCCTTCGCAAGTCTAAGAAAAATCGCAATCTAGAGCTTTTCAGAGGTATATGCATTTTCAAGGCAACTATTTAAAATAGATGCAAGGAAGAAGAATGGGAGGAAGAACAAAACGTGATTAAAAATTCCTTACTATAATTTAATTTGAATATGTGGCTTCTCTTAATGTGGTCTGAAACCTGTGTACAAACACTTAAAAATAAATTAATATGAGTGCTAACTACTAGGAGCAACATCTGCATCTGTCATTTAAATTAAGAAAAAGACACCACTATAGACATAAAGATTTTTCAAAAAGTTAAATGATAGTTTGCCTGCATGTACTTTTTTTCCTGAATGTTTTGCTATAATTTGCATTTGTCTATTCTCGTCCATGGAAAGCAAGTTAGGTGCACAATGCTGCTCTAATCCCTGCTCTTATTTTTTACCCAACGAAACTGCTTAACAAGGCAATGCTTAAATATGTACAAGAACATTAAAATTCATTTACTCACAACAGAAGAATGGTTCAAACCATTATACTTCTATGACCTAATTCAGAGCCTTTGTTTTTTTTCTGTTTTCTTCCTTTCCCCTTTCTTCCTATTTCCTACTATTGAAATTATTAGCTGAATTCCAGGTCAATGTAATTCTAGAGAAGATTATTACTTTTGTTGGGGCATAGCCCATTGTCCCTAGAAAGGGAAGATGTTTACACACTGCCAGCATACTGGAGTGGAGGCTGTCTTGTTACCCAGCCTTGCACAGTAGGGCACATGTATCTGATGTCCTTATTTCTCACTGGTAGCTGTCACCCTGACAATTGGAAAATGCTGTAATTTCCTTAGTTTGCATTATTTTTATATCCCCTATTGTTTTTACACATGACCTTTACCTCTCCATTCTCCAATTAGCAGAGTGAAAGCTATTGTTCATTGAGCAGAGGTATTTGTGCCCAAGGGAGCAAAATTTATTTTCTGTATGTGCTGTTGTGGGTGGTGAGGATTCTTTAATACTAAAGAAATAAACCTTCATCTTAACTTTTGTTTGATTCAGACATTATTGAATTTGGGCAGGAACTTCCATCAGCTTGTGAATAATTGTTGTACCAGCAGTTATGGTTATGAATTGTGTGGGCACTTTTTAAAACATGCAATGGTTAACTAATTTAACTGAAGATTTCTCCTAAGTTTTTCCATTTTCTTTGAATCTGCATTTCCTAGATAATACAGAGACTGGGCAATCATTATAATTGCATCAGTTGTATTAGTTAAAGCAGTTAAGAAATTACAGAAAATGCAATCATATGCGAAAATAGTTCAGAATCAGAAATGCAAATCAGCACACGGCATTGTGGTTATCATGGAATAATGAATCCGGACAATTTAAGGTTAAAATCTTCTAGAAGGGCTGATCTTTTAGTTTTGTGGCCAGAGTACATTATTTCAATGTTGATACAAACTATTGTTTCTTGTGCTACTCTTTATTCCCTTGATATCAGTGATGTATGCCAGCAATATCATGGGACTGATAATACGTAGAATAAGTTTGAAAAAGTATTATTTTGTTGCTTAGTTTTCAAAAAATGATAGTTCAACAGTTCAAAAACCACTTTGTTAGTGTATAAATTACTACCAAAGCATTACTTTTTGGAGATACCATGTGCAAACTTAAAACCTGATATGAAAACCATAATTTTGAAGATATTTAATTTGTCTAGCTATTGGACAGCAATAAGAGTTTATACCATTGTAATCAGAGCTTCTATTAGTTAAAGTTATTGCTAATTCAGAGCTTTGCTTTGGTTTTGTTTAAGATTGTATGAACCCTTTTGATCATGAATGGGGTTTTTTGTATTGAAAATACTGAGTGCTTTTTGTAGCTTTGCTGCAGATAAAGTAATAATTTATTATTAATAAAGTCATGCCCTGGTTTTTTAATAAAAGATCTGCAGGTAGTTGTTTAGTAAAGCAGAAATACTGGTTTAATCAATGTAAATAGTTCCTCTTGTATTAGTATTTAATTACTTAGTGATTTGATCTGACTTGTAGTTACCTGTTGCTAAGATGTCTAGTAGTACTTTTAAGCAGGTGAGATTTTCAGGATGTTTTAGCTGACTTCCCAACTTATCCCTTGGCCCAGGAGTATGTGTGCAGACAACATTTTCCTGCTCATTTGTGAGAGCTGAAATAAAGGTAGGTTTTCCCACTAAGCTTCACATTTGAAATAACCAATTTCTTGAAATAAAGAGTTTGCTCGCTTGTTTCACTCATATTGTTATGACAGCTGTATTCCAAATCTCTTTTTGGATTTTGTATCAGTCTCCCTAGGTGGATTTTAAAAGACATTATTAACAGGTGATTGTCAGTGACAAGACTAAAACTGTTATCAAGCAGCAGCTTCTCATGCTAGCCAAGTGACAACACTGCTGCTTAGACTTTCTCTCCCAGATGTTTTGTTTCAGGGACATGAACAAAACCAAATAGTTTTATCAGTTGTTCTGTTGGGTTTTGCTCTGTGATCTGAGCAGAAATTGAGTGGAGTACATAGCTTGTGTGCATGACTCTGTGCATTGCCCTATTGTTATTCCTAACATTTGGCTTAGATCAGTATTTGGATAGGACATACCACGCCCCCTCTGGCTGTGTTTACTGCGGATCTCCCCAAGCTACCAAATTTCTGGTTTCACATTTTTAGTGGTTGCTTTCTATGTTGGTCTTCTCTGCTGCCCTTTGATCAGGTTTGTGAAATTCCACACTTGCTTCAACCTTCTAATAATTTATGGAAATGGCCTTGATTTCTGATAGACTTGAGCACTATGCTTTTTTACTTGCTCCCCAAGAAATCTGATGAATGAATTATTTTTATGGTCAGCTATCCTTAACAACTGTTAGTGGCCATATAAAACAACAGTATAATATCTATAACAATATTGTTTTCAACCTGGAGTCATAAAGTTCTGGGGATTGCCACACGTATGAAAGTAGGTAGTACATCTGTTAGTCATTCAAAAGCTTCACAGCCTTGTCACCTTACAATCATCCAATATTTTAACTGATATTTGATTTCTTTTTCTCTTTGTTCTTCTCAGGCTTTGTTCTGATGCAAGCTGCTCTATATACTACCTTGTCTAATATAGTCCTATTTTAAATTTAAAAAGCTTATTTTTGATGATGCTATACGATACTGAACTATATGGTTTTAGGTCAATTTGTAAGTAAAATTATATCTTATTGGTTATATTTGAAATAAATAGTATCCAGCAAGGTTTTCAAACTTTGTGGTCAGCTTAGCCAAGAATGGGTCTACCTAATGACTTTCTTATGGAATGTTTTCAATAAAATATTATTTTCTGATGTAGCTTCTTAAATTCTAATTAACACATTTTCATGTTACCTTGTATAACAATAATAATATACCTTATGCTGCTATTTCAAATATTATTGCTTGATGTAATGTTGCCTTTATGATAAATTCATACATCTAAAAAGCCTGGAAGATAAAAGGAAGTTACAGTGCAACTTCATGGGTTGATTCTGATAAGCTAGCTATTTTAATTACTTCATCTCTGTCTGAAAAGAGAATTCTTACTATTTTTTAACTCTAAATTGTGGTCAGATTTTGGCCAATATGAAGATACATGTTTTTTCTGTCTGTGGGGTTTTTTTTGATAGTCACAGATAATTCTTGCTCACCAATCTGAACAGCTGTCAATATTATACTTTCACATGCTGAACCTATAACCCAGGAGGAAATAAACCCAACCAAACAGAATACAAACCCCGAACTTACAATTCAACATCAATTACATGTATGCAGAGTGAGAGGACACTGCAACCCATCTCTACCAGACAAACCTCTTGTCTCTAATGGTTTGCTTCTGCCTAGAAGATCTTCCTGCCTTTAGTTTAGCTTTGGTTACCTGTGGGTTAATGTTCTATGTTTATAGGTTTTATGCAGGAAAATACAAAAACTATAACTAGAATAGTACAGGTTGCTTATTTTTGCCATTTGGGGGCAAAGGAACAAGTTTTCTGTGTGGCCATTCACTGATTTCCTTCTAGTAACCTGTCTTAATTTATATACGAAGAACTGCTGGAGGAAAAATGTTAATTTGAGAGTATGCATGTGGAACTATGTACCACAGAGTTGTTCATTTATTTGCAATAGACAACATATCTTCTCCAGTGTCATGCTACCCTTTTGCTATGAAGTTTTAGTTTGAGTTTGTGGAACGTAATTGTCATGGTGGGTCATTGTTACAAAAAGTTGAAAAGGGATAATGTATTGATGGTTTTTGAATTTTAAGAAAAGGACTTGAACTTTTTAAAACTTGGACATTTGTAAAAGAATGGAAACCAATGTACTTTTGCTAGGTCTTACACAGCGCAGTGCCTGGGCTTGTGCATTGTGTACTGTTGAAAACTTACTCTCATTTTGGCATTTTTACTTTTTTCATCTGGGCTGTGATTTCACAGAAAGAAATACTTGCTGAATTTTCTCAAAGTGGTGCAATAAAATGTTTTTTCAACCTGCAGCCATGTTAGCTTTAGAAGTCAGCATTAGAGCTGTTGTAAGATATGCAGGGCCTGATGTAGTCAATACTTTGGAAGAAGAATTTGTAGAAAAATGAAAGCATCTTCTATAAATAACAGTGCTGTTTTAGGTTAGCTTATTCCTTAACTTACTGGACACTGTACACTGCACACTGGCTTTGTCTTCAAGCAACTGAGCAACTAGGCCAGATGCTGAGGGCAACAGTGCTCTCTGATGCATTTAAGTGAGAGAAATAAAGGCTTAATTTTTTTAAGCTTTGCTTCTTGAATCGAATAGGGCAAAATATGAAACTGCCATCTCTTTGCAGAAGAATTAGACGGATGGAGGTTGTTAGAGCCACAGCATATCAGGTGCTCTAATCTTTGGAACAGCCTTTGCAGTGGAGCTGGTAGTGATGCTGCAACACATAAACTTGTCTTTATGGGGGGCCGCTTTCCATGATTTTGTGATCAAAAACAGTGCTTTATGCTTCTTTTTTATTACAAGAATATAACAGAGAGATTGAAATAGAACTGGAAGATGAATACACCAAAGTTCTTACTCTGTATCCAGCTGTGGTTCCTGGAAATTTCAGGTCACCGTGGCAGAAAGGAAGTGTGGACACATGCAGTTGCAAAGTTACTCTAAAGCAAATACCTTATTTCCTGAAAAAAGGAGCATTTGATCACTTCTCCCACAGCCATTGCTCTTAGCTGGCAAGGGCATTTGGTTGGTACACATGGAGAATTCAGAAACACCTAATTTCCCAGAGGGAAATCCCAGAGATTGTTTGGATAGAAATTTGATATTAGGAATCTTATTATATGGCTCAAAGTGTATTCTCTACCCCAACACTACCTAGTGTACATTGTTTGCCCACCTCCCAAAACTTAAAATACAGGCATTGCCACAGGACAGAAGGAAGCTTGTTGTGCAGACTGCAGAGGAGAACTACATGGTGTCTTGTAACTAAGCACTTGAATCATTGCTGCCCTGTTGCACACTAAAATCAGCAGGTGACAATCAGTTTTAATGTTGCTATTGGGTTATTTCAACTGTGGCAAGATAAATTAGTACTCAAACGGTGCACTTGCATTTACGTTCCTCACCTCAAACAAATAATGCTCTTATTAAAATCAGCTTGGTTTGTAATTGGAAATAAGTAGCTGTCTATAAAACTGAATGCAAAATAGAAACTAGTGCTTGATATTCAGAGTGTGAAAATCACAATCAAATAACTGAGATAGTAATAATCCTACTGGGTTTTTTTTGAAGTATTGATAAGTCAGCACTTTAAAATGAAGGTAACTTGCTTGCAGCAATACTTCCCATTGAACTGCTGAGAGATAACTGAAAGTCTCATATTGAAGCAAATGTAGGTGACTTGTGCTCTTATAATGCCTGATATCTAGAAAAGACAAACTATCCCTC
>VZTZ01011589.1:305213-309507 GCA_013400955.1 Drymodes brunneopygia | reverse complement strand
CCCAAAGCCCACTGCATTCCTTTGTTCCCATAATACCCCGATGAAACCCTGGCTTGAATGAACAAAACAGTCCCTTCCTGCATGGGCTGAAATCTGATTTCCTCACCCTTCTGTCCTTCCAAGGTGTATCTGTCTGATACTGGATGCACTCGGCAGTTCACAGAACCAAGCATTGATTCTCACCCTTTCCCTTTGTAAATCCTAAGGTCTGCCCTGATTTTCAGCATCATAAAAATATTGTACTCATCATCTCCAACTACAAAAAAACAGCTGTCTTTCAGTATGTGAAGTCTTCATAGGAATTTTCAAAGGCTGTTTCAGCTGTAAATGTAAACTGAAAACACAAAAAACAACCCCCCAAAAATCCCTTCTCTTTCTTCTTGATGATGTTGCTGAATGTAATGTGCTTGACACCAGACGTTTTTAGAAATGTATGGCATGGTGTAGTTTCTCTGATACCATACCACTTTGCTGTTTTACAAGCTACAGCATGTCACAGATTAAAGCTTTGTTGGATGCAACAAAGCTGGCAATAAATAAACCTCTCTGATGTCACTGTGACCTAAATTAAACTCATTGTGTTTCCTTGGTTTTGTTAGCAACAGAGTAGTTTTCATCACTTTTGAAAGACCTCTAGAGTTTTAAAAATATATATTTTTAATAAAGATTTTAAATAAATTGGAAATTAATTGTGGGTCCGAGTAAGAATCGGCATCTGCTGCTTTCTAGACATTATGTGCTGGAGTGTTTTTTGGGTAGAAGGATAGAATGCAAAGGATAGAAGACTTTAATGTGGTAGAAAAATAAGAAATGTGAGAACTGCCAAAGTACCTGATTGCAAATATACAAAGAGCACTGATCTTCTCCTGCGCTTGATGAATATACAGAGATGCAATTTCTTTATGTTTTAAAGTTATATACATGTGAACATAGGAGTAGTAAGAACCCTGAAAGAAACAACATTATTTTGTCTACTCATGTGTGGTAGAGTTTTGGGTTTGTTTAGAAATCTTTTATTTGATTAATTTTCAGTCTAGTTTGACTTAGACCTAGTTAGATGTCCATCCTGGAGAGCATGGGAAAACTCTGCTCAAGGCTTAAACTATTCATTTCATGTACAGTAAATTCCATCTTAAAAGTATCTCCTGCAAATACACATTAGAATAACAGGTCAGCTCTTACATGAGTGGGTGTTCTGTCTGAGAGAGGATGGTAAGATTTAGTTAAAAATTGATGTGTGCCATGGCTTTTCAAGCATCTGCAAGTCTGTCAGTTGATTGTATTGGATATTGGGATTTATTTATTCTAATGACACAAGTCACTGTTATGTTGCTATTGTACTGTAAGCTGTATGTCTTACAGTGGAGACTTGTCAGATATTCAAAATAACACCCCCACTCACCCCAAAAAAACCCCAACCCCAATTGGCAGCAAATATCAAAAGCATTGTTAAAGCGTAGGAACTGTTTTCTCTTTCAGAAGGAAGAAACAAGCATTCAAGGTCCAAATAATTTTAAGTATACTTGTTTCTATCTATTTTTGTTCTATTTTCAGAAGATACTGAGGGAAATTCCTAATATCCTAGAAGAGAGGTAATGTTTCTAATAAAGTTAAAATAAAGATATATTTCTGAAGACAAGTTTTAGTTTAATTGCATCCATCTTAGGAGATGTCCTGAGAACGTAAATGGCATCTTGACGTAACATTAGGAACAAGTAGGGTATCAGAAGGTAGTTGCATCTCTTTCCTTAAAATTGTGCAAACATTTGATAGCAGAGCGTACGTTTATGATCATGAAGCTCCTCATGATTTGAATCTGATGTACTAAACTCCAGTGCAGTGTATATTGCTCTTAAAAATTAAAGACCTGTATTTGCAAACATATGTATGACTCCCATATAGTGTAATTCATAGACTGACTTAGAATTCTAGTTTTTCCTTCTGTTCTTCATCTACCTGAATGCCATGAGCTGCTTGTGCTTATGTAAAATACTCTGTAGAGCATTTGGTCGAGTGATTTATCTCCTTATACAGAATTCAAAATATTCCAGAATTTCTTTCCCCCAGAATCAAATATAATTCCAGAGGTTTTCCAGCATCTGGATAAACAGATCCAGAACAGTTTTAGGGTAGACCAAGCTTTTCTTGGTTAAAAACATTGTCACATGTACTGCAGTAACAACTGAGAAATTTATGATGGAGAACAACTGATAAAGGTAATGGAACTGCACAAATTTGCTCATTTTATAGCATCATTCCATTAGATTGTGTTAATCCAGGAGTTCTGTTCCATCACTGTGTTCTAGCAACCTCTAGGTGAAGAAAAAAAGGTGTGTTCAAATGAAAGAGTAAGTTTTATTGGTATAAAAGCTTTTGAATCACTACTATTATATACAGATGTTCAGTTTTTTCTACATTATATATTTCTCCTAGTAAAAACTCATAGAGTAGTGTTAATGAAACATACCTTTATGAGCATTAAACAGTAGGCTGTGACACTATTTTAAGTGATTCTATGTTATAAAAAGCTCTGCAGCAAGATTAATGTTACAAAATTGACAGAATATTATAACACTGTGGAAGATGATAAATTTAAAACTTTCCATTAAGCCTTAATGAATACAATGGGAATCATGAGGCTGTGTCTGGTGGTTGCATCATGTCTTTCAGCTGGCTTACTGCTGTTTTCGTCAGAGAGAGTAACCTTTAGTCCTACTTCGTTTATGCTAGATTATATTAAAAATGTTTTTAATTTGGAAGGTACAACTCTAGAGTATGCTTCTATTCTGAAAAGCAATGATGTAGAAATAGTAGCTGCCACCTCAAGAGAGAAACTGACTCTCTTCAGAGGTATAAATGCTTGAGAAAGTAACAAGACTAAATTTTCACCACATTTCACCTCAAAGTGTACTGCAGAGTCAGAAAAGAGACTGAAGGACCAGATCTGTGCTGTTCTGATGTGTATAGCACCCGTGGAATTATTAACCCACCTGTGGCTACAGACCTACATTTTCCTCTGCTCGGCTGCTGTATTGAACACAATGGGCCAATTTTGTCACTTCTGTGACATGAGGCATTCGGCCCAGTGTGTTAGGATGGGTAAATTTGATATTTCAAAGCTGAAGCAAAGGTCAGAAATTGATGCACGTAACCTATTGCTGATGCACAAGTCAGAACAATCTTCTGTTAAGACTCAGACTTGAGGTGATGGCAGTTTTGAAAACACTTTTTTTTCCTCACAGCTGAAGAAACATTGAGTGCTGTCCAGAATGTGATGTAGTCAAGTTTTATAGCCATAGAAACAACTGAGTTGAATTTGTTGATTTTTTTTTTTTTTTTGCACAAATGTGATACATCATCTTACACATTTCTCAGTTTTCCAAGGTGCATTTGTTTTTAAGGCATCACTATGCAATTCTTTCATGCAAGTATTCTTTCCTGAGGAAAACTGCATGTTTCAAGCTGTCCTTTGCTAGGTACTTACTGGCACCCTTTTTTTTTTATTTTTAAGGCTTAGCTACAGGTACAGTTTAGTGGTGAAATTACTTGTTAAAATTTATACACATATTTTGACAGCAGGTTGTGAGCCACCAGAATGAAACCAGATAAATGCTGCAAACTTCAAGAACTTAGAGAAATGTATTCACTTGTTGGATTTTCAGTTGCGATTAAGGTCATAATCCAGTTTAGTAAGCTGCAGAAATGGTACACACTTCAGTGTTGCTTTTGACATGTTGCACAGCTTTTCATCCCACTGCTGTACCTGCTTAAGTATTTTGAAGACTATTGAGGGTAAGAATATTTTCTTTCTTTACATATCATTTAGGCAGCTTGTATTTCTAGTAGGTGCTTATTAGGAAGATGTGAGGTAATCAGTGCAGTTATATCATCAATACCTTCTGTATAGACTTTGTATAATAATATTTGAATTAACAAGTGAATTCAGTTCTGAAAAATCACTATGAAATTTTCAAAACCCCTTCCTTACCTATCTGCTCCCTTGTTTTTTAATTATTCAGGCCCTGTAAATCCAACTTTCCATCAGATTTCAGGGCTGAAGATCTATGTGGTTTCCAATCCAGAAATTGTGAAATATCAATTGTACTCAGTTCTTGTGAACCATACCTGGAAAATTTGGCTTGTGAAGAGGAAGTGCTCATATGCTTCCTATATGCTAATTTTATCCATACAATGAATGTATTTTTTAGTGAAATCTAATTTTTCTTGCACTTTAGGATACCCTTGTTTGGTTGACTATAAATTTGTCAGTATGGACATTATGGGTTAAGAGTAA
>VZTZ01011589.1:212713-300213 GCA_013400955.1 Drymodes brunneopygia | reverse complement strand
ATGAAAAGCCAGTGCAGATGTAATTTATTGTCGGCGTTTCCTTCTAAAGAATAATTGTGGAGACTTGGCTAGATCAATAATATGGATTTTTGTTGTTAGGTCTTGTAGTCTGCACCATAATGAGAGATAGGGGACAGTGGCTGTTTTCTAATAGAAAATAAAGGATTGGTTTCCGTGTCTTTCTACATTTGAATGCAAAATGGCACACTTGAAACTAATTCAAGTTGTTAAGAAAAGGACCATTTTCTATTGCATTTCTGCTATCATATAAACATGGCAAGTTGGATCAGCCCCCTGTACAGCAAGTGAAATATTGCCTTTACATTTTCCTCAAAGTTAAAAAGTCGCAAATTCTGAGATTGGAATGATAAAATTGTTAAGCATATCCAGAAGAATGTAAAATACATCTATGTATCAATATATGCTCAAACGTCAGATGAAATATTATGTCTGGATATGAGGGATTCATCCCCCATCAAGCTTCAGGGCTAGGAAATACTGTGCAGCTGAACTTAAATTCATAGGTGATGAAGTTTTCTCTCTGTGATTCTGGAGATACTTGTATTTGTTTGTGTACCATGATACATACAACAAATAATTAATTTATTAATATGCCTGAAAATGAATGCTGCAAAAAATCAGTTGCATCACCACCTTTCCTGATTTTAAAAAGCAGGGGCCAAATTTCCTCCAGTCTCATGTTTTCAGATCCAAAGCCTCCCTCAAGATCCTTGCCTGCATGAGAGCTCCTAGATGCAACCTGGAGGAGTGTTGAGTATGTAACTGGCAAATGGTTTTATAGGATGAATCACTTTCCCTACTTTAAAACCCTTGCTTGATTTTGAGTCATTTCTTTGTGGTTCTAAAGCTGTTGTAAAGGCCCAAATATAAAGTACCCAGTAAATCCATGAGCCTGCAAATATGCTATAGGTGCTCTGTGTCCTCATTAGTGTATGAAGCTGTAGGCCATACTGAGGTCTGCTCCTAGATGTTAAACACAACATGAGGTAATTTATGATAATATATAGATGATGAGCAATTTCTTGGTAGGCATGGAACAGCATTTAACTTTAAAGTGTGAATTTTATGCTGGGGTGTTAGGCATTACTGCTAGTTAGAAAGATTTATACTTAAAATTGATTAATTAATTAAATTAATATTTAATTATAATTAAGCATTATGTGTAGTCGTTCTATTCCTTTTCTTCGATATTTTGATGAATTGAAGTGCTACATGCTGAAGATCCTGATTTTTAAAATGCCATAAAATAAGTTTTAAAAAGCCTGGAAGAGACTACAGAAATCTCCTTGTAATAGTCATGCATAGCCTCAACAGTAATATTACTGACAAACATTTTGCAGTAAAATTTAAACTTTGTTACATCCTTTAGCACAAATGCATTCTTCATGTGATTGTGAGAATGGGTTTCTCTTCTGCTTTTTCTGGTGGTTTTTTTTAGATTCAATTATAATAGCAGGTCGCTAGAATTGACTCCCAAAAGAGGTACTGAAATTATTTCGCACCTGAGATACTGTTCAGTTGCTTTTTTCTGAAACGGTGAAATTCTGAAATAAGTGCTCATTGCATTTCATAGCCTCGCTACATGGCAGAAGTTTATCAGCGCTTTTGTCATCCCATTTTGGTGGTAGGATTCAAGCTTCCCTGGAAACTTTGGAATTGCTTACCTGCTGGTATCACAGGGCCCAGGGACTCCCTCACTGGGGCAACTGGGGTGAGGAGCTGAGGTTCCTCAGAGACCTATTTGAGGCAGTGGTAGGAGAGGGCAGCTGGTCCCTGGGGGGCTCCCCTGGTAGCTCCCATTCACGAGATGGTCTCTTGCTTTTATGAACAGCATCCGAAGTTAACTGAGGCACTGCACCTTTGCAGAAAGTCTGTGTATTCCTGTGCCTGGTTATGTGGGAATAAACAGCATGGAGGTTTCCATCCTTCTGTCTCCACAGGAGGACTTGGTAATTTGACACTGGACCTCTTAACCCAGGCATCTTTTGTAGGAACTAAATTTCCTTCCCCACAGGGAAGAAATGGAAGGAGACTGTTAGTTTCAATGAATTCAGCATCATTGCCCCACCAGCACCCTCTCTGCTGTGTTACTGTGACAGGAGACAATTTGGCTGCACGTGACTAATGGGATTCTTTGAAAAAAAAAAATCAAAAATTTCATTCTTAATTGAAGAATCAGTCAAGGTTTTTGCGACTATACCTGAGGTTAGTGTTACTAATTCATAATGACCTTCCATGTGGCCCTTATGGGCTTAGATTTCTGTGCATGTTAGTACATACTGAGTAAAAATATTGCTGTGAAATTATAAACTGTATTTATAGGCAACAGGGCAAAATCTTAGCTTCTTTTTTTTAAAAAAAAAGGAAAACTAAAAAGAGGGCATTTATGCACTTTTAATGAGTATTGAGCTTGCCAAAATCTCTGAAATTGGTCCAGAGGTTTGGAATGAAGAATTATCATTTGAAGACGAACAATGTGAGTTCTGCTGCAATTTCAGTAGCAATCCCCAGACCTGTTTTCTTTATGTCATGAAAACTTTAGAAACATAAACAGTGCTGAATTGCCACTGGTACAGAATAATTTGGCTTTTATTGTTGCCTGTGCTCTTCTTGTGTTCAAGAAAGTAATTTAATACTTATTAATAAATAGAAGGTAACTAAAGATGACTATGACAGAGTCTGTTGAAAATTTCGCAGTACCTTTAATTTGTTAGTAAATTAAATATATTTTTTTTAAGCAGAATCACATATACAGTATATTAACTTTTTTTTCTAGGCAATCTTTACTCAGCACAGAAAGGCCAGATGTATGGGAATTGTAAAAAATCAGGATATGCATAAAAACTGTTCAAGTGCATAAAGCAGCCCCATCTGGAAGACATCTAACAGAAATGAAGTTGTACAAAACCATTCCATTGATAATAAAGCTAATTTTTATGGGTCTGACAAGTATGTAATTATGTTCAGTGGTGCTTTTCAGATTTTATCACAGTCAATAAACCGCAGTGGTAATTTCATTCCCATTTGACATATTTACATGGAAACATTTGATTGGAGGAATTAGTAACCCTGAAAGCCTTGATAGATATGTTTTAATGATCTGTGACCTCCGCAGTCCCTCATCTGTTTATTGTTGCAACAGGCGAGAAGTCGTTCCTCTGTGACCTTTGTGGCTTTGCCGGCGGGACACGTCATGCCCTCACCAAGCATCGGCGGCAGCACACAGGTCAGTAAAGCTGTCTTTACTCTCTGCTCTATTTTCCCCAGCAAGGGAGTCCCTCTGCACTGGGGAGTAACACAAGTCAAATAGCACGTTACAGCACAAATAATACGTTGGCTCATTGTTTGCTTTGCTTTTTCTCATTTTTTGTGAAATCCGCGTGCCCAGGGTCTGCATCAAATCTGTTAGCTGGGAGTTGGAATAATTGCTTGAGGAGGAGTGGGGTTATTTTTGGTGGGTTTGGGGTTTTTTTGGCTTTTTTATCTGAAGGAAGTAGAATTGTAAAGACTGGCTTTCTTCTTTCAATGAATACTAAGTCTACTAATTTTTTTTCCAAGGCCCAAATAGATTACCTACTGTGAAGATTTTGCAAGAGACTGCTAGAATGTCTCTGGGTGAAAATTAGAGACTACATATAAATTAATCCATTTTTTTGGACTGAAACATAGTTGAAAGCTAGTGTTGTTTCAGTTGCCCTTTTGTAATTTTAAGATAGTTTGTAATTAATAGGTGCAACTTTAAGAGTTACCACATGGCTGGCATGTAAAGCAAGATTTCTCTTCCAGAATTAGTAAAGCTTTCCTACCACCTGGTTATAAAATTTTAATATCAGACAAAATTAAATTGGTTCTTAGTTTCAGAAGACCAGAAAAAGTGTAAGTATTAAACATTTATTAATACATTCTACCTTAATTGTGCTTTTTAGTAGTTCCATGTAAGTGTTTGATTATTTGAATAGATTTTGTTCAAACAGACATAGAAGTGTTGCTGTTTAAGCCACTGTAGTTTTTTTGTTTTACTGACTATCATGAGGATAATGTAATATCATCAGGAATTGCTATGTGGGTTAAGTGACCATTGTCTAATGTATAGTGGAAAGAAATGGCTAACAAATGAGAAGCTATAGTTGTTACATCATGAATTTTCCATGGATTTTGTAAAGGAATCACAGTGGGAGATTTTATTATGTCCCTGTATAAACTAATCTTCATTCAGGACATATACCATCTAAATGTGTAATTTCCTGGAGAGCAGCTACTCTCTTTCTTGAGAGCCTGAAGCCATTCTTCCCACCCTGTTTTCAGTTTATTTAAAGCAGCCATGTTTGGAGGAGATTCTGATGCTTTCAGTAAGGTGGGATTTTCAGGGCTGGTCAAGCAATATCCTGAAACAGATAAGCTCTAAAAAAATATATGTATTCAGGGCCAAAATTTGCTTGCAAGTCTACTTTCAGAATTTTTTTTCTAATAACAAGGAACATAAATTTGTACAAGAGTACTGCCACAGTCAGTTCCCATTCACTGCAGGAAGTTTGTATTTTTTAAGTGACCAATAAAAGTAATTTAGTAAATATAATAAGTTATTTTATTATTACACTCTGAATGATTACACAAGCAATTACAGCTACTGGAATAGAAGCTGTATGCTTGAGATATAATTAAAAATTTCTGTTTTTCTGGAGCTTTGAAGAATTTTCAGATGCCGGCACAAGTTTGACAGATGTGGGTTAAGAAATTGATTAATTAATTTATTAATTCTTTAGCAAAATTAAATCATTATCAAGAGGATAGGAACTACCTTTTGTTTTTCATTGCCTTGCCATGTGACACATTGGGATCTTACATATGTCTAGGACTCAAAGTCAATGCAGTCACACAAATGGCAAACAGTCATTTCAGTATGCGGAAGTAGAAGAAATGCAAATTCTTGTATTTACCCTGCTTTTCTGTACCTATTATGTGAGTGCAGATCTGGTTTCTCAGAAATGTAAGCCCTTTTCATCAAATACCTATATATATAGTATCATTAGGCCACCAGCCAAGAGAAAAACTGTTTTATTTCCTGATTTATGTGCAAAATTAGGCTGAAAGTATGGTGTACTCCTGGTGAAAAGCTGTCCAGGTTTTTGAAGGCATTTTGCCCTTCTTTTGCCAGTGTGGTAGAGGCTTCTCATGCTATGATCACAGGGATTTACAGGTTATAGATCATGAAGCTTGCATCTAGCAAGCATAACTTTATGTTTTATGTCAGGACTGGAGGCTCGTTATTACTTTGCTATTAACTTTATACTATATAGGACAGTATCTCAGAGGCAGAGGGATCTATCTTTTTGGCATTTATCTGCCTCTGTGGCACAAACAATCAGAGATGATTCTTTAGCAGAAAAATTATCTATACCTTCTATTTGTTTCAAGGAGAATGACACAATCCACCTTTGCTATCATTGTTGCTCTTACACAGGTTCCATTGTATTTTCATCCAGTGCTCAACTTTATCTTATTCATTAGCTGCATGCACTCCTCCTTGTACCTTTCTTTGTACCTTTTCTTTTTCTCTGTCCCCAGTTGGCACAATTTTCCCAAAGTAGAATGCCAAATCAAATTACAATCAGGTTTGAAAGGCATAGGTATCAAAAATAGTCTAAATGGCTTAAATAATTCCCTGCTGTAATACAAGCTGTCTAGGGGGCTGACACAGAACATCTTCCAATCCGAGATTTACTTCTATCACCTGTCAGAGGCCCACGATTCAAGGGCAAATGAACAATCCTCACATGTAGTTAAGGAGTCTTAACCAACTTAACAAGCCTCCTCTCGTCCCAGCCCCAAGACCTGAGATGTCCCAACACCCCAGAGAAATGTTCAGCTGCTGGTAGAGATTTGACACAAGAGAAGAATGGCTGCAGGACCAGCCACTTAGACTTTTGATACTCTTTATTCTGGTATTTCTTACTCTGTTCTTCTCTTTTTAGATGAGATTATTTCTATGTACCTGGAAAAATGCCTTTTTCTTGTGAAAGATGCATTTTCTTTGGAAATATTACAGGGGCTATGAATTATAATTTGGTGTGAAAAAAGTTGGCAGAATCTGGCCCTCGGTCGCTCATGGAGCAAACTGTAGGGACTAGTTTGCCAAATAGGATGTTATCCCTTGCAAAGATGTTTTTGTTTTTAAATGGAAAGAAATACAGCAGTGTTAAACTGAAAGAAAAAGCCACTAATTTTAAGACTTGAGAAACGTTTGTACTTAATATATACATTGTGCATCTGCATAAAGATTTCCTTGATGTAAGTTTTCTCAGCTGTAGAGTAGGAACAAATAACCTGACCTGTCAAGAGAGTCCTGGTGTTTTACCAGTTGATGTTTTTAATCTGTTTTAAATACATCATGTCCTTAATGACTGACCTGGTCCTGTGAGAAAGGCACACTTTGGACAGAGAATAAGCAAAGTCGTTGGCTGATTTTGTCCTGGGAAGATGTTCCAACATTATTTTATGATCTGAGTGCACCTTCTTTCAGTCCTATTCTGCAAGAATCAGTCTGTGGAATTCTGAATGTCTTCCACTGACTATGTAAATATCCATGGCCTAAACTTCTATTTTGTGAATTGAAGCAATGGCAACTTCAAGAGTGGTCCAGAGTTTGACCAGAATTTTATCACACTGAAAGGAATACTTACATCTGTGTCTGCCAAATGCTTTACAATAGGCACTTGTGGCTGCCTAGGCTGTGATAAACTGTCTTAAGAAACTTGGACTGCTTGCAGTATCAGCTGGTGCTGTGTGGTAAATAAGGGATAGTTTGTGGTGCTGCAGGAACATAGATGCCATAGTCCTGGTATTTTGTTCCAGTAAGAAAAACTTTCTGAAGATGGTTTTTGCTGGATTTAGACTAAGTTGAATTACACAAAGAATTAAAATTTACCCAAATTTTGTCACAGAAAAGGGTAAATAACCTCTGAATCAGCCACCAAAAATAAACACACACACACACAAACACTCTCTCTCTCATAAAAGAAGCATATATCAGATAATTTAAATATTTTGCCTTAATCATGATCAACTAGGAAATTGCATAAGAGAGAAAAAACAAGCAAGAGTAATTATTTCTGGCTTGAAATGAAAACATGGAAACAATTCATAATTTTAAAATGTCTTTTCTTTTTGTTCTTGCTCTTACTGTTCTGCTCTCCTCCTTTGTTTGCCTGTTCTACAGGCTTCCCAGTAAACTTCCATTTTGTGCTGTAGTAGCTGTCTCAGTCCAACAGTGCTGATCAGTCACAGCCTGTGTTCTCTTGCATGAAATCCCTTTTTTAATGTTGTTTAGTACTCCTGCAAATTGCAAAAGCCCCATCCTCATCTTCTGTACATCGACAGTCTACATTTGCTTCCCATGTGTTGGTTATGGTGGGATCTTCCCAGGGATGATGGAAGTACACAGTACTTCACAGTAGTAGAGTGTTAGTTGGTAAGAACACTTGCTGTGCACTTCTGTGACAGTCACCATGAACCTGTGGAAGTGCTTAAGGAGACCCTGTCTTTGTTCAAATATTTTCATGCATTTTTGAAGATGGTAGCCTATATCGTACAGAACACTGTTTGTATGATTGCTTCTGCTCACTCATTTCAATCTTGCACTTCTCAAGACATTTATAGGTCAATGTGATAAAGAAAGAAAATTTAATAATATATGTGTTTTTATCCAGATGAGTGGCTCACTTTGTGTTTCTATTTCTCATGTGAACTGCTCTTTGACTTTAATGTGTAGTTACATTACTTGGCATTGAATTTAATGTATAATGTAGCCTCTTCCCTTCAACGTCCCCACCACTGCTTAAAAAAATTATAATGTTGAATACCACAGGAAATGTAGCACAGTAAGAAGACTTATTTCTCTTTTCAGCAAAAGAGATGAAATGTGAAGAGCATCTTTTTTGTTTTCCCTTTTCTATTTGCACCAACATTTGCAGCAGATTGGCAAATTGATTACAGCAAACCTTTGACCAGCAAAGACACCAAAAACCTGTTTTTTTAAAACTTTCTCCCTACCTAAGAGAGATTGTCCGGTACCAAGAAAAAAAGAAAAATCTTCAGTTACTGGTTAGCAGCAGCTTTCATAACTGCTTTTATATACTAGTGCTCCCTATGAACTGGCCCTTTTGTCATTTGCTTTCCCAGATTTTGATTGTTGTGATGCCTTTTGCCTGATCTTAAGAAATAAAAAGCCTGACACCGTTAGAGGGTTAGGGGTTTTTTACCTACCAGGATCCCATTCGATGCATTGCTTCACCCAGGTGACAGTGTCCCAGTGTCCTTCCAGCCCCCAAACGAGTATACAATTAAAGACCTTACCCATTAGCATATCTAACAGGAGGGCCAAATAAGGGGCTGGGGTGGGCTAACTTCTAGTTTACAGAATCTGTCATACTAGGAGACCTTGAGTTCTTAAGATAGTAGAATGTTTGGTCTTCCTGGCTTCCAGGACACTGAAAACCAGGCTAAGTTATCAGACTTAAAGCATTACAAGTATGCATGCTAATACTTGTGGATACAGAGAACTGTTAAAAAAGTATATAAAAGAAAAAGCAAAAATCCTTTCGACATCAGTTGGAGCTCAAATTTTCCATGTCAGGGGACTTAAACAACAGATGTACTTGTTGCAAGTTGGTTGCAGTATTGTCAAAAATGCAAAGCCATTTCTCTGTTGATCCTGTGGTCAGGAAATGTAGCTTTTTGAAACTGCTTGTGTTAAAAACAAAGTAAATCCCCATAAAGTGGGTCCTTGATCTTGGAATGGATGTCCTTCTTTTTTTTCCCCCCACGGAGCTTGTTGACCATTAAATCATTTTGGAGCACCTATCCTTTTTTTTCATGCGGCTTGTTATTGATAAAGATGGAGATGGTGAGACACAGAGAAGTCTTCTGTAATGGTAATGGGGGTGTGTGATTTAAATTTTTTTGCCTTTATTGGTCTTTACCTATGTAGACGTTTTCCTTATGGTTTTGGATACACTCTTTTAAAGTTATTACATACTGTTGTTTAAAAAAATACTGTCACTACTGATATTTTTATTTCTGTAATTTTAATTTTGTATTAATTAGAACCTTGACTGGGAGTGAACAAGAGTCCTCTTGGAGTTTTTAATGGCAGCCCATATTAAAAGAATTATGTTTAGTGCCTGAAATGTCTGGGAGCAAGAAGGGTGGAAGGAAAATTGGACACAAAGACTGATTAGAAGCATCCTGGCCCATAGATAGGGAAGACAAAGAATACTTAAATCCGTAGGTCTGTGGAAAACTTTAATAAATAAACAAATAAATGAAAGTACTCCTGCAGCTAATATACTCTTCAGTATCACCCAACACAAAGAAATGCCTAGTTTTCTTTTAGGTTTTTTCAACTGTACTATTAACCTGGTTAATTTTCCATAAAAATATTGTATGTTATGTACAGCTGCTAAGAATTACAGGCTGTGCTAAGCAGTCTTTTTTTCCTCCGCATTTAGTTGGCTTTTGTTGTGCGGTGTTGCTGTGATGTATTTTCTGTCAGGTGAGATTTACACATAGTCTACTTGACAGGAGCAGTTAGCCACAAGGATTTCCTAAGGAGAAACTTCCTGGAGCAGGGGGCAAGGATTATCATTTTTCTTACAGTCATGACGGCATTTGCAAGCCCTCCTGGCTTCAATGGGCCCTCACTCGGCTGTCAGCCCCACTGTCCCTGCCCTGGCACAGCAGCAAACCTTTACTTGATCCATTCTCCCCTGAATGGCAAACTAAAACTCTCCCTTCAGTTCAGATCTGCCCTTTTTTACAAGGGGGCAAGTTGGCAAGGTTCTAGTGCGTTTTAAATGAAAGCAGTTAAAATAAGTATGTATGTTATCTAAAATACCTGTGGCTTAACTACTTAGGCTTGAAAATGTTGCTATCTTCTTTAATGCTAGATGATAAAATAAATCAGAACAGGAAATCTTCAGTTCAAGAACAGGTTATGTTGCTAGGGAGTCTATGGCCTCCCAGAGAGTTTAATTGAAGCAGCAGCCACTACCATGCAAGCTGCTGGGAGAATCAGCTTCTCTAGTGCAGAGTGTCAGGGTTTGACAAGAAAACCCCATTTGGGGCAGGAAAGACATACTTCCTAGCAGTCTCAATTTGACCAGCATAGAGGCTTCGGCTTTGTGTCCTGCCCCTTCACCTTTCCTTGTCCCTTGAAACAAAAAATGAAAAACATTGGCTGGTATTCTCTCGAGCAGCTGGTGAAAGCAATTATTCCAACTCTTTATGGAGCTTTCAGAAGCTGCTCTGTTGTCCTTCCATCCAGCATTTGGGGCTTTTCAGGCCTTGAGGATCTTGAGTATCTTTTTCCCTTTGGAGCAAAAACCCCAACAATCTCCAGGAATGAAAAATGCATATTTCTCTCTATTATCAGAATTCTGGCAAAGTCTGTTTTAAAATCTTCAGTGTCTCCTGCTATAAACAGGCTTGAAAAATTTGTCTTGGAGGCACAGCCATTTGGGAGCATCCTTTTGCTACTGATTGCAAAAGGCCACTCTTACTGATAGCCTTATGCTGGTGGTGTGTCTCCTGTCAGTCTGAAAAACTTCAAATTGTACCTCCTAATAGGCTTAGGGTTCAATTTTGAAACTGCCTGTCCTAGACCTCTGAACAGTCTACAAGAGTCATGTCTATCTCTAGGAGTTTTATCCAGACTTTTGAAGTCAGGGATGTTGATTCCTTATGTAGTTTTTAGATAAATACTTCTGAAGGCTTGCACACTGCAGTGAAGATCACCTAAGTTAGGAGCTGACTTTTGTCTTTTCCATACAAAAGGAAAGCTGTTTCCTTCCTAAATGGTAACTATATCTGCCTGTAAAGTCCCACAGAATATTTCTGTGGCAACCAGTTGGAAAAATGGGATGCAGGTGTCTTAGTCATCACAGTGCGTTTATCTGTCATGAGGTTTTGTCTTCGTGTCTTCTAAGGGGTAGATCCCTCCACCAGAAGGAAAAGTGTTCTTTTCACATAGCAACTTAGACACTAAAGATTTTTACCTTTCTTCAGTTAGTAGTCCTCTAGAAATTTTCAGTGCAGCTGCACATACAGCAGAGATTGAATTTTAGTCTTCTCAAATATTGTCCTAATCTGGATTTGGTGGTTGGTTTTAATCTTTTTATTTTCATTAACCTTTCAAGTCCTTCTGCTGAAAATTGGCCTACTGTTCAGAAAATATTCACAAGGGCAGAAGACTAGCAGCAAGATAGGGGAAATGGAGCACAGAGTTCTGGTTATATTCTCAGTCCCAGTTTATTTATGTTATTTAAAGGATAACATTAAAAATTTAAGGCAGGAGATGAAAAAAAGACGCTTTTCACCTGGAGATGCTCCTTTCTGAGCTGGTGCTGAATACAAGCATCAGTGTGATTTTTTCACCTTCTGCCTCCCCCAGTATTGCTTTTGGGGCTGTTCTTGGCCCAGCTTGAAGAGAAGATGTAGTGTGAGAGGAATGCCTGTCACCTGGTTATGATATTTTAATGGAATAAGACCCAGTAATATGGTTACTGTGTTTCAGTGCAGTTCTTTCTCCTCCTTTTTGCTGCTGTATAATTCCACGTGGGAAGTCAGTTAAATGTGTTTCTGTCATATTTTGCAGGTAATACATGGTATTTGGAAATTTATGTTGTATTTGCTATATATACATGGACTAAAAGCTGTCTCAAGGGATACACCAGAAATTTGGATTTGTCTTCCTCTTCTGTTGACAAAAACTGATAATCTTCTCTTGTCACCTTCTAGGAGAGAAACCATTCAAATGTGATGAGTGCAACTTTGCTTCCACAACACAATCGCATCTGACACGACATAAGCGTGTCCATACTGGAGAAAAGCCTTACAGATGTCCCTGGTGTGACTACAGGTAATGAGTCATTAACTAAAGCATGATGAGAGAAGGGTTAAGGTGATCAGATGAGGTTCATTTGAAGTCACCAATAAAAATATATTGCCATTAAAACACCATCAGGGCAGCACTAATTACATATTAAATTAGGAGCTAAATTTAAAAACTTAGTCTTCAGTATTTAGGTATTACTTTATAAAGAAAAACAAATGATGGGAAACCTTTTAGTGGTAACACCACGGTGCTAATGTTGAGTGTTTGTTTCACAGCTGCTCCAGTGTCTGTTGGAATTCTCTGTGGTGAGGCTGCTTATCTGCATTGCCTTTTCAAATCAGTTGCCGTTTTGAATTTTTTCTCGGTTGAGTTGCAATCATTTCACCAAGAAAGGAAAAGTTCTTTAAAAGGCTTACCAGTCTAAATACTTATCGGACATTTATTAGAACTGGAAGCAACTCGAGCTAGTTACAGTTCTGCAGAGTCTTGTTGTTCTGCTCCAGCTTTCCTTCTCCTTCCTAGCCAGGGTGTTTAGATGAAAGTTGACCATACGGTTGGTTGCATGGCAAAGCCTCCCATGTTACACCACTAAAACCCATGCCTATGTTAGGGCACTAGATTAAATTCTCAAAGAATCACATGATTGAACAGTGAAGATTACTTTTGGTGCTTATCACCCAGATCTTTGGTTCATTACAGACTACTTACTAAATGATCTCATATTGCTTCTTAAGTGCATCTTTACTCTTAAATATACTTCTTCTGCATTCTTGAATAGTTTTAATACCTTGCAGTGAGGTGGCTGGTCCATGTGTACTATAAAGGAATCCATAGAAGTATTTTATGGGCAATTTGCAAGAGTTGATGTTCAAAAAGTTTTTAAAAATCAGCATCATGTTTGATAAATCGCATGTGATTAGATGTATATGTTGTGATGCATGCACACGAGAGGAAAAAGCTAAACATTTGATTACACCCCTATAGCATTTCTTATTTTATTTTCATGCTGAACATACAACTATAATGTTCTTTCAGTATAAGTTTTAATGTAGTTTCCTAAAGCAAGACTATATAATGAAGCCTATCTGCTCTCATAATACCTTTCTTTCATGCTATTTATGAGCTACTTTATAGAAAACTCTTGTACAGAAAGCTTCTGCAGTGGTCACACATTTTCTGTACAAAACTTCTTGTTGCATTGTTTTGTTTGTGTGGAGCACATGTTCTGTGAACTCTGCTGTACTGAGCACCCATTAAATCACTCTAGAATTGCAGAGAACTGAATTAGATAACCTTGGGGGGAGGGGGTTATGTTTCTATGCTGCTACCTTAAGAGTGCCCCTGCTTTCTTTATATTTTTCTTTATAAGTAGAAGTGGTTTTGTCAGCCTCAGTAAGTCATCTAAGAATTAGAGGTGGTTTTCATTTGTTAGAGCAGTTGTGTTAAGAGGTCTGTGTTGAGTGAAGAGAGCATATAAGCATTAGTGTGACATGATGTGCTGCCTTGAAGGTAGAAGAAGTGCTGTCTTTAATGCTGTGTGTTTGAGGACACTTCATCTTGAAGTCATTTGCTTTTACTGAATCATCCCAATTGGCAGGAGTAGTCTTATTACAGAGCTAGGTAATGAGAGCTGGGTTACCATGGGTTTGAGCTCCTTGGCTTGAAGACCCAAGAGACTGGGAGCATTGTAGATGTGAATCAGTTTGGGGTTTGTTACACACATGCCATGAGTGAATGCACTTCCCTCTCTCAGGAGACAAAATGCATTACCTGGTGCTCTGTTGAGTGAAAGACAGATCATTTTACTTTGGATAAAGAGTTTTCTGTATGGGATATAAATTCCAAGAAATAACAAGTTTTTTATGAGTATTTTATTATACTGGAGGTTATTAGAGAAGATGCAGGCATAACTTATTTTATCAGGATTAACAAGAAATATCTGGGCATGCCCTGCTTTTGTATTATTGAAAAATAAATGTTTATGGCAATAGAATGTTAGTTTCCATCCTTTTCGGGCCAATTTTGACCTAACCTTTGGAGGCTGATCTACAGATACCAGCTGATGAAGCTTTGAGTCTGCAGGAAATTTGTTCCAAGCTCAGCTGAAAAACATCTGGTAGGGATGCAGGAACCAGAGCTGTGCTGCTGCTGCTGCTGCAAGCTCACAGAGGCAGTGAGGCACTCTGTAGCTGCAGAGGAGCCCGTAGAGGGACTGGTGTACTTATTAGCTCAGCAGTCCTGCTTGTGCCTGCCAGTTCCTACAGTCCTGGGATATTGTCCAGCCTTGTTGGCAAGTATATGTTTTGCTCTCTATCCACTTCTCTCTTCACTTTAAAATACAGTTTTAAGGGAATCACATCCTTATCAAGTCACCCAGTACTAGCTCTTTTAAAGGAAAGTTATTAGCAACTCTGTAAATAATATTGTTTGGACCAGTTCAGCAGATGGCATGTAGTCTTGCAAATGTCACCTACAGAAAACATTAAAAAGAGGATTTCAAAATCTGCTGATCTAGTGACAGAATTAACCCCCATGTCTAGTGGTTGAGGTCTCATTGTGATGCTGTGAGCTCGGCCCTTGCACTGTAAGTTCATCCAGACTATTTCATGTGTTGCTGTTTAGTGTTGCTTGGCAACTGCAGACTCTTTAATGAGCCTTGTAGTTTCAGTGAGGTGAATATTCCTCTTGTAGTGTTGTGATATGGTGGAGAGTATTGTTAGTGCTAATATAAAGTCTCCTTTCATTCATAGGTGAACTGATCTCTGTTCTATAAAGTAGTTTGAGACACTTGAATTAAAACAGTGGCTAAGTACAAGATACTTTAACTATTCCCATTCAGCTCATTGGTGCTCAGCATATTCTTGGAGATTCTTGATTTCAAGCTCTTCAATTCCTCAGCGTGAAATTGTGGATTATAATCCTTCAAAAATTCTTGCCAGTCTAGTGAGTGAAAGGCTGGGTAACCCTGGCTAGAAGTACAGAAAAAGGGCTATTAGAAGAAACTAATCTGAATTTAGGAACTGTTATAAACTTTATAAACTGAAGTAAAATAGGCCATAAGATGCTATGGGGAAAAGAGTGATTTTGCCTGCGTGGAACAGAAAATGCAATTTATTCCCTATATAACACACAGCATGAGACATTAGTTTCTTAACTAGAAAAAGACACGAATGGATGTGGTTTTCTGAAGGGAATAGTAAACTGACTTAGCATTTTTAGCTCACAAATTATAAATTCTCTATGGTATGTATATGCTTATAGTTCTATTTAAGTATTCTTGGGAAAAATGTTCCCTTCCATCTCTAGTTTTTTGTTCTGTGACCACTTGATACTTATTTTTTGTCTATATCTTTTGTATTTTGATGACAAAGAAATTAACATCTGTTTTTCGATACAGTAGTATGCGACTTCTGGTAACAGTTGTAATTTGAAATTATGTTTTCAGTCTAGTTTTTAAAATCCTTTAGAAGGACGCAAAATATAATATTCATAAACATAAAAATTTATATGTATGTTTGGTTATATATTTTTCACATTTGCATTTTCAATTTAGGTTTTCCCTATTTAGATAAAAATATGCATAATTTTCCTTTGCATTTACTTTTTCAAATCACACAGCATGTCTCTCCATTCTTAAGTCAATGTGCTTTGTCATACAAAAATATTCATTCAGGCTTAATTAATGTTCAACCTAATTTTATAATACAGAATTGGTCTCACAGGGCCCTGCACCACTATTACTTATGCAATGCTTATTTTATATTTCTTAGTAGTTTAAAAAAGATGTGTTATGTGGCTGAACTTTTCAGATGACACCACCCTGCAGTTAAACTGACAACAATACTGTTTGAATTTGATAATGGGCACTCTAATCACTGAAGAGCTGTATAACATCCTGAAAATGAACAGCACCTGTGACAGAGTTTTCTAAATCTGTTGGTTATATAGGCTGTGGACAGACTTTCTAAACCTGCAACATAGTTAGGTACCTGAGTTTAATCTGATTGTGGAAGTCAAAAACTCCCCTAAGCCTGATGATGTTAATGAAAGGTGGAGATATACAGCATTTTCAGAACTAAACTGGTTTTGTGTATGTGTCTAAGAAAGAAAAATCTCTTTTATTCATATGTAAGGTTTTAAATTTAACTCCCATTTGTTCTCACTTTCTTTATAACTAGCACAACTTCTCAGGCAATTTATGTTCATTGTGTGTGTGAGGGGGATGTTTCAGTGAAATGGATCTGAGTTACGTGGAAGGGGGCATGCAAAAGGCAGAACCCTGCTTTTCTCACATAGTCAGATTTGTTGGATTACAGTGCTCGGGAAAAGCACTGACAGTTTCATGATGCAGAAAGAATATTGCTACAACTTTGACCACAAGAGTTGGGACTGATGTTATGTTAATGTGCCTCAGGCCATCCCTCTGCTGTGATTAAAGAAAATTATTTTCATTTCTCTGGGATTCCACTGTATGGTTCATTTTGCACAGAGTACCCGTGGTGGTGAGGGAATGCAGGGCAATATCCAGGGGTGTTCCTCAGCCATGGATAAGAAGGTGTAGAAGTTGTATAAAACAAAGAGCCAGGCCAGCACAACAGCATGCATTCCTTTCTATAAAGTATATGACTTGTGAAAGATGTCTTACAAGACTGAGAATAAATAGCATGCATTTTTAATATAATTATGTAAGCTAAAATAAATATTTTACATTTATTATGCATAATAAAATAATTAGACAACATTCTGTAAGGGATCATGGCATCTGAAATTCCAACTGCAGACGGATTCATTGCATATTTTCAGCAGCAGCGGCAGCATGACTTAGGGGGAGTTACTCCACAGAGGCTACTTTTCTTTTTTTGGACAGCATCCCTAGGGAGTTCCTATTTCCGTCTGACTTATAGTATCTGTTCATAAGTTGTAAAGACCAGTTTATAATACACTCCAGGATTTGCACCTAAATCATAAGAATGTGCAAAGTGTTTTCTCTCTGTTTATTTTGTTGAATTCAATAACCTTTAGGTACAATTGCATCAGCTGTGCACTATTCCCTTGTTACATCAAAGATAACTAGGGACTACTTTCCAGATGAGGTAACAATATGTACTAATTCATAGCAAAACTGAAAGGCTGTTAAGGCAAATGGTACATAAAATGATGCAAACCGTTTATTTATCATTAAAACATTAATATCAATATACTCTTTGTAACCAGTGAAATTTAATATGCTTGTATAGGAAATAACTAGATTATACAACTGTGTAGGCTGATGAGGATTCCTGGTGGCAACTACTACTGCACTACGGGAAAACACTTTTATATAAATATCACAAAGTCAGAATTGGAAAAAAAAAAGGTGCATATAATTTGTACAAATATGAAATTGTTAAGGAAAATAATGCATGTATGTAATAGAGCAAATGGGGCCTTCAGGAAGTCCTTCAGCTTCTGTTGTGGTCAGCAGCAGGAGCTGAGGATATCCAGTGCCTTGTGCTAGCAGACTTATAAACAAATGAAGATAGAAGTTTAGACAGACATTCTGTCAGTGCATGGGCACAGTTCCCAAATGAAAACTCAGAATATTATTCCCTCCCAAGTTTCTAATAAACATTCAGATAAAATATTTGGAAATATTTCTATTAATCTGGAATAAAATATGCTGTAGCATTTAAGTCTTTAAAAGAAAAATAATCTGCAATAAAATTTAGATATAGTTGCAAAAACACTTTAATTATTCTAGCGAATACATGGCATACAAAATAATGATTAGCATTTTTCCCTTTTTTAATGTTTCAGTGGCTTAATAAAACCTCTTATATTTACCTAAGTTGTAGCAGATAGTTTTTGTGATAAACTCAGAATAAAAACATGCAGTATTGTAGTAGTACACAATACATATCAACTATCAGGTTAACCAGCTTAACTAATTCCACTGACTTTAATGACTAATACTTGTTAAAGAAATTCATCAATAATTCCATGAACCTCTTTTGTTGGTTTTTTTTCTCCCGTCTTTTTATTTATCTATTTATTTATTTGTTTATTCTCAATGGTTAGTTTTTTTTCCCCCTGTTGCCACTCTAAGAAAGAGGAATTAAAAATTGCCTTTTTAATTGAAAGGATCTATGATTCTCATGCTAACACTGAACTTGAGATTTTAAGGATCTGCCTAAGTGGTGATGCAATTGCAAACACTGATAATACTATTCTAGTCTCATTTTGGATCGAGTCCTTTGAAGAACAACTTTTAAGAGATCTATTTAAGCCTAAATGCTGTGCTAAATTACTCAAAAGCAACTGCTGAATTTAATGTTACTGAGTCTTGAAGCCATTTTGATATCAATGTAAAAATTAATATCTGATTTCAGCATCTCTCTGCTACAGCCTATTGTGATCCTAGGCTCACACTTTGTAATTTGTTCACAGTTTAGTTTAAGTTCTGAAAAAACATTATCAGGCTCCTGATTTCTTTCACGAGTCACTGTCTTGCCCTTACTCTTCAACTGGGGCTTTGTCCCTAAATGTTTCTTAGGCAGCCCCTTCCCTGCTGAACTGATGCTGTTTTTTCTGAATCCATGTCTAAGACACTTAACCCAAAACCTTGAAGTATTTGCTCTCTAGGAAATATGAATAAGACCACTTCATGCAGTGGACAGATTAATGTAACTAATGTATTCTTTTATCACATTTTATCTTCTCTCTGTCCTCACACTTCTTTTTTGCTATCATATGTAATCATCACTGTCTTATCTGTTCCTCTTTCTTAAAGAGCATAAATACGTTGTCATAAATACATGTATATTTATATCTAATATATACTTAATTCATGTTTATCAATCTGAAACACCAGCATATATTTTAAATTAAAATAACCTTAAGTATGTTTTATTTTGATGGTAAATAAAATTTTAGTACTAACCTCAAGATGACAGCAATGCTATGGTCTTAATATAGCTTGTAGTATCAAAAAGAATTGTAATTTCCTGTTCTTACAGTGCTTCTGATAAAAAAGTACAGTGAAGATCTTTTATGTCTACAAATAAACTTCCATTTGTTAGAATGGTTTGATCTAAAAATACTCATTGGCATCATAGCTTAATTAATGTGAGTCTTTTGTGTAAAACATATTTTAAAAAAGACTAAAAGAACTGTATATGTTTTCTTTGCTCTTGCCTGTTAGCAGAGAATAAAAGAATTAATTGGTTTGTTTCTTTTGCCATTCCTTAATCGTCAATCCAGTTGTTATAAAAGGGCCAAAGCTATCTTTGGGGGTGATGAAATCTACAAGGAATTATTATTACTATTATTATTAGTGGTGTAAGTATTAGTATTAGTATTAGTATTGCTGCTAGCTACATCTAACTATGTGGCAGGTAGCTAGCAATCTGAAAATATTTTGGTAGTTACAGGCCTCCAAGATGAAATTGATAGACATGAGCCTGTTGTGTTTTGAGGGGTTTATTCTCCAGGCTATATGGCTACTACCCTGTAAAACAAGTTTCTGTGTTAATGCTGTCTTTGTTTCCCTCTTCCTCCTTCACATGTGACATACAAAACTGATTAAAGTCTAGGGAAGCGACAGAAAGCAAATTCTGTTCAGAAGTTCCAGAAAGAGGTACAGTCTAGTGCAAGGGGAAGAAAGGGAAAGGTTTTTTTCTGATTAAAGTCTGATGAAAATGAGATAAAGAAAAGAATTGCTGAATAGCAAGTGAAAGAAGGAAAGAAAAGAGCTTTTGTGTTTGAGAAAAGCTTGCTACTTAGGTACTTTTAATGCATTAGAAATGGTGAGCAATTTTCAAGGTAAATATGGCATTGTTAGAAATTCCTGATTTATTGAAGCTAAATAAAATTCCTTGTGCATTCTGGCAGAGTTGCCCTTGTCTCTGTACCAGCTTCTGCCCAAATTCTCCTGGAGTGGTATGTTGGGGCACTTTGGGAACTCAGGTACTAAAGCCTCAGGGTTCCCCACCTCCGGAGTGGCAGTGTGGGCTCGAAGCACGGGGCTGGTACCTCACCTCTGCAGGGTGGCTGGAGGGTGTTTTCCAGGCACCACAGTATGTTATGGTGGGACTGAGGCTCTGGAGCACCATCAGCACCTGGGGTTTGGAAGTCTGGTGCTCCTGGCCACCCTCTTCCCAGTGTTTTGGGGAACCTCTATGGGCTGAAAGCTCGTCTCTGAGAACATTGGCTCTCTGCTTTGGAGAGAGAGGTATTAGAGATTTGGGAACTCGGAGTTCCAAAGATGTTGCTTCACAACATGTGGGTTCAAAGCTGCTGCTTAGTGTTGGCCAGTAACAGGGAGAGCTTTTCTCAAGGTTTGTGGTGTTGCCTTTTCTCCATCCTGGGCAGTTGGGAGAAGGTGGTTCATTCTCCAAAGGAAAATGTGGCATAAGGACGACAGGCCATTTGGTATAAAACAGCTCACCTTCCCTAAAACCATTTTGCAGTCTCTGTTGTATGGGACTCTACTTTATTCTCATGAGTCATGGATCAGGGATCCCTATTTCACTTGAGGCTTTACTCTCAAAGAGACAATCTGGAGAGGAGCCTATTGTCTTGTTATAACTTACCAAGTTGCTTATTACAGCCGTTTTGTCCCTAGTTGGGATTGTCTTTATGGTTTTGCTAGGCCTATTTAGGTCTGAATAACATCTGTAGAAATGGCTGAGACTTCTTAGGAAATAGCCAGCACATAAAGCACTCAGTGTTGTTATTGCAAGTGATGGAGTGCTGCTCTGGTGTTATCTTTCTTTTTTTTTAATGTATTTTAAAATGTGTTTTTCTAATAATGGAAAAGGAATTAAGAGAAGAAAATATATATGAACAAAAGGTTGGTCTGCATTCTTGGATGCCTTGGGTCAAAGCTACATCTTCTTATTTTAAGTCTTCAGAGAAAAGATGAGGTCTGTACAGCACTCCTCATCATCTCCTCAGCAAGTTAGATATGCTGTGAGGAACAAGCTAATGCAACACTGTTCTCCTTTCTCCCACCCCCATGGACCAGGGGATTGGAGTGGGGACATTCCTTGATGTTTTCCCACCTCCTTCTGTAAGTGCACAGGTTTTTTGCTTTAATGTAAAACTTCTGCTGGTGTTCTTCAGCATTGATATATTTTTAGTAATGTTATCATTTAAAACACACACAACTAGAAACTCTGCATTTCATAATACTCTGAAATTATTTGTGTTATAACCCTGTAAACACATCTAGTGGTTCTACCTAGTGGTTCTACCAATGTCATAAATGGCCTGAACATCATCCTGTGGTTCATTGTGATATTGCTAATACCCCTTAAAATATACTATTTATTGTTTTATGTTTGTAACTTCCGTGCATGTTTTTTCAATCCCCGTTCAAGATGACTATGGATTCTCTCTAACAACTGTAGTATGGGACATAATTTATTTTGCTACAAATCCCAAGTGGAATGCCTTCTCATACAGAGCTTCTTCAAAACATTTCTGTTGAAATTTTGCGTGCACAATCTACAGGGCAAACAATACTTAGAACCATTTTGAAGTTGTAGAATGTATGGTGATTATTAAAATCAGTTCCTAAGTTCTGATGATATTTCATTAGAAAAATGTGGTAATTCACACATATTTTTGTTAACAAGCTGTTTTTAAAGTACAGAGACCCATTTCTATTAGCAAATTTTGGAGATCTCTTAGATGGGTATTTTAACATATGAAAAGCCATTAGTAATTTGTTTTTGTTTCAGGAAAAAAGATGTATCTTTATTTCAGAAAGGCACTTTTTATAAATCAGTTGACAAGGATTGTTTTTAACTTATTGTGAGACTTGCACCAACCCATCCATCCATCTTTCACCCATTTCTTTAATAACTCTCTAAGCTGTTGGCCAGTTTCAGTGAAAACTGACACCCTGTAGTAGCTGCTGAGATAAATTAAGTTCATGTTTCCTGAAAGAGGTGGATGAGGAGAGGAGTGAAAAAAAATCAGGGAGGACCAGTCAGGCAAAATTCAGCTGTCATGCATTCTTCTCTCTTACAATCCAACCTCACCACTCAGAACGACTTTTTTTCCTTGGATGGGGATATCCCGAAGGAACATGTTGGGGAGCTGTTGTTGCTGCATTGGTGCATTGGGAGATTTAGTGAACAGGGCATGAATGCACAGGAAATCATGCTTCAGTTGGTACAATGGTCATGTGTCAAAGTATTGAGTCCCAAATTAACTGTTTGTTGCAAGTTGTTAGGATAGGTCCTTTTTAAAGGTAAAATTTAAAAGGTATTTTTCAAAGGATAAGGAGGAGACCCCCAAAATCTGTGTTTTTCTTTAGAAAAAAAGATTATTTGGAAAAGATTTATACCCAGGAGATTGAGACCAGTGACATTTCTTAGTGAATAGGAACAAGCTTCCCACTGTGGAGAGAATTTTCCACAAGTGCTTTTTTTGGCACTTTTTCTATTTTCTGTAAGTCATTCACTGATGAACTGACATATTCATAGGTCTATATAGATGTATTTACTTTAGGAAAAGAAGCAAAGTTTGAAGTTCTTTTTACATGTTACTAGTGATACTGAGCATCCACAAATTCTCTTCTCACATGGGGTCCAGCGGCTCTGTGCCTATTTGAAATTCAACCTCTTCATTTAGGTGACTAAATGTGACTTTCATCACATTTTAATTTGAATTTTAATTACTAGTCTTTAGGATTTTGATCAGCACTAATAAATTATAGCACAGTCATATGGTATTTAGCTGATTGATTTTTGCATGCTGCAATATAGTCATTTTGAAGAGCAGTAAAAATACTTTCAAGTAGAAGAAATGTTTCAAAGATAAAGGATTTTCTACTGGATTTGTGTCATTTCATTTGTGTCAGACCAGAGAGGGAAGCCCTAAATGTGAGCCCTTGTGAGGGTAAAGTAGGTGTCTACTATCCAGTCTGTTTTAAATAAATGCAGGAGCATCAAGTCAGGCAATCAGCCCAAACAAGGCCAGCGAGTGCACCTTTTGGGAATGCCTTTGTGTTTCCTGATGGTGGTACAAGAAGTGGGAGATGAGTATACAGTGTGGGGTGATGGTAGTTCTCTTGGTGCTCTGCATTGTAGAACTGGATTCTAAAAGGGAAATACAGCATTTGTTTGCTGAGTTCTTGTCCACCTGCATCTGTTCCTGGTTTCCTCTTTTGTTTGGATGTCTTTTCTCTCAGAAGTCTACAACATAACATCAGGAGAATCTTTATTTTCTTTTCCTGCTCTGAAGTGACCATTTTTAGTTTCAGTTCCCCAGTAGCATGGCAGGAGTGCCGTAACAGAAAGGATTATAACTAAGACCCTCTCAATCTAAGTATCTCTGTTCCATAGCTGAGTTGGGAGTCAGCTCTCACTGGCTGGAAAGTGTGTACTGTCACAGGGTTGATACTACAAAACAAAAACAAAGACAGTGGATGAAATCCTGGCTCCGCTGATGTTATTCACATTCCCTCCATGTCCTCAGTGAAGCGACAATTCTCACCTGTCATGAAGGTACTTGTTTCTTAGGAAGGAGAGAAATAGAAAGGCAGGGAGTTGGCAGCACCTTCCACAAGAGTCTATCGTGAACAGTAAAATAAAGTTCAACTAGGCAAGCAAGTTGTGGGATTGAGAACCCAGTTATTTCTACTTTCCACGTGATTTGCAGAGAGGATCCCGATCTCCTAAATCTTGCCAAAAGACATCTAAATCCAGAATCTACTCCTTTCGGAGTTCCTGTTTTTCAGTTCTCTCCCTACTTGAGTTTGCAAGTTCTTGCACAACTGAGTGAAATCACTGAGGCATGCTCAGAAGTCTGTCCTGGGGAAATGGCTATGTCTGCCTCAAGACTTTTGGTACATTTTTTAGGCAAGCAGGCCCCTATTCCTGTATTTTTGGGTATGTGTTAGAGGCCTGTATATTAGACAAGTCAGGATTCATTTAGTTCATAATGAACTGCTGTCTGCAGACTCACTCTAGTTATTGTTTAGGATTCTCAACTGAAAGGGTGCAGGACAGAGTGTTTAGGAGCCTGTTGTTTGGATTTTCTAAGAAAATTATATGGGGGACATAACTGAAAACAGAAGAGCATTTCTGAAAGCAGGGATTAGATCTGCTTTTGGCTCCTGGCAATTCCTTGCTGTCTGATGGCAAAGTTTCAAGAAGAAAGGGTCGATGCACGATATTTTGTGCCAGCTAATATACTTTCCTGGGACAGAGAACAGAACCCAGCTTTCCTCAAGAGAAGGGCAGCCCTAAACTTGGGAGTTTTACTGCCTAGAATAGTGGTGTAATTTCTAGAAAGTTAGGGGTAACATTGTTTCTTTTTCCAGATCAGATTAAAGCTTCTGATGTTTTCTATTGGTGACCTACACTTTCTTTAGAAACAGTAGATACTAAATTTATGCAAATACAGAGACCTACATCAGTTCTTTATTATGTCCACTGATTGCACTGGTAATTTGAATGGTGATGGAGAACAGACTAGATTGCCATCTAGTACTGCCATGCCCAATAGGGCACCTAAACAGGAAGCTTTCTACCCTGTTTTACTGATACCCTGTCTCCCAAACCTATCACTGCTCTTTTTGCCTGTTTTCTGATTATCATATTCTTCTCAATAGTTGGATCATAGTTTTTCTGCAGCCAAGACCGTTTTCTTTGTTGTTTCTCTGTACAGCAATTGGCATATCATCATCTGTTGTGCTGTCCTCTCTGGTCAACATGCTGTGCAGTGAGAACATACCAGCTTTCTTGGAGCTACTTTTTGATTCATAAACATAGGATTACATTTCACCAGAGGAGTACAGGAAAGCCTGTACTGCTGTGATGAAACCGTATTGTTGCCAGGATTGTGATAACTGTTTAATGACTAGAACCTCAAAGAACATGTAATAGCTGGGAGCCTGCTTTCAAGCTGAAGTGCAGTATCAGTGCCTAATTCCCATAGTCTCCTTAGAAAATCTTCTCTCTCCTTTATGGACTAGTAGTCCAATACCTTTCTTGAAAATTCAATGCATATAAATAGAATTTTTCAAATATATGTGCAGTCTTAAGTGCCATTAGAATCAGCCTTGTCTAGTCTAGTCTGGTTTTGTTTTTAAACCTGACCTTCAAATATGTGTCTCACTAAATGTGTTTCTGGGTGCATTTTTTTTTGTTTTGTTTTTGGAGATCATGTCATTGTTATATAACTGAAGAAAGGGTAGTACTGAAAGCAATGCATCTTGGAATGCAAGTGGAACTCTTTAGACTCTCTTCTTTAAAGCACAGCTTCTTTATCTATACCCATCCAGTACTTAGAAAGGAAGGATTTCAGGATATTCTGAGCTATATTTTTCTCTTGCTATTCCCTTCGTGTTAGTAAGCTGCTATTCTGCAAACTGGAAATAGCACTGAAATATATAGACTACTTCCATCTCTGCAGCAGAAAACTGTATACATCTGATAACAGAAAGGAAACAAATACAGATAGATAGATAGATTTCTTCCTAAATTTCTATTATTTACTTAATTTATGTTTACTTTTGGAAAATAAATGGATTATTTATAATAGTTGTAGATAAACTCTTGTGGCCTTTCAAGAGGCATGTGGAATAATGACTTCTCAAAGAATTGTTTTACAAGAGTGCTATAGCATTTTTAGAATCAGTGCTCAGTTAAAATAGTCACTAAGGGCATGTTATTCACATAGGCATCTTTTGCACCAAACCTATGTATTTTTATTATCTATGTATTCTGACTGGGATCACTATATAGCATTAAGCTTATGAATAGGTCCAGTTGTTCTAAAGTTAGTAATTTTCCCTAGAATCACATACTGAATTAGACCTTTAAGAACTGTATTACTATGATGCAAAATAGAGTCAAAGGAATAGTTTGGTTTTATACAAAAGGTGAGGAGTGTAGAGTGGTTTTGGTGGGTTTTGTTCGTTTGTTTGTTTTGTTTGTTTTTAGTTTAAGAGTGCAATATATGTTTTCTTTAGCTGTAAAAGCACAATCAAGGCAACATGATAAGTGAGTCAGTGTTGTAAAAGTAAAACTAATTTTGCCTTCACTCACATGAGCTATAGAAGGAGGAAGCTTTATTGTCCCTGGGAAGGTGATAAGGCAGAGTAATTGTATATTATACTGTCCTGGAACATCTGCCTGAAGACTGTTGGAGCAATTCATCTATCATGGACAATACAGCATGTTTTGTCTTTCTGCTTTAACCCATCCCCACTGCTGGCCTGCACGAAGGTTTTGATAGGGACTGTGCCTGGGCTGGGGCTCACATTAATCAGTCCCCTTGTTCAACACTCCAGCTGACATAATTACAACCTGCGCACAGCAGTTATTCAAGTTGAGTCCTTGTCACTCGTGGTGCGAAACTACACAGCTCAGATCCCGAAGGAGATTGCCTTATCACACAGAACAAGGGCTCACAGGAGTTGAAGAGAATAGAAATGGGAAAATGTCTTCCGGGAGTACTATATATTCCTTTAAAATAAGACATTTGAGAGACTTACAAGGGACAAAGAGAAGCATTGTGCAAGGTCTGAAATGAACAGGTTATTATTTTTAAAAGGATTACACAGGCCATTTTTGTGAAATGGACATGCATTATTAAATAAATTCAGTGGTCTCTCTTATCATTCAGTGGCTCTGCCCTATTAGTTTTCTTCAGAAGTGATAAAATAGTTTTTGAGTTGTATAAGCTTTAAGTATCTCTCAGTAGAAATCATCAGAACACAACTAATAAAAGTGCACATATTATACCAGTACAATTGGAACACACATAAGGGAAGAGCTGCGAGGATCAGAGTTAAGGGTGAAGGGAGAAGCATGCTAAAGGGCTTTCGAAGATGAGCAAGTTCATTAGTTTCTGCTGTTGTATGATACTGGAATGTGAAAGGTGAAGCCAAAGAAAAAGTTTCATATTTTACCATTCTTTCCTCTTTTTATGTTAACCCTCTGTGGGAAAAAAGGACAAGTCCATAACAGTATCTATGATAATGAAAGAAGTTTATTTTCCTATAATATGATGGGGTTAATTTTATATGGTTTTGGGTTTTTTTCTTTAAGACAGAACCTTTGCATACACGATAATTTGGATAATTTGCATAGGATAATTTGTTTGGTATTGGTCTATAAAATTACTCAATATGACAGAATCTCATTGGTATCCAGAAGGCTTTCCCCCTGCTGTTTAAATTCTTTTCTTTTTGGGTCAGCTTTTTGAAGTAATACCATTCAGGCAGTTCCTATTCTTCTCAGTCAATAGATTTAGAGTGTTGTCCTGATTTCTCATCTAGTTAAAATAATGTTATGTCTATTAGACATAATTGTGTATTGTTGAAAGAACAGTAAAAATGTGTCTATTCTGGGTGGTCCAGTTTTCATCTAATACTTTTATGAGACAGCTTATCTGCAATTTTGAATAGACTGAAGTAGAAGTGCATCAGAAACTACCTTATACATTTTACTTTACATATAGGTATGGTAGGTAAGTCAAATACATAGTTCAGTGTTTTCATTCCATTTCAGTATCTTTTGGTGAAGTACACAGCACATCAGTTTTGATGTGTAGGTCTCCAGTGAAAGTCCAGCTGCATGAAAACTGCAATTTCTTATTGAGCAGCGAGGCGTCCTTATAGGCAAATGTTCCCTTGTAGGAACAAAAATCAAGTTTTGCTTGCTCCTTACTCTTAAAACCAGTTCTCCTGGGGTGAATGATGTCTGTGAAGTAAGCTCAAAGTATGGAGCCAAATGCTGCATTTACTTACATTTGTGCAGAAAATGGCATTATGAGGACACAATCTGAAGAGAATGATATTTCTCTGATATATGCTTTCAACACACACTTTAGATTAGATAATCAATCATACCTACAACTAAAGACTCAAATTTGACTTTCAGAATCTGAGATGATTTTGCAGTATTGACAGCCAGGAAGAATATAATTTAATTTGCAGACTGAACAAATGTCCATGACATCATAGAAGCACAATAAATGGCTGACCTCACAATGACATTTTTCCGACTTAAACTGTACTTTTTTGGAGACCTTGAGCCCAGAAAAAGCCTTAAACTCAGTCAGTCTGACCTTCTACATAAAACAAACTGCATAGGTGGTTTTTTTTCCCAGTTTGCTCTGTACTGAGCCTCCTACTTCTGACTGAACTTTATGATCTAGAAACATATTCAGATTTGATCTGAAAACAGGCAGAGTTGCAGAGCTAGCTTCCCTTCTGTAAAGGATGAATTGCTGAAGAAATTGTGCTTTGTTTCTCAATTGATTTTGACTGTAACTTGTAGTCATTGCTTTTAGTTTCGTGTAGGTTTTCTCTAAGTTAGGTTGTCCCTTAATCACACCTTTATTCCGTGATGTTACTCATGGCCCAAGCTCAAGTGTAATAAACAAAACAGAAGGGGTTTTTATAAAGTGTTTTAGAGTTTTTTTACCCCACTTAACTTCTGTTTCTATTTTTAATCACTTTGTGGCTGTTTGTTTCCTTTTTTAAATGTAGGCAGTAATACAGGAAGTAGATATTCTAGATTTAGTTTCTCCAGTGTCACAAAGACAACATTAGATCCTTACCTTTGCTTGCTACTTCCTTGCTTATACAGCTAAATATAGCATGGGGCCTTTCTGCTTATAGCATCATGCTAGAGGTTCACATTAAACTGTTGGTCCACTAATCCCTAAATCATTTTCAGTGTCGTAGCTTTTCTCAGCATTGTCTAAGTTACTTGCATGCATTGTGCAAAGGTGGGAAAGCTAACATGTAATTGTGTGTGTACATGTTGTGATTGAACACGCCTGGCTTCTGAGACTGCTCTGTATGATGGCAGTGCCATCGTTATTAATCATGCTGCCAATTACAGTGTTGTCTGCAAATTTTATTAGCAGGGATTTTATATACAGTTTTGGCATGCATAACAAAAGTGAATCTTTCAGACAATTATTGCTGATTCCTTTGATAAATTGGAACCTTTGAAATGAGGAAGAAAATTACCATCTCTTTTTGCATGGGGGGGTTGGGGCTGGGATAGGGCAAGAAGAGGCACTGTATTAGCATTAAAAAAACCTACTTTGAGCAGAGATTGTACAGACCACAGTGCCCTGGGTATGAGTCCAGGCTGCAAAGCAACAGGATCTGCCCTCTAGGGAACCGTGTTGTCACTAAAATGGCTGAAGGAACTGACACGAAGGCCAGTTGCACGAAGTACCATCTGCATCTGAGATTGACAGGCAACCTTTAGGGTCTGTTGCTATAATTTCTGACTCCAGCAACATTAGGAGTCCAGTTTCATCTTGTGCAGCCGCTAGATTGCACACCCTTTCCTAGGCTCCATCTGCACTTCTATATCTGTGAAAATACTTTATGTGTTCCTGAGGATATACAAACAGACTCCACAGAATTGTTCAGTTACTTTATGTGGTCATTAAAAGAAGTACAATAGGGAAAAAATTGATGTTGAAAGGAAATGTGTGTCTTCAATTAAATTCATCCCGCCTTTTTCAAAAAATGGATGTTTTCCATGGCCTCATTTCAACAAGGTATTTGATCATGTACATAAATTTAACCTTGTGAGTCATTCTTTTGAAGTCAACGGGGGCTGCTTGTATTTAAGCCACACAAATGCGTAAGTACCTTGTTAAATCGGGGCCTATGATACCGAAATCCTGGTCTCCATCCTCACACCGCTGCAGAGATGCTGTTTCTCAGACCAACTTCTCTCTTATGCCATCTGCTCTAAGAAGAAAGGAAAGGGGGAGGGAGGAAGCCCATGAACAATGGAGTGATTATTCTCAGTTACTGTGAAATAGATGAACTCCACCTGCTATTTCTGCCACTTAAACCTTGGCTGACACAGTGCAGCAGTGCACTGTGCACAGCAGACCCCTGCATCCCTCACGCCGCAGGCACGCCGGCCCTTGAGCTGAGCCATCACAGAGACCACTCTGACTGCAGCCAAGTGGAAGCCAGGAGTTCTAGCAAATGTTACAGAGAGTTTTCGGAAGCAGATCAGTCCTATGAAAAATTGTTTGGTTGTTGTTTATTTTTTCTTTGTTTGTTTTGCTTTTTTTTCTTCTCTAGTCAGTAAAAGGAGACACTGAGCCTCTCTCTGAAGAGCTGCTGGGGCAGACTCACAAGCTGAGCAGCCCAGCTCTGCACAGCTCCTATGGGGACAGTGAGGACCACAGCATAGGTGGAGAGCTGAGGCACATTTCCATGACTTTATCTACCCTTTCCACCCATTCCTTCCAAGTCTAGCAGTTTAGACATAATTTGCCAGTTCCTGTCTAAAAGTCTCTTCTTTATTTCTTTCTCTTCTTGTAGAAAATAGAATTAATGGAAGCATTTAAGGCAGGATGCCTGATTTCCTTGGAATCAGAGATGGGTTTTTTCCTGGAAAAAATAATGTTTTCTCTAAATTGTGAAGTCTGTTTTTTGTTGTTTTTTGGGGTTTTTTTTAGTAAAAATACTCTGAAAATTCACTGTTAGATCTAGATGCCAGCACTGTGTCTATACTTTGGTTATTGTTCACTGTGCAGGGTTGTAACTGGCTTTACAGATTCCTCAGAGATAAACAAGACTAGAGTACATCACTTCTTATTTCCCTTCAGAATTTCCAATTACCCTGAATTTGCCTTTAAAGGCACTCACTTTGGCTATCGTAATGATCAATTACTTGAAACTGGGAATTTTCATTCCAATACATTGTAAATAGAATGGTGGATCTGTGGCCAAATTACAATTTGGACATGCTAGTCTGCTGAATGGAGCTCAGTCACAAGCAGTAATTATCAATCTTCCATCATTTTCTGTGCTGACGCACAAGTTTTTGCTGCTTCCCTACAGGGCTCTGCTACTTTTTAGCAGCCAGCATTGGACATCTGTCACACATACTGTATGTCATAACAAATAGATCATTACAGAAAAAAATGCAAAGCTGAAAATGTAGAAAAGCAGAAAACATTACGATTATTATCCCTGGGTGTTGGTATAACACTATCAGAATAAATCCCAAATACATTTTTATTATTTTCTTTGTGAAACTGACTGTGTTGTAAAATCTCATTAAAACATGTAAATGTAGTGTACTCTCTTTTATGGGCTACTTCATATTTTCTGAATGGCAATCCATGCAATACATGGCAGTACATGAAAACATGGCAATGCATGTGGCCACCAGGTTGTTGGGCATGCATTTTTGCAGCACTGTGGGTGTGTATTTCAGTCATCTTTTCTTGGTAGAGTTGAAAAGCTGTGAGCAAAGACTCACTGCAGAAGCAGCTCTGGTGGCGTTGCTTTTCCCCAGCAGCTCATTGCCAGTGTCCACCAGAGGTCTTTGGGAACAGCACAGGGAAGTGTTTGGCAGCAGTGACACAGGCAGAGCTGAGCTGGCACTGGGTACATTGCAGTTGCCCTCCTGAGTTCCCATGGAGCCGTGTGCTGCTAATTCTGGCAATAGCATCATCAGTCACTTGATAATTGAAGTTGGTTGCAGAGTGTCAGCACTTGTGTCCATGTGATTGTTCCCCCACTCACTTAAAACCTCAATAAAGGGTAGAACTTTTGCTTTTAAAGGCAAAGAGCAAGGTAAAAATAACCCAGGTGCATGTTAGGCTGAGAAAATGTATTACATTTCTTGTACATATATACATGAATATATATGTTCTATGTGAATTTTAATAACTCATAATTATTGCTGTTTTATAATGTTAATTTCAACACATTACCACATTTTTGTATATGATATTTTGCTTTTTTTTTATTATTTCTTGTGCAATACTGTATTGACTTGTAGCACTGAAGAGGTAAGATAATACTTTAAATTTAAACTTGCAGTCTGATTTCCCTGTGGTGTGTGCAGATTATATATTATTATGTAGCTGGTTTGCACTAACTGGCAATCAGTTTATTTTATTTTAAAACCAGAAATGTAGCTAAATCTTGAATATGCAGGGAAGAATTTTTGCTTGGTTTGTTTGTCTGGGTTTTTGCTAAGCAGAAGTTGGGCAGAGTGACTGTCATTGTGGAGGTTTTGATTGAATAAGCCTGTTGGTATAATGTAATTACCACAGATTGAGGTATTTGTTTCTTTCCTGTCAAGAAAATAGTGCCCATGAGGTTGTTTACCACCACCCTACTGAATGCTAGTTTTCATACAGTTTAATGACAGCAAGAAACAAAGGCAGGCTAGAAGGGTTGTATTTTGGACAGCAGTAATGCGGAGAGCAACCTAAAAGGTCCCTGCATTCAACTGAGTGTGCAGGAGCTCTTGGTGCTGCAAGAAGTATCCAGGAGTTCCCAGAACTTGTGGCTGCAACTGGAGAGTGTTGAGCATGTGGAAAGTCGTGGCATCCATGTATGCAGCACTGGTGTAAAATGGAATGTATTCAAAGCTTAAAGCAACTGGAAAGAGTGTAGGGAGAACCTGATGATTCCCCAGAGTGAGTTGAAAGGACCTCAGTCTCTGTAGCTCTTCCGCTGGAGGTCCAGGTATCAGGGGATTCTACAGCCAAGCACTTGGTGTCTTGGACATGTAGCACTGTTAGCTGGATGCAGGGGGATAAGAAATACAACCGTTTGTAAAAGGGAGAATGATCAACTGAAGAGTAATTTGCATATGATTTCAAAGGACTCCCTGTTGCTCTCCATCAGAAACCATGTTTTCGTACTGAAAGGGTTAAATCTTGAGAAAAGAATCACTGGGCAAATATTTATGAACTGTGCTGTCCATGAGGTCAAGCTAAATGTTCCATATGACTTTACGTTTCTAAAAATCTATGGCTCTCCTTTTCTAGTGTAATTACATTATTGCAATTTTGATTTAAAGACAGTTTTCCAAGTTAGATGGCATTTTCTGTGAAAGAAATACCTGCAAACTTTTGGTGAATAACTGAGGTTAAGAATCTACAATAGTGCATGGAGGAGCTTCCTTTCATCATAATTGCTTTTTTTTCTGGAAGAAAGTATCTGGAGACTTTGCTATTTTTCAATCAAAATGCTGCAATTTCTGTGTACTTGCAGGTTGCACAGCAGGGTATAAAGGGTGCAGAAGACCTTCAGAATGCTGTCTATATGAGAGTAAACTTGATTCATACTGACAAACAGGGATAAAAAACAAATAATTTCAATCGGTTGTATCACTGTGTTTGTTTTTATATTGTAAATAGTGATGTCAATGGAGCTGCCATAAGTCCTTTACATCATATGCATTTCTCTAGAGAAAGAGGATGTTTATACCTAATGTGCTGGAGAAGACCTTTTGAAAAAGGTTTATTTTGTGCAAATAAGAGTCCTACAAGGTGCTAAAATTTTTAAAACTTAGTGGACTAGATAATTAACATTTTGCCTCATTTGCACCTCTGAAACTTTCCATTTCCATGTCTTGCAGTAAGTATCTTTCTGAAAATGTCAGGCACTGCATAATGGAAGACTGTTCTAATTTCAGTTTCTTATTAGTAAATAGGAAAAAAAGTAATAAAAATTTATTTCTTCCTGCTGTATGTCATTTAGCTGTTTAATACAATTCTAACGCATTCTCATGTAGAAAATCCTTAAAAATATAGAAGCGTTCCTATTCTGCATGGGCAAATTTAGAATTGACATATGTTTTGTGAATTTCTCTTATTTCATGGTTTTTATCAAAAACACCATGTGAAAGACAGGGACAACAAATCACTCTGGTACTGGGCAGCCACAGGTCTGCAGTTAAGTACTGAGCTTAGCTGTTTACAGAGGCTGCTTGGACCAGTGCTGCTGGCTGAGGGGAGCCAGAGCACAGCCTGCTGCATCCAGCCAGGAGGCTGGAGATGAGTCCCTCTGCATGGGAAGGGATGCCCAAGTCCCTGCCCTCACACAGCTCGTACTGCTTGCTGGTGAGACTGGCTGGCTGAGCTCTGCAAGACTGGAAGGAAGGAGGAGATGATAGGGGAGTGGTAACTGCAGACAGCACTTACTGAGGGGAATCTTCAGGCTGACTTTTTCCCCCCAGCATAGATTTGCTCCAAGACTCATTGTTCTGCCCCTGTTTCCCTGCTGCTGACTTTGAATGCCCATCTGTGCCTCCTGCAACCTCTGTACTCTGCGATCCCAGACCCCTGAACAGTGCTGCTGTTTACAGTGGAGTAGGCCTAGTTTTGCTGAGGAGCCCAGTCTTTTGCACATTTTAGCTTGCCAATGCAACTGAGAAAATGTGCTTATACTACCTTCTAGGGGCTGTAGGAACAACTGTACTTTTAAGGTTAAGGAGGAAGGCAGTTATGAGGACTTCTGTCCCATCCCCCAGGAGCATGATTTTCCCACTCTTCGTGCTCTTAGCACAATGCCCTGGTTTGTTTGTTGTTTTTTTTTTTTTTTGGTAAAATAACTGAAGCGTATATATGTATATATATATAAGGATAGGAGAAGGAAGGCAAAGTAAACAGAGGCAACAGCTTCTCATTTTGAGAAAATGTCTGTCCATTTTATACAACTCCTAACCTTCCACTTTATTTCACTCTCCCAACAAAGTGGATCGATGCTGCTAAGAGGCAAGGGTGCAGATGGCTGTCGAATAGGGCATTGGGCTTCCTTGTCACTCTGTGGATGATGCCTGTACAAGCACAATGACCACTGAAAATTTGAATAAATTGTTTTTAAATGGAGCATCCCAAATAAGGAGAGACAGGGAGCTGGGACTGATCAGCCTGCAGAAAAGACTCTGAGGATGTCATCAGTGTGCACAAATATCCGAAGGGAAATGCTAAAGAAGAGAAAGCCAAGCTCTTCTTCAGTGGTGCCCAGTGGCAGGGCAAGAGGCAATGAGTACAAACAGGAAGATAGGAGGTTTCCTCTGAACATCAGGAAACAGAATTCCATTGTTAGGGTGACAGAGCACTGGCACAGGCAGCCCAGGGAGGGTGGGAGATATCTTTGGAGATATTCAGAAGCTGCCTAAAAATGAGCGGCAGGGATGGACCAGTCAGTCTCGAGAGGTCCCTTTGAATCTCAAGCATGTTGTGATTGTGTGACTAAGTACCATTTTGCAATTGACAAGTCATTTCCAGTTTATGATACTTGAATATGCAGCAACCTTTAATTTATTGAGAGCACAAAAAGGTACCTGGTTGGTAGGAATGGACTTGTAATGGCAACATGGAATGTGTAGCTAGAACAGCAATGGGAACACATTGTCGTGTGATGAACACTAGAGACAAATGCCCTTTTTTGTCTTTATGCAGAAGAGGTTTTCTGTTCATCTTAAGCAGTAGCTGCATTCCTCAGGAGAATCTTACCATCTGTCTCCCTTATTTCAAAGTGTTATCCTTTACAGAAATGTGGGAGTTCTCCTGGATGTGGAAAGTAGGCCTATGCCCTTCCCAATATATCAGTCTTTCATGGAGGAGATCATACAGGTTTGTTGCATGCAAAGTATGGGCTGAGCTTTTTAGCTCCTCTTATTTCCTGTTCATCTGCAATGTGCCTTAGCAACATGTTCCATCTCCCCTTTTACTGTGTATAGCACTGACAAGACACTGAAAAATCTATACAGGCCTCCCTTTTCCCTTTAATAGGATTTTTGTGGGGTTTGCATCACATCTCAAACCTTTCTTCATCTCTAATAAGAAGACTTATTGCAAGACATGAAATAAAAAGAAAATTTTTATTGTTTTTCTCTGCATCAGAATTGAATATAAACTCATTGACTATAGCTTTAGAGTAATTAAGTCCCTCTAATGAGTTCCCTTCCTTTTACTGCAAAGCATGGACAAATTGACAGAAATACATATGTTTGATTTTTAAAAATGGATCATGAGGATGAAAGCATGCTTACATTAAGCAATGTTAATAGTAATTTAACTTAGAAACCTCTACTGTAGTTTTACTGAAATACAGGCTAGTCTCCTAAAATCTGCATTTATTTGTTTGTGGCTGTGATTCAGACTGGAACTCAAAAACCAGAAAGACTTTAATCAAACTATTTCTGTTGGGCTGGGCTCTATCTTCCAAATTTTAGAACAAAGGAAAACTGTATTTCAAGGTTTATAAACACCTGGAAGTGAATCTTATAATACAAGACCTGTCAAAAGCTTAACTATCATCACTATTGCAGCACTATAATGTTTTAGTTAGATTCTTGTCATGACATAGCTTTAATAAAAATACAGTGCCGTTTAAAATCACAGACCTCTGTGTTTACTCATGAGATGAAGTGATGTAACTACACACACAATGTGTTGGTGGGGGTGTTTTGTGTCAGACATATAATAGCATACTTGTACAGTATGTGGGAGAAGACTCCTAATAAAACACACATTCAAAGCACATTGAATAATTAAAAAACATTTTATATGCAGTACACTTTTGTCCTGTCATATTTAAAGGTATCACTTGGCTTCAAAAGTGCTTGGATTTGCCAGTTGTTACCATCATGGTTTACCTTATGATGGCAATTGCTGCTTTGCAACCTAATATGAGGGGCCATTTGTAATGCCTTGTGATCTCATATTCCTCATTTCTGATTAAGCCTTCCTGGCCTTGTCACATATAAAAATATGGATTTAAATTTTTTATATCTGTATGTTGGTTTGTTTAGCAATAGATTTTTACTGATCACTGAATAAATGAGGCTTCAGGATTGCTTTGTTTAAAGTGGCTGGAGCAAATTCCAAATCAAAGGAGATAGAACTGGCCTTTTATGGCTTGAACAGGCTAGATTTTCTTCACAACTCTTACATAGGTTTCCACAGATCCTTTATATATTTCACAGAAATATTTCAAAGTAAAAAGTTCTATATCTTTCCTTAACATAGTATGAGAGCTGAGCTAAAAGAACACAGATATTTCATTTCAGATTCGTATGCTCTGCTTTAATCTACTGCCCATTAAAGTATAACCCATGATAGAAGGTTACCAGGCTGTCTCCTGCTTTCATTGCAGTATACACTGCCTTTTTTTTCTTTTTTTGTAAAATACATATTTCATTTTAACAACATTTATGAGCATTGTAACTTTTTTAGGGCTGAATCCTGAAAGATGCTGAGGACCAATATTTTCTATATTTTTCAGTGATAAGTGTCTTCTCTGACATTCTCAGGCTTCTGATCATTATACCAGTATATAGCAGATGGACATGACAGAGGGTGAGCTTTGGCAGCACTGTAAGGCAGATATCAACTTTACTATGACCATTTCTGAGGGAGAGACAAGCATTCCAGCAGAACTTCAAGCTGCTACTTCCAGTTTATTTTGGAGGTCCTTTTTTTAGGTGCCTGTTACTGTGGAATTTCTATCAGTGATGGGTATATAACCAGTTGCCCAAAATTCTACAGTTGTCTTATTTGAGTATATGTGAATTATTATTCATTAATGTAGTTTACATGAGTGTTTGTACTTTTTTCTGTTAGGCTGAATTACTGTTCTTAGTTTGGCAATAATAATAGTAAATCCTAGTAAGAAAGTCTAAAAAATATACAAAACCCAAAAGCAATGGTACAAATGTACAAATCTGTTGTTTAGATTCAAGAATAAATATACTGGCTATTAATGATTGAAATAAATGGAGCAGCAGTGTATTTTATGTAGGATTCATCACAAAGTTTGAATAAGTAGGAAATTATGATGCAAAATAATTTTGTAATGAGACTGGAAAATTTTAAAGACTAGAAATTACAAATTACTGCCATATGGATCTCTCTGTGAATAAGGGAAATGCAAAATCTTTTCTTATTACTTTTTTTCAGAAATATGATTATAAATATTGCTTTGAAATGTATCTGACTTTAAAGCATGAAAACTCCACTACTTTCACTAAAGCTGTGTTTAAGATGTAAACCAGAATCCATGTGTATTTTCAAAAAGATGTAAACTTGAACAACTCAATTCTCTTTCCTAGGAACAGTTCACACAGCAAGATAAAAGTTGGTGGAACATACTTGCAAAAATCATTCACAGCAACTCCTGTTGAATTTAGGAACTGTGTAGGAAAGGTTCATGTGAACTCCATTGGGAATATTATAGGCATTTATGTATTTTAGTTTTGCTCAGTAAAGACTTTTGCTTAATTTCTGTCCATCACTTACTACCATGAGAAAAATAGAAATTCTTTAAATGTAACAAATCATTCATACTGGTTCAGATGTAATGTTCACTTAACCTGAAACAGCTTTGGGAGCCTTCCTGCAAAGGACAACATTTATGCAAAACTTAAGAGGATGAAAAAATCTACAGATAATGAAAAATGAGAGATGACTACTGATTTTCTGTTATAACACTAGGTTTTATTTGAGCCACTAGTAGGAAATAAAATAATATATACCTTTTTTCTTTCTTTCATTGCTTTTTAGGTCTAACTGTGCAGAAAATATCCGTAAACACATCTTGCATACGGGAAAGCATGAAGGAGTAAAAATGTATAACTGTCCTAGGTGTGACTATGGAACAAATATCCCTGTGGAGTTTCGTAACCACTTGAAAGAACTACACCCAGACATTGAAAATCCTGATCTGGCATATTTGCATGCTGGTAAGGTCCTTCCTCCCTTTGCTTACAAATTCTTTTCTAAACACACGTGCTTAAATGATCGTCATAACAAAACAAGAAGTTATTATGATTTATTCTGAAGAAGAGCATGGTTTTAAAATGGGCTTAATCCTCTTCAAGTTTTCCAGGGTTGAACGTTATACATTAAGCACTGAAATCTATTCATGTTACACAAGCAAATCTTGCAGTTCAATAAATAAACATCGGAAGTGCATGCTATTTAGATGACTGGTTTTGAAATCTAGCTGAACTTTTAGGGAGAAATATTTTTCATGTTTTTATTAAGTCCCTCTGCCCATGCTATTCTCCCAAGAACAGAAAAACAAATTTCCATAGGAAATACAGTGGCAAATTAATGCACTGCTTTAAAAATTCTTAGATTTCACTACAAAAAAAGTAGACTGTTCCTCATTAGAAGACAGAACAGCAGAGATCAACCAACAACTTAGATGTAAGTTTTCAGGCTTTGCATTAGACAGCACACACATGCAAGTCACTGGAGGAATGCAAAACAAAAACATTGCTTTGGAAACAGGAATTAAAAGAAAATATATGGGGTGTTTTTGTTTTGGAACAAGTTTCTTGGGGTTTTTTAGGGGGGGTTGTTTTTTTCTTTAATATATTCTATAGTTCAGAGTAGAAGGCAGAAGATTAATTGAAGCATCAAGATAGGAGAAAAATAAAGAGTTAAATGGTAGGAGGTTAGGAGAAATAATACAAAATCAGTGTGGAGCTTGAATGAAATGTGATCTTAATGCAGGAGAGACAGATAACTTAGACATCACTGGGTAGAAAGACAAGTCAGAGCAGTGGGAAAAAAGAACAGATGGTGAGAAGAAAGAGTTGGGGAATCCAGAGGAGGAAGAAGCTATGTGGGCCAAAGTCTCCCTGAGATGCAAATTAATCTTCCATTGAATTACTACTATTAGTAGTCCTGTGTCACATTTGAATCTTCTGTAAGGCATTTCATAGTTTTTGATACCCTCATACCTGTAAAAAATGGAAACCTGGAGAGTTTTCATGCAGCTTTGTACAGTGTGTACACTCCAGTTATTTTAAAACCTCTCAGTCTTCTCAAAATGACTGCTTGCTTTCCTGACTAGAGGCAGCGTATTATTTGTACCATATATTTCTATTTGCCAAGTATTCCACTTCATTTTGGAACCAATCATCATGTCATGTCAGCATATGGTGGATAATATCTGAATGTGCAAACAAAATGCCAGTTGGCAGAATACCAATTTCAAAATAGGTCAGAAAACTGATCACATTTCACCATAGTTCTCACTACAGCAAATGAATATTCAACTTAGAGCTTAAATCCAGACACTGTTGGATTTTTATTACAATAATCCCACTTAATATGAAAAAATCAAATGCTTTCGATAGACAGACAGATAAAACACAGAGAGCTGTAACACTGGTAGAATCACTAACATTCTAAAATTACAAAGATTTTATATGCATTTTCACATTATTTGTTCAAGACTATTCTGGGTAAATTAATTGTTTATTGCAGCATGCTGTGGTTAGAACTGTGCAGCTTGCTTGTCTTGGTAACACAGGAAAACAGTCATCAGTATGTTGTTTCCTAATGATATTTCTTTTCTATACATTCACTCTTATACTGTAGAAATCCCCTTGCACTGAACTGTGCAAATATATTAGGACTAGTAAGAACAGATTGCCACCTAATTATTGCCAGGCTTGCCTAGAACTGGTATACAACAAAAGTCTTGAAACACTGTTTGCATAATCCCATTGCTAAAAGGATGATACTGTATTTTCCTTTCAAGAAGAACCACTATTAAAGAGGAACCTAGGTGATAATTGTGTATTCCTACCATAGTTAAATTAAAGAAGTTTCTTTTATTCTTTTCAATCCATTTCTGACTGCTGGACACCTGAGAGTTAAAGGTTTTAGAGAAGAATTTTAGAGGAATGAAGGACAACTCCTGTGCCCTGGCTAACATCCCTTATAAAAATAAGATTTGTTCTGTGTCTGGTTCACAGTTACTGATGACTTATTGGTCATTGGCTGCACCCACAGAGAATCTACAACACGACATAGAACCCCTTAGGATGATAGGAGCATGAAACTGTCATACAAGATTGATTTTTTTTTTTAACTTAAACATATTTGTCTGTTTTTTATGTTCTAATATTGCTTTGTAACAGGAAAGCCAGCCCTTTTGCTTCTTTGAGCAGATAGAAATAGAATAAGTCTCTTCTCTGGCAAGGAGATAGACACCAACTCCAGCCAATTTGCAGGACAGGGAAAAACTCCTTTACCACAGCCCACCCAGAGTGGAGCTGTGGGGTATCTTTAGGATGTGACTGGGAGTAAAAGTCAGGTCTGTTTCTTGTCTGTGAAATTAAGATTGACAGTTGGAATTCTAATTTAAATGTAATGCTCTTAGTAATTGTTGTGGGAAGAGTGGAAGCTTTGGACAAGCCTTAGCCTCAGATTTTGGGAACAGTTTAAATTCAATGAATCACTCTGGCCTGCAAGTTGTAATGATGGCAAGTCAGATCTGTTTATAAAATGTTTTTTAAACAGACAAGAGATAAAAGATCTTAATCAGAATCACTTACTACACAGTATGAAACTAACAAAGGACTAGTTAGTAGTAGATTACAGCATAACATAAAACAGTGCACAATATCAAGATACCTATATTAGAGCTAGCAAAAGAAATAGTATTGATCAGGAGTCAAACCTAACTTATCTCTGAAACCATGATAATGTGCACATTCCTTCACTTAATCCCTGGGGAGTAACCACAAAGCAGGTGTCTCTACTTATGGGAGAAGCTCCACACATTTCCAGGGAAATGTATAGAAGATTTCTTCTTTGTGGAAGTTTGGTGTGACTCTTATAGTTGCAAAGTGAGTGTCTGTCTGTCAAAAATACAGCTTATCTTTCCAGATCTCACTTCCAACAGTGAAATGTTTATTGGCAGCTGGGAGATGTTAACCCCATGGTGCCAAAATAACTCACTACAAGACAGCTTGTCCTGTTCGAGTTATCTGAGTGGTTAACAAACAACACAGAAGCTCTTGTGGGGGGTGAGATGCCCTGCTACAATAATATAATGCTCTAATATTAGTTTCTATTTAGATTTCCTTGGCAGCTGCTATACTGCTTTATGAGGTCAGTGGTAGTAAGGAGCTTCAGGAGGCTGCATTTCTAAGGGAAAGGCTGTGGAAGAGGGAAAGCAAAAGAAGTTGGCTTTGACATGTGTAAGGATGATACTGTAATTGCAAGGTGATAGCACTTCTGTTCTAAATTGATATATAGAAATGTTAGAAAACCAGGTCTTCAGACTTTCTTTCCTCTTTTTACTATAGGTTCCCTCATAGAGGGAGTTATTTTAACAATACAGCTATATTCCTTATAAATATTACATATTTTAAAACATTAAAGTACAATCCAAGTCTGGATTATACTTTTAACTTTTAAAATTTACTACATTTGAACAGCAGGCCTTTAATGCACACAAGCCAACAAAGATATATGCAGTGCACATAAAATTGTGAATTGAATTTGCTAGGCCACTCTTCAAATGCCAGTTTATGCATTTAACCTTAATTTTTATACGAATCATCAAATCTGTTTTTAAAATGTGTGTGTGTGTTCTGTAAGAGCTTGGTGCCTATTTCTTGATATTCTCTGACCCATTTTCTCAAGGTCTGTGTTAAAATTGAAATCTTGTTGGAAAAAAAACCAGGAATACAGAGATTTTTACCCATTATCCACAATATTAATTTATTTTCTTTTTAAAACCACATTTAAGATACTGATAGATCTTATAGCTGTTCTAAGAACAGAATTGGGCTTACCAGCAAGCTCAGGAATCCTGCAGGTAATGTTTAAGTGATGGAAATTTGGTTCTAGTGGAAGCTGTTTATGTATAGTCTTGTTATCCGTGTGCAAATCTGAACGTATGTCATTACAAATGGAAAATGAATGCCATAGATGAGTGAATTGTCATATCATGTTGGTGACTATCATTTTAGTGATTTTTCTAAAAATTATATTATTTTATTTTTTAAAAAATTGAGTTGCTTACTGTGGGCTTGTCTGAATTGTGAGTCTCAAAGCAAGCTGAAGAAATCTTCTGATTCGTTTGTGCATTGCATGTCCAAAATTCTTGAATGTTGTTTTCTTCTAACTGATGCTACATTGCAATACTGTGTTGGACTGAGCCTGAATACTTTGTCAATCAGGACAGGAGAAGGGCCCACACCTGTGGTAGATCTTGCAAGGGACCAGTGTTCCAGTTTTCTTTCTCAGTGCTTTATCTGCTTTGGAGCAGCATCACTTGGTAGTGATAATTTCAGTTTGAATTAAATGTTCATCATCTAGGAGCTCTTGCCTTACAAACATTGTGATGCTATTGTGATACATTATTTATGTCCAAACAGTGTAATATCTGTGCCTGAACATCTCCATTATTCCAAGAGCTGCATAGTTTGTGGCATCTCACAGTGTGCCATGGTAGCCTTCTGTGGATAGTAAACTGGTCATAAGCAAAAAGCTCCTCAGAGAGAAGAGAAGCAGTTTGCTCATTATTGGCTTTGTGATAACATTGAAAGTTACGCGGTGATACTGAGGTTTTTTTTCCATATCATTATTTCTGTGCTGCACTGTAAAATGTGGAGGTATTTCCAAGAATGAATGATGAATGCAGTCCTAGAGATGAGAATAACCCAGTTTTTCACTGAGCAGAAGATATAATGGTCCTGCTTTTTGTACAAGTTTCCTCATGTGCAAAATAGGTGCAATGCTTCCATAGTTTGAGTCACAAAGCTCTTGCTGGAAAATGGCTTCACAACAGACAGCTGTGTGATTAGGGAACTACTTAAGGCATTGAACAGAAAATTTGGTGATGTTTAATTTAGAATTAGCAGTCATGCCAAATACTTATTGGAAGTCGTTTAAAAAAAAAGAAATCAGTGAAGCCAGCTCAATTCATTGTACTCTTTGGTAGTTTGGTTTATTTTTTCTGTGACAGTGATTCTGTGCTTGCAAAGTACTCAAATTTTCCAGCCTGTTGTGGGAGAGTCTGCCACCCAAAGCCCCGTGAATAGGAGTGGAGGATCACTTACTCCTATGGATCCTGACAGAACTAAAAGTGTGAGCTGCTTCCCTGTGCTGCACAGACATGTTTTGGGGAATGCTTGGAAGTACAGCCTTGTGTGCCTGTGCCTCTGTGAAAATTATAGGTGCCTCTGGGGTTGGGCATTCACAGAACAAAGATCGTGACAATTGTGTTTTGGCAGTTGGCTGCCTACGTGGTGATTGAATGCTTAGTGTTCATGAAGAGTTACATAATTCATGACCAAATGATAGATAGGTACTTGATTATAGTGTATGAGTTGCTTCACAGGGAGAAAATATCAGACATGAGCTACTCTTAGTCTAGCTGAGAAAAGCCTAAGAAAAATCAGTTACTGAAAGCATAGTCAGACAAATTGAAATGAGAAACAAGGTGCAAACACTTAAATATGAGGTCAATTGAGCTCTGGCAGCAACTAGCAAAAGAAATCATTCTTGTTCTGTTCCTTTGAGCCTTCAGAAGACTGGATGTCTTTCTGGAAAATAAGTTTTAGGAAGGCCCAAGGTTGCTGGGTTCACTGCAAAACATAAAAGGGCTTTGATATACCAGAAGTCAAACTATTATCTAATAGTCCTTTCTGCTCTTAAATCTTCAAACAGTGTTAATCTACAGCCTTCTGGTAAGGGCTGTGTTTGTTAATCTGAGGTGTTTGCGTGTTTTGATGGCAGTGAAATAGCTGAGGAGACAGGTAAGTCACCCAAAGTGTTCTTTCTCAGGGAGGCAACATTCCCATCATCAGTGCTAAATTCCTTCCTTCTTTGAGCCTGAAGTGGAAATGGACTCACTTAAACTGTTTGTTTCTGGTATGTCATTAAATCCTTGTTAAAATATCTTGTGACATACATTTATTTATTTGTTTAATGTGTTTGAATAATCCGCATAGAATTCTGCTCTTTTCCCTGACAGTTCCCTTGCTGTATTATTCTCTCCTCTTCTATATATGTTTGAAAAGTATTTTTGCAAACTTTAAGTACACTTTCCAAAAATGTACTTAAAGCCATGCTTTCCACATGTTTCTCTTTCAGTTTCTTTAGCTTTTGAGAAACAGGGCTGTACCAGCAACCTGCAGCATGATTGCATCATCAACAAGGGACAAAATTGTGATCCTATCAGTTGTAACAGTTGCAATATTCATGAATGGAATTCTGAAAGTTCAAATAGTTAATCCCAAATAAAATTGTGATCTTTATCCCACTTGACAGCTACATTTATCAAATTATTAAGAGAAAAAATTGATTGCTAAAAGTTATAGTGTGATCTATTATGTGATTTTATCAAGGTATAACTGTATTACCAAGTGGAAACTGCAGACTTATTCAGAATGTGAATTGGACACACAGAACCTGATAATATAGCAATTACACTAGTATCCTAGTGCTTTTCTACTTCTAAATATTTTTTGCTATTCCTTTCTTTTGTGTCTTTTGATTCTTTAGTAGAAAATATAGAGTTAAAAAATAGAAAAAAATGAAATAATAAAAGCCTGTTTTTATACTCTCTGAATTTATCAAACTGCAAAAGTACAAAATCAGTAAATGTTATTTATCAATGAAGCAATGGAAATACAAGTCAGTGAAGTACTTATGCAAGCTTGTGATTCATACCTGATGTAAAGCCTCCAAAAATAGATACATAGTTTTGTAGGCAAGTGTATTTAACTTTTTTTTTAATAGTTAATATTCTTAGTCTTTATCACTGTTTAAATAAAACACTTTAAATGCTGTCATTTGAAACAATATTAAAATTGTCATTGCTAGATATAGGCAAATCAAGTGCAAGTTTTTACAGCAGCGGAATATTGCTTGGGTTTCTAGTCAGATAAAACATTATTTTTGATGGCTGGTATACTTTAAAAAAAGGAAAAGGCAGCAGCTCTGCTTCAAACAGGTTTGCTCTTGTCATAGCTATTAGTGCCAGTCTTTCAATAGCCTGTCATGTTGATTGGCAGACACTCCCTTTCCTCTTTTGTGAAGAATAATAATTTTAGTGTGTGCTTGAAATAAAAACCTAGTATAAATGATTTTCTGTTTGTAAAGGAGAAAGCCAGGTTCTTTTTAACATATGTAGATTATGTATTATTGTGTTTCAGGAAAGATTAATCTATGTTTAAAAAAAAAAAACTAAGTATTTTTTTTTTAGAACTGTCATCTATTAGAAGGCATTGTATACCTTACAGAGCTTCCATAGCCAGTATATTTATCTGGGTGGTCATGACTTCTGAGTTGGTTCTTTCCATGTAGCAAGTGAAGTAGAAAAAAAAATTGAATTTATGAAAGTACTTTGTCTTTTTTTTTTCTTTTTTCCCCCTAGGATATAGCTTTTTCTGCTGCTGTTGAAGAGCATAGGGACTCCTTTCATAGTTCCTTAGTTGCTTTTCCTGAACAATCAGCATATATTCCTGCTGAGTGACATGAAAGGAGATGTTGAAATATTTTGATGCAAATATTACTTCATCTAATATTCAAAACCCACCACTATTAATATTAGTTACATCCTTTAAGTGAATGGTGTTCTCAGATAAGAATGAAAGCCAATCAGTCCCACTAAAGAAAAAATGTTCAGAATATAGTTTTAAAGGAAAAGGAACATACTGCCTAGACCAAAGTCTGGAACACCTCTTAATATCTCTGCTCAGTGGAGGGATAAGAGGTGTCCTGTTGTGTGTCACAAGCTGCAGGGCCATTGTGCAGGAGTTTCCATGTTGTGTGTAGCACCAATACCATGCAGTCACAATCCTGCTTTCTTTTCAGTGTCTCTCTGTCCACAGCCCTCTGTACTGGGATTTCCTAGCAGTCATCATTCCTTTTCTGAGAGCTATCCCAGTTTGTAACAGGGCAACTAATTTTTGTGGTATGAGCTATTGCTCCTGAGCAGATAAATCTCTTTGCCCATGTCTAAATATTTAATCTGGGTGTTGGTGTGTGCCTCCTTTCCTGTCATTGCTCTCTGTGGCTTTTTAGTTTCCAAAGTTGGGAACCACTTGGCTGGCCTGCAAGGGGGCTGTGGCACAGTGGGCAACACAGAAACCCTCCTCAGGTCTGAATTTTTGTTGAGCCCTTAATGCCCACCTTGCATCTGCCCCTAAAACACCCTTGGACAGGCATCTGCTTTGCAAATTCCTTGCATTGCCCATGCTGGATCCCTGCTGGTATCCATAAAAACTGGTGTCTCTGCAGGGACGTCAGGTTCAGCGATGAAAAGAAGGTAATCTTACTCCAAGCTACTCTTTCATTATATTAATAGATAAAATATCCTTCATGAAGAACGAGCCACATTATTGCCTATTTGGAGCTAAAAATAGGCTATCCTAACATAAAACTTTTAAAGCAAGGCTGAAATATTTAAGTGCAGGAGTAGAAGAAAGTCCTTTAGACATGACAGTCATCTAGAAAATATATGTAATTGTGCTGGAAGATATAGATGCATAATAGTATGTGGCAAATGTAAATAATAAAAGGAAATACTAGTATTGGAGTACCAACATATTAAAACTTGGAGAAAAACAGCAGAAAATGGGATATCAAAGTCATCAAGAAAAGTTTTCAAACAAACAAAAAGAAAGATCTTAATCTTACAGGAGGAATAAAAAATAAAGGTGTATAGGGCTGAGGAATAATTCAGGATATTTTTATGTGGAAATTGTCCTATACTCTGAACATTTAAATTGCTTTCCTATTATACTTTTTAAAGAGTAGATCTCTTAGTCTATCATCCAGGGAAGTTATGCTGGAGTTCTAAGAAATATAAAGATCTTATTTTTTTATTTTCATTAAAGTAAATATAAAGTAAATATAAGATGTAACTTGTAAAATTAAATGAAAATTTTAAAATGTGTGTTGAATTTTTAATATATATAGTAGATAAAACTGTATTGTGTATTCTAATCTGTGCTATAAATATTTTTTTAAATTTAATTCCAATGAAAATAAAATAATAAATATCTATAAATAAACCTAAATAATAAATTTCTCAACTGTGCAATCTCCATTACAAACCAATTATTTCATCACTTGCAGAGTTGAACTAACAGTGCTTCCAAAACCTATGGGCACTATATTTCAAATAATTATAGCAGGGTGTATTTTGCCTACATAATGCCACCGCCTCTTGGTGTCTTTCACTGTGGTTGTGCATTATTTAGGGGACACTATGCTTTTTCTTCCTGTGAGATGTTACTAGCATCCCAACAACCTGCACTGAAATTATTCTTGATAAATTGCTTAAATGATTAGTATTTGTAAATCTGCTTGCAAGTATTTGTCTGAATTTTAAATTTTCTTGGTAAAGGTGCTTGTTACACACAGCTTTGTTACTGCACAAATAATAGAAAATAATTTAAGAATCAGAAAAGTGCCGAAGTTGTTGTGGTTTAACCACAGCTACCAACTATGTATCACACCTCACTTGCTCATTCCCACCACTGGAAGGACGATGAGCATCAGAAGGGTAAAAGTGAGAAAGCTCCTGAGTTGAGGTAAAGGCAAAAAGTTTAGTAGGTAAAGTGACACAATGAATTAATTCATCCCGTCACATGGGCCAGCAGGTGTTACCTACAAGAAAGCTGGACTACCTGGCATGTAATGGTGACTTAGCAAGACAGATACCAGTATCCAAACATCCTCCCCTTATTTCTTTCCCCTCCACTTTACATGCAGAGAATGATGCCATGTGGTATGAAATGTCCCCTCCTAACTCCTTGTGCACCCCTAGCGTCCTCGCGAGTGGGGTGGGGAGCAGGAAAGGCTTTGACTTCGTGTAAACACTTCTCAAAACATCTAACAAAAACATCCCCCTGTTGCTGACACTGTTTCCAGCTCAAATCCACAAAACACCAGCTACTGTGAAGTAAATGAAGTACCTCAGCCAAAGTCAGAACATAGGTATGGAAGACTGAATCACAGTATTAATTGTGTGCTCAGTGCTTTGCTACTTTGGGTCACGAGTGAAGAGAAGAGCCCTCAGCAATAATTGCTCCCATGAATCACAAATCATTGCAATTCCATGCTGATTTTTAAAATTTTTTTCTGGACTTTCTTTTTGTTTGCTTTCATTAATCCAATCTATGCTGCACTGACTTTCCATTAATTTCTTGACATGGCATCTTGAGTCTTGACCTTTGTAAGTAGGATGCCTTGTCTGTCTGATGCTCGTGTTCTTTTGTACATCTAATTTCTATTTTACTTCCAATAGTTCTTCATAATTTTTTCCATCTTTTCATTTACCAGATCTTTGGTACCTTACAAATGCTAAATGCTCTCCCATATATCCTTAGTAACCATGCTGGATTTTTCTGTCCTTTTTAATATTTAGGTTTTATTGGATGAATGTAGATTGCACCTTCTCTAACTGTACCTTAAATAATTGCCACTTAAGGGAATTAAGAAGTACAAGGGAAGGAAAATGCTGACCCATAGACTAAGCAGAAGGAAAAAACGTTCCCACTGGGTCCAATTTCCTAAGAAGGACCATCAGGATAGTGACTAGGACCTGAAATTATGGGCTGAATGACCTCTAAAAAATTATCAGTTCAGAGAGGAGCTTGTCTATAACTGTTTGCACTAAAGGAAATGAAGATAGGTAGAAGTCTCACAGAAGAAAGATTGCTTCCCTTTCTTCGTGAACATATAAGAGCATAATATGAAGCTATATCTCATATAAATACATTGCATGTCGGCTGTCTATAATTCTTGTATCATGTCAAAAAGCCATGGAGACAGATATCATATCTTGTAACTCCCAGCTGGCCAGTTAGTGGGGAACCCCTTTTTCTAAGTACATCTTCTGAATTTAAGATATTTTATACATGTCTTGCATTTATTGGAATGAGTATGTGCTCATCAATATCTAACATCAAAGAAATGGTTTGTACTTAAGTAACCACTGCAGATTTAATACAGATGTTTTCATTCTCTGAGTCATTACAATATGATTTTTGTATAATTTTCTCTGATAGTAAAAAGGAGAGCTTAAAGTGAGTGCAATTTTCATATAAATTGCATAGGAACCTGAGCATTAATAAAAGCTCTGGGCTTCAGACAATTCAGATCACTGGTTCAGATTCCACATCTCTGGATGAAAGGTACTGCTGGTTTAAGTGGGTGCAATTCCAGTTCCTTGGCTGTGGGAAGTAGAGGAGGTGCCTGACATCCAAAAGCTGTGTTGCTGGACAGGTTTCTGCAGTGTAGTTAAGAGGACTTCTCTGGTACTTAAAGAAGATCAGTTACTGATTGTCACAATCCCTGCTTAAATAATATTCCAGAAACTTACATTATTGTTGATGGAAGAGGTTTTTATTAATGTTTGTTGTCCTGTAGTTAAAAGAGTGGGTAGCTCTGTAAGTATTTGGGATTACAGTGTATAATGTAGGTACAAAGAAGGCATTAAGATAACTACTATACTACACACTAAAGTATGCTCCTACTTCTTTTATACCTTGCCAATATGGTACTTCTTATTCAGTCTGGGAGCTAATAGCAGATAACAGTTCTCAGAAAACAGGTTTTAGGAGATTTAAAAGAATTTATCTACTTTGAAGTAATAGTATCTAGAGGAAACATAAGATGAAAGCATCTATTGATAGCAAAGAAAGTCAAAACTGATTATCAAGTTCTCTCAAGAGACATCAAAAGGTTTTAGGCAAACATTATTAATGTGACATTGATTTTTGATTTGGCATATGTATCTGAAATTCAGAACTCTGTCTGAAGAATATGAAGTAAGGAGTTGTTAGACAACCAATTGTATACTCAGTAAAATAGTTTTAGTAGTTTCTGGAATGTTTGAGTAATGTGAAATTAAAAGGAAAAGCCATGGTGAAACATTTGGAGTCCTCACATATTAGTGCATGTCACCACCACAAAGTGCCCGTGGGATAAAGCTGCTTCTAGTCAACTCAAGTTAGCTTCATCTGGTAAAGATTTATCTATAAATCCTTACTGTTCCAATAGAATTCAGTGTTCTGTTAATTGTTGTTGACTCTTTCTTTTGTAGTCCACCTTCCTCCGAGCAAATTCTACTGCTATCAAAATTGTCAGTAAAATTTGCTGAGTTGCTTGTGTTTGCTTCTACCCACTCAAACAAAAATCCTGAAATGCGAAGTCAGAGGTTTATCAGCACATGAAAATAATGAAATCTCAGTTATCTGTAATTCAGCACAGCCCTACTTGTAGTACAGATCAAGAGGGCTAAGACAGGGGAACACAATCCTGTTTTGTTATAGTTGTGGTGGGGGGATTTTGTTGCATATGCTGTTACCTGCAAACCGTTGAGCTCTGGAAGTGACCAACTGATTGCATATATTTCTTGGAATGTCTTGAGATATCAATTTTAAAATTATAAAAGGCAATAATTCTAAAATTAACAAAAAAATAGAGCATCTTTGATAAGTAAAGCTATTGTCATATCTGATGACTGGTATGCAAGTCAACGCAATTGCAGAAAGATTTGGTCAGGTTTGAGATATTGGCCAAGTACTCAGGGACACAGAATAAATGGTTATAACTTGATATAACCAGTATGAGGCTCCTGAGGATCTTGGAAAAGCAGAGAGAGCAAATGATACTTTGATGGAGACACTAGAACTCGTCATTCTGAAAGTACTTCAATTTTGCTGCCACCTTGTCACCAAAAATGAGAAAAAAAGGATTGATTTTGGGGGGATGCTTTTATGTAAGGCAGCTCAGACTCTGGGATGAAGTGGGTTTCAAAAGGTGAATGTACAGGTGCACAAGTGGCTCCCAATCTAAAGATCATCGGCTTTGCAATGTCGGTGCCATCTTTCTGTGGTGATTCAGCTGTGCAATGTGCAGAAGTAAGCTTTAATCTGATGTCCACATTGTGACGTAAGAGAATTTTAGGTATAATGATTTTTTTTATATTATTTTTTAAATTTTATCAACTTCTAGACTTTGTCCTTTCTTAAATTCACAGCTTTTCTTTTTCTTTCTTTCTTTCTTTCTTTTCTTATGGATGATTTTCAAAATAAATGCAGATCCTTTCAATATTAGCATTAACAGATAAACTGAGCTGATTAAAGTTATTTTTGCCAATTTTTTTTAAAGAAATCATTGTTGAATTTGCAATTTGATTGCTCCTGATGCTGATTGGCAAAAGTAGATGTCTTTCTTGGCTAATCTAGAATTGCAGATGTTATAGAAATAAACAAATTTAAAGGTGTACTTCCATTTAAAATATAAAGTTTATTTTGATAAAGCTTTTAGTGCATTTGAATTTGTTTCATTTCCATACCATAGCATTATATTACATTTCCCAAAGCATTTCCCTGTTTCTCCAAATATTGTTGTGTTTCTGCTACTGGCTTCACCAGGCACATATATGTCTAAAATTTGGTGGAACATTAATGTCTGCATTTTCAATTGGTTTTACTAATTTACTTTAGCGTTTCAGGTACTATCTCTTACTTTGAAAAGCAGGTAATTGTTGCCCATACACCAATGCTCCACCTGCATTGTTAGAAAGAAACTTGATAATAGATTTAAAAATTACAGATAAGTTCTAATAGGCTTTGGCTGTGTCGGATGAATAGAGCCAAATTATAGTCCTTATTTTTCAGAATTTTCTGACTATAAATAGACCCATATAGCAATTGTTGTTCAAGCATTTGCTACCACATTCCATATTTCAAGGAATATTAAAACATGTCCTAAGCTTTCGAGATTTGTGGTAATTTTTAAGAAGCCTGAAGTGTTTTGGAAAGGCCATGCTATCTGACTAGCTCATATTTTAATAAAAAATTTGGTATGAATTACATGTAAGTAAACATAATTTCCAATGCTCTGGTAAACGTGTACAGTGTTATATAGAAGAAATTGCAGTATTTAGGACAGGGAGAAATAGAACCAGTTGAAGTTTTCAGTCTGCACCCTGCTACAGTATGAATTGTACACAGCAAGATGTTTTCCAGTAATTAAAGGCCTTAGGCTTCTAAGACGCTTAGGTCTAAACACGGTTATTGTACAGTTATACGAGGTAGGAGATAACTTAAATGGTGTCTTTTCAATTTCCAGTAAACTTTTATTTTTTTCCTTGCATTGTATAGAAATTGAGTTTTTAGTGTATTGAACTGTTATGAGTGTCTCTCAGCATGGTAAGAGCTCTGAGTTTCTAAGCAACATTGAGATATAGAATTTGTATTATTGGGTACATTTTTAATTTTATAAGCAGCAATAGATAAATAAGTAATGAAATTTAAAACTGATTTCATTTCATTGCTGTAGTTAATTTGCCACAGAAATACTGTGTTTATATTTCACACTTTTTTAGAAATATTTCTAATAGATTTATGGTTCTTCAGTATCATGATTTGGTTTAATTTTTATCATAAAGAACCAAAATTTCATTGCCAATTTTTGTATTTAAAGGCTTGTTAATCTGCATTGATTTCTTAGTTTGGTATGGGTTCTGGGCCAAAAAATACAGTACATCACTGACTGTTCTATCACCTGACAGCTACTGATAAAGCATCTGTGCAGAAAGTGTCAGAAAAGGTTAATATTTATTGATTTTATGGCGCTACAACCAATGTAGTTTTGCCATCAAAGATGTATGGCCACCAGCAATGGAATCTGTAAAATTGCAGGTTGGATGCTAGTTTTTATTATAACCTATGCCAGTATTCTGGCCTTAAAAAATGACAGATATTTAATTTAAGACAAAAGGATTTGAATGTACAGCTACTGTATACCTGCAACAGGAATTTAGTATTCTAAAATGAAATCCAAGCGCAGTGCTTTAAAGTTTAAGGTGTTGGGGGGGTGTGTGTGGGGGGGGAAACACGCAACCTTGAATTGCAAATGACAATCACATTTAGCCTTTTCATCCACTTAACTATGTGCTATTGATCTGTAGAAGGTGCCCAAGCAAGTGATAGCTAAAATTATGAGCAATAAAGGGCTTGCTTCTTCAAACAAAAAGTATATAATTAGTAGGAGTGGAGGAGGGGGCAGACCCTGTGTGCAGTTTTAAAGGCATTTAAACAAGATGGACTGAGTGCAAGAGCAGTTTGTAAGAGTACACAAGGAGAAATCTGGTTGCCTTGAAGCATAAATCCATGGTCTGGTTGCAGCTTGTGTGTAAAAATTAGGCATGCACTCCAGCCTTTACATTTATCTCCATCAGGGTTCGCCTGACAGAAAGACAATCTGTTGGTTTGCCTACATCAACTAGGGAGAGGAAAATCTTGTGAAGCTTTGGTTCTTTTAAATGCATCCATAGTTTGCATTTTTATTCTATTTTTCATTTAGATGACTCTTGATATCAGTCTTTTCATAACTGATAGTTCTATTGATACATCAGGAAGATAGAAGAATACCTACTGAAGTGCTGAAAATTAGTCTACTAAAATGCATATAGACATGCATAGAGGTTATAGAGGCAGGTTTAGGGAATTTTAGCAGGATTTGGCCCCAGATTTTTAGAATCCCTGTTTAACTATTTTTTACAGAATTATTATTGTCATGGTACAATTTTGCATGCGGATTTCCACACACCCCCCCCCCTTTCTTTAAGGTTCAGTGTCAGGGACAGCAGTAACAATGGGTTTGTTGTGAACAAAATGTAACGATAATTCAGCAGTGAGAAACTCTTATTCTAACATGACTAGTAGAATAAATTGCATGGCATACAGTAAACATGCTTTAGATCGCCTCTTCTCTGTACCACATTTTTCTGTTGAGCTTTATACCACCAGTTTGTCTGGGTTCTTTTTCCCCAGACAGCTTACCCATTTTATTGTGCTCATTTAGAGGAAAGAAAAACTGTTTGTCTCCTTGAAAGGCAAGAGAACAGTGAGTGGAAAACTACTTTTATAGCTAAAATACCATTATAATATATGGCAACTAAAATTCTAAAATTGAAAGAGAGGATACAAGAGAAAATCTTAAATCACTTTTTTAAAGCCACTGACAATTTGAAATATTCCCATGAAGATTTCTATTTTTTGTCTTCCTTCCTTGAACTTAGTAAAATGTGGTTTTTAGAATGATTGTTACAATAACTTGTTTAATTTCAATAATTCAAATAAGAGCCTTTCCTCATATAACTCCACCTTTTTTCTTTTAATGACTATGTCATTAATCTAACATTTTCCATTTTTATTGGGCTTCATTTTTTCCCCTTCTGATCGCGTTAAATTACGGCTATGAAATGGCACGCACTCAGCAGTGGCATGCACTGGCTGCACTTTAACATCCCTTCTACCCCTTCAGTCTCATGTTTTTAATTTTCAGTAGAGCCAGGTGCCAACAACGTAGTGGCTGTGTGGTGTCTGTAAGTGACTTCCAGGCTGCAGCTCTGGATGGCAACTTAGTGACAGAAGGTGTTTCAAACACTTGATTTCTTTTCTTTTTTTTTTTCTTTAAATTAAATATCACTGCTATGAACTATTTGTTATACTTTCTAGCACCTTCACCCCAAAATTGGTTATTACCACACATAATGATTGATATGTTGTTAGCTGATTTTAATAAATGATTTTGTGGAATTATTACTTAATTCATAATGTAATTAATTTTTAGTACCCAGCAATACAGAATGGAAGCCATATATTTATTTTACATTGCTTAACCATAAGAAGACTGCATTGCCTAAAACATCGTTCATTGAATAAATAAAATTAATTTAAGCTTTGTCCACACAAATTCGATGTAAAACTAAAGGATAAAGAAGAGATATTTTGAGACCACAGCTCACTCAGTGATCGCATGTGCTTCTGTGCCCTCCTTGTGCCTATGTGAAATGGTAAGGAAAATAAGGAGCCCTGAAATTCCTTATAATTCTAATTTTACTTGTACTCAAAAGGTTTTGTGATTGATCTTCAAATAAAGGATAAGAAATGGTCCATCAGGTTGGGATTAGGACTCAGATTAGGATTCATCTGCTCTAAACACCTGTTTATGTGCACTGTGTGTGTGCTACCAGTAGTGCTGTAGAATCATCGAGTGATGATTCACTCGATGAGGTAGTATTTGCTTATATTTCACGAAAAAAGTTGACATGAGGCAGAAATTATTGCATCATATTTCAGATCTCAGTCAGGGTATAAAACCAAAACAATGTTATTGAAATCGCTGTATCTCTATTTACAAAACCCATAAAGTAGCAGAGTGTTTCCTCAAGAACTGGCGGTGTAGCTCTGCTGTGGGCATGGAGATGCACTGGTGCATCTCTGGAATGCTGCCATGGTGAGAGGTGTTTGTGCTGGTGTGGAGTGGGAGATGGACAGAAGTCTTTCCAGTCCTGCTCACCACTCATAAGTCTGAACAGTCTGTGTCTTGTAAGCAGAGAAACGCAGAGCCCTTCCTATGGGGCATGGGGATGCCTTGCTGTTTGCTTGATCTGTGACTGCCCTCACAGATCTGTAGGGGTATACCCTCACATTTAATTCTTAGCAATTCTTTGTCATCATTTTCCTTAGTTAATCAATTGCATTTATATTTATCTACAGTTTTCTTCAAGTGTTTCTTGCTGTAATACTTCATGAAATAATTTATTCATGTTTTCTTGAACCTCCTTACTAAAGTTATAAATTTGATTGCATTGCTATATTGACTGAAATGTTACAGAGCAGTTAGTTTTATTGTTTTTGTAGGGTAAAATATGTGATTTTATTGTTCATTTTTATATCTCAGATATCATCTTTTGTTAGAATTTTGAACTGTATCATCTTCAGGGAAAGATTTATTCACGGTGCTAAGTACACATTTTAAAATGCTGATTATTTAACCTGTAATTCATCTTAAAAGTCAGATTTTGGTTTTTGGTACAACCAGGAATGCAAGCATAATTTCTCTCACAGTATCTTTTTCTCAAGAAACACTCAAGACTTGCAATATCCCTCCCACCCCTTCCTTTTGCTTAAGAAAGAGCAGCAATAACTGTGGAGTATTGTGTCAAGACTCAGCCTTATCCCTCTTTCCTTGCTCTTGGGTCTAGATATGGCATGCAGAAGCGGAAAGGTCCCATTCCTTTGTGGATGTATGTAATTAAAATCATGATGTTGTAATAATAATTTTACTTTGCAGTAATCTTATGCTATTACATGTCATTGACACTAAGATATTGGTATTTATCGTCCCTGATCAAATAATGCAATATTACGATATCCTTCACACCCACTTCCCCTCTAGGATTACTTTTTTCTTGGTTTTGTTACAAGAGGAGTCTAGGCGATTATTTTGGGTAAATAAAATATATATTATTTATGTAGTAAGTTTCAATTTCTCATAATTGCAACTTTAAAAATATTTTTTTGATTTTGGTGTAAATACAAAATCACATAATTCTTTAAAGCTGTAATTTATTTAACTAATATGTAATATGCTCAAATATAACTTTTTCTTCCTAGGTGTTTTACCTGGAAATGTTTAATTGCTTGAAATTCCAAAGCAGCAGCTTTTGCATGTTACTTCAATTCACTATGTGGTACTTAAGAATATTTCCTTCAGTTTATTTCTAACATATTGTTAATTAGGCCTCACCATGTTTACGATGGGGGGTGATGTGTTCTGTTTCCCCTTGCCTCATCATCTTTACTTGTCTCTGCAGTGTAGCGCAGTCAAGGCAGAAGTGTTATGGATAACTTCTAAATTATTGGCTAGTCCAGCTGAGATTTAAAGTTGAAATATTTAAACATCACTGGCAATTTGGGGGTTTTGACCTAAACAAACAATTTTTATTTTTGCTGCTGAGGATCAATTGCAATCAGTGTTCAGAGGCTTCAAATTGTCATTTACGTTCCTATAGTGTAAGTAGCGTTACTGATAAAAGATTGCTTTATTCCTTTTTTAGTGTCATTTGAGACAGAGAAAAGATTGGGACAGATGCTAAAGAGCTGGTTCCATTTTTCAAAGAATGTTGTTATTAATTAATGCAATTCATAAACCAATCTACACAGATAAACTAACTCGTTGAAACTTCATTGTGATGTGGGGAAAAAAAGGAATAGCTGTAATTTTGAGGAGAATGCTCTGTATCTTTCATATCAAACTGAGACAGCAACTCTCTATCTTAAGTGTACAGAGAAAATTAACTTCTTGCCTCTGCAAAATGAGCTTGCTTTGTTTCTGTTGTCTGTATGAACACGCCCACATTTGTTAACAAAACCCTGGTCAGTGATGAACTTGATAAATATTGGGAAGAAAGAATTTTCTGATAGTAAGGCTCTCACGATAAATGGTTGGACTTTCAATGTACAAAAGTAGTAGACTTAGACAGTGGAACCAATTAAATTGTCATGGGTATCCTTAATTTCTTTGTCTTCCCTTTTAAAAAATTTTAGTTTATTTCAGAAATAGAGAAGCAATATTATACAATTTAGAAGCAATCCAGATAATTTCAGATCTGTAGCAAGAGAGAGAGGAAATGAGGTTATTAAAGAGGAATTAAAGTCCAATTCTGTAAGCATGTTACACACTTAACTACCTTGTAAATGTCCAGCCTCCCACTGAAATTGTATTGGGCACTCAGTTCAGACATGCATGTATGGATGAGGCCTCTTTCAGGCTTAGGCAGGGAGACAAAGGAAGGGCCCACAGCCAAGTCCCAGCCTCCCAAGGGACTAGTCTTCCCCTAATGCAGGGCATCTACTCAAAATCAAAATTGCACCTATTCTACTGTGATGAAGACGTATATTGATAGTGATATGCACTGTCTTTAATAATGTGGCTAAAGGAAATGAAAGTGCTGGATAGGGCTTCATCACAAAAAAGTAGTTGCTGTGTGTTAGGAGTAGAATGGGGGAACAAGCACAGGAATGTCTCTTGTATTTCAAAGAGAAGAAACAGTGTTCCCCTTACTGCTGTCACAACTTGCTGTTGATAGCAGTATTCTCTAAGAATGTCTCTTCTGTAACTCCTTTATTAGACCTGGTCAACAGCAGCACCAAATCTAAAATTCCATTCCGCCTAACTGTGTCATCTCATCCCTAGATTTGCTGGTCAGGGACATTAATCTCAAACAGCACATTTTGCAGTGGGGATGGTTGGTAAATACTGCAGCCTTCATTTAAATGAGATATATAAGCTTGCTGATATGGCTCCTGGTAAAAACTCTGAATTTACTGATGATGTAAAGATGAAAAGGTGTGGTTCACAGTACCTCTGTTTCCTTGTGCTCTGTAGACCAATGTGCAACCACACCCTTCACCTTAAACAAGCACAGAGTGAAGCTTTGCATAACTTGTGCTGTTTCAGCCTTTGTAGCATAGAAGCAGACTGCACGAACAAGAGAGCCTGGATAGGCTTTTTCTCATAGTCTAAAATTGCTCAGATGTAGATAGGGCAAATGTAGACTCTGAATACCTCCTAAAACTGGGTCATTTGTTGCCAGGCATTGGGTGGAAGGAAGGACATAGAGTATTCCAGTGGATTTTTATCATCAAGAATCATTAGCTGCAGCTGGCCTGAGCTTAAATAGCTCTGAACTTAGCCATCTTATGGTGGGAGACATTTGACCTTCATCTAGTCCAAGAAAATGAAGAAATTGGTTAGTCCTCATTCCCCATACATACTTTCTCTTCAGGACCAGGCAGGAGTTCAGCAGAGCTGACATTTGGCCTCTTCTTCCTTAATTTTAATAGTTGTCTTTGAAAGAAATTGCCAAATTATTAAATGTTTAATATCACAGCACTTAAAACATATAATTTTAAAACAGTCATGTATAATATTCCTTTATGTGCATATGTAGTAAAGTGCACTTATATCTTCTTTTGTGTTTGATCATTAGCAGATATATTATAATGTCAATATATGCTATGAATGATATTTTAAACAAACCTTCTACTGACTTGGCTGTAAACTTGTGAAAAAACATTGGTTTCACCTTAAGGTTTTAATTTCCTTATGTTTAGTATAAAATCAATACTTTAAGAGTGACTAAAATAACAACCAGACAGTATTTACTGCTTTTATGCTGAACATTTCACATCAGAAGAATGTAGGAGGAGTGTCTGAGTTATAATTTAAACATTTATAACCATCATTCTACTTCATCTGAGAAAGCTTACTTTATTAGGTCTAGAATTACAATCTATTCAATTAAAGCATTTCTTAGATAAGTAGTATGAGTGGTAAGAAGTATTTTCCTAAATCTCAGATGTAGACACTTGAATCTAGCACACCATTAAAAGTCAGTAATAGTTTGTCTAATATCAATAAAGATCAGTTTAAAATTGCTGGAAAAGAATGAAAGAATTGTGTCCACTACATTGTCTTTAAAAATAACATTAAAAGCCTGAATATGGTTATTGGAGTGTCTGTTCATAGATGTATGAGCTAGATAAAGGGCATTTTGCCATAATGTGTCAGATTATTTTGACTTCAATTTTTCATGAGGCATGTTAAGTTAAGGTAGTGCCTAATGTGAGTAATAGTGACAGAATCTGACCTTTGCATGTGATTTTTTTTCCTTTTCTATAATGATAGTGAACATCTGAGGTAAACCTTATATCAGCCAGAAAGTGTTACTTTTTGTCATTTTTCACAGTGAACCAATTGGAGTTGGTTTTAAATCTCTTTTCTCGTGTTCCATAGTCTTTCTTCTTTGTCCTGTCTTACTTTCCGAAACAGAGCGTAACTAAACACTTAGGAGTGATCAGTGAACCACTTCTTCGGCAAAAAGGTAGCACTACAAAGAAACTAAACAAGCAAAAAACCAAAAAAATACCCCAAAAGGTAACTCAAGTTTCTGGCTAGATGATACAATTGGTCTTACACTGACTATACCTCTAAAGCTGTAAAGATTTCATATAGCAGTGGCAAATCCTTCCCCTAGATTATGAATATCAGATTCAGAGGTAAAAAAGAAGTGAAAGATTACAACTTTGAGTGCATTTAATTTTTGCCCATTCCAGCTCGAGGAAGGCTGTTCCAGACTGGTCTTGCTTAGTCCTGTATTTTTATCTCATAACTTCAGGTTATTTTGCTACATGTCCTTGAAAGAATTCCTTTGTCTGTATCATAAATCCTTGCCAAGCCTTTTCAGACTGCACAGGATGCATATAGGTTTTGTATTGTCATTCACGCCAACACTACGTCCTCTAAAGTGACACTATGTTTTCATTAGTATGATACGGTAAAAATTATTTTTAAATACGGGCTGGCATTGAATTTTATATTTCACTTTTATATATGTAATGAATCTAAACCTGAACATGGGTACCTTGTAAGTATTTAGTCATGGAAGGAAGCATTAAATCCAGGTTTCTAAAAGTCAAATGAAGCCAAGTGGAAACGTAAACACTGTTTAGTGTTTGGCTTGATCCGGTGATGAAGTTAAGAGAGTTTTGTGAAGCAATCAAAGATTATTTAGTCAAAAAGACAAGGCTGTAAAGTAGACAATGTCATATGAACCAATAGGTCTCTCACTCTTGCAGCTGCAGGCTGATACCAGAATCACCAGCACCAGCAATTCGTGCCTTTATTTGGTGATAAATTAAAGAGGCCTCCCTGAGCTCATACAAGCAGAAAGAAATGATCTCAGACGTTTGTGAGTCACACTGTGTCTGATTAAGTTAAAGGTATAGGAGATGCAGAAAACTGCTGTGTGTGGCTGTTTCTGATATATTGTGTTACTGACACTGCAGCAAAGACAGACGTTGTAGGTTTGGCATACAAACACAATGTTGTTTGATCTAACCAGTGATGCTGAATTGGTCAGCAAAAAGCACCAGTGACAAACTTTCAGCTGAATGTATAATTACGGAGTTGACCAACAGTTTTAATGTATTTTCCAGGCAGTTGATAGTGTTTTCCATAGTCCAAGTCTGCTGAGACTGCTTCAATTGCATTTATCATTTCAATAAAGACTAAGTAGAAATTCATGTTCTGTCTTCTGTATTTTTCTTACATTTGACATACTATGACGATGGCTCCTCTTTGCTTTAAATCCCATTATATTTCTAGAGATACACTTTTTCAGCTCTGGGAAGGGAGTGAGAAACTTTCAAACTGGAGTTAGATAGCAATTATAAATATCTTTTCATGACTTACTGCATTCATGCTGTTCTGAAATGGAGGACCATATTGCTCCTGGATATGGGGGCTGTTTTTGCATCCATTAGCTCTTCCAGGAGAGCGACAGATGAGACTCCACAGGCATACAATACTTCCTGTGTTTGGAGAACTCTTACTAAGATACTAGAAGCAAGTAACTCAATTGTGAATTCTCTTCAACAATGTACTAGCTCCAAGTGCAACAAATCAATTCAGTTTTTTACTTTGAGATACTATTTCTTACTATGTGCACTGTCCTGTAGTTTCATCACTGCTGAGCACAGGGGAGCTGTTTATTAGAATTATTAACTAAGTTTTTTAAGATTCCAACAGATCAGTTTTGTTAATAATCAGTATTAAATTTGCCTGTGCCCTTCAGTTGGGACATAAGTGTAGCATGGTCCATAAACTTCTTTTAGAGCTTTGTGGATACTTTTATTCCTTGATGATTAAGGAATTGTTGTATGTCATTACTTTTTTCACAGTATTTGTCATGTGTTAGTTTGAGTTGCAATATTTTTTTGCAATATACATTGCACTGAATGCAACAAACCTATGTATGAAATAACTGTACTTTTCATAAGAGGATTACTCCTTTAAGTTTAGGCATGCTGGTATTTAAAGTGGTTGATTATTTTTGAGCAAAGCGGAACCTATCACACCGCAGTGGTATGCTGGGATAGCATGCTGTACAACATTAATTCAGTCTGACAACTGTTTGTGGGTTTCATTCTGGGTCTGCACAGATTCTGTGCTTGTTTCACTTTTCAACTGAAGGTGTTTTTTCTGCAGTTGTATTATGGAAACATTCCTTGATGTGAATTTACTTACAGTGGTGTAAAGGCTGTTTTTGTTTAGGTGGGTTCTTCATCAACCAAGTGTGCTGGACATTTTTTAGACCAAAGCAGCTCACTGTCATGAGGATTTTATCAAGCTCTAGAACTGGACTGGTAGCTGGACATTGCAGTGATTTTGGGATTTGTTCTTTTTGTTTAGTAGGGTTTTTTTTCTTTTCTTTGTCATAGGTCTAGCTGAGTTCTTAGTAGATTATTACAAGATAAGAATTATTCTTGCAGCAGTAGAGAAAATCTAAGTTACAGGCTGCTTTGCACAAGCCTTTCCTCAGCCTTCTCTTTTTCCTTATTTTTTCACTTGTATTTCTTGATTTCTTTTCCTGAAAATAGTAAGTAATGCAATTTTCTCTTGAAAGACAAGAGTTCATACCAGTTCAATTGTGAAATCTAATTTTCCATATTTATCTTATCATCCATTTATCTAAAAGTACCTACTTTTATACCTATGCAACCCAAGTTTATACCTTTTTGGAAAGGCATTTAAAATATCTTCTAGTTTACATTCATTGATTAAGGAGTATTGTGCTGTTTAATGCAGCAAAATAGAGCAATATGTTCAATAAATCCAGTAATACTTATGAGGAACTTCTTGGCCCAGTTCTGAGTAGTCAGGGGAAGCCTGGGCCCATGACTTCAGTGTTTTCCACTGGAGGAGAAATCCTTCCAGGATATTATATGCCTGATTTAATACTTTGTGGAGTATATACAGGTTTTAAGTAAGGACATTAGATAGCAAGATCAAACTGCAAAGGATAATGTACTCTCAGGCCTTGAACATGAGCCAGAGCAGAATACTGTGTGTTAAAAGATTTCTGGTGAGGACCATACACATACATGTTGCTTCTTTTGTTGTATAACTGTGACCTTTATTAACATGCCAAGAATGAGCCAGGGCCCTTACAACAGGGTTAGATAATTTCATAAACAGCCTATACTGCTAACCCTCCCACAAACAGATCAAGCTGATTTACTTTTTATTATTAATCTTCCAGTTAAATCTAGTTGCCTATTCCCTGTGGTTAATTACATGGAAGAAAGGTATACTTTCGAGCTAATGCTTTTCAAAATTTATCAATTAAAAGTCAGAATTTAACATATCATATGGGTATTTTTAATACAGAGAAGTAATATTTTCTGTAACTTTCTAGAAATGCTGGAATTCAGATAAATAAAAACAGGTGTGTTCTTCAGAATACTCGCACTATCGTGGGTTACATTTGCTTCCTGTTTTGGTCTTTTCTAGTAATATCCCATATTCTGGGTCACAGGTAATGGCAATTTTCCTAATTTTGTTAATAACACCAAATATTAACCTATGTAGTCTCCAGACGTGGAAATTTGCAGGAACATGTATGGAAGTTTTCAGTAACAGAATCCCTAGGAGACCTGTGTTAAGTGTATGGTCCAGCAGTTCATTAGTGTTCTAAATTTAAAACAGAATTGCAGGACATGAAAATCAAGGATAGATATTTTAGTCTTTCAGAATTTTTTTGCTAATGCAATAAAAATTTTGCATTTCCTGTATTAACTTTATAAGTGCAATATAAATTAGCTTGACTTTAGTAGCTGCAAAAATCATGTAATAACATGTTCCTCCTATGCTAGTATTTACAACCAGTTAAGCATTTTCATTAGAGTTTGGTATTGTAGATTGATCTTTTTTCCCTATTTTTTTTTTATCTTGGAGAGAATAAAACAGTTTTTGCTTTTAAAACATTGAAGTCAGTTAAAATAGGCTTGCTGATTTCTATCCAGAGTGTAAAGACTGTGATCAGTTTCTGGGTTGCTGCCATCAATATACATTTAGGTTATGCAGGATTTTGTCTTAATATGATCAGTCTTTATTTATGTAAAGTAGAATTCTGACACCATTGATCTGTATTATTAAAATGCATAGAGCAGCTATCATATCCTGGGCTTCTGCTGAAATATGCTTTTAATTGAAGCAGAATTGTAGCAATATATTACCAATGTGAATCTAGTTAAGAGTGCAGCATTGACTGCAGTGCTTCGTTGTTGTACAATGGGCTCTGTTTTCTGGGATTGAGTGTAAATGCTATCATGTGTCTATGAAAGGTGCTCAGTGCAGGAAGCAATCAAATAAAGACTTTATTCTGGAAGATGTCCAATTCCAGTTGACATGACACAGTGTTTATCCATGAGAAAAAAGGCTGGATCCATATGACGTTTGTGTTTGTATTGTAGATAGATATTTTAGATAGGCAGTTAATACTCTGAAAAGGGGGAGTTCATGCCCATATCTAGTTTAATAGTGCCTCGGTATAGCAAATAATTCTGAGGAAGTCTTTTAACTTTGCTTGCTAGAAAGAGAAAAAAAAGAGGGAGGAAGAAAACAGTAGCTTAAAAAACAATCTTCAGGTGAGTAAAAAAACTGAAGAGAAGCTTGAGTTCTTACACCTTTCTCCATCTACAGTGCAAAGGCCAGGCACTGTGACTCCCTGTGGTACATTTCATGGTGCTCCTGCTGAAGAGTGCCTCAGAAAAAAAGCCAAAATGTGACGAAATAGAATCCTTATATTTACCATTGCCATGTGCCATTAAGTGCTAAGCTGATTCAGTTCAGTTCTTACCCATGAATGCCAGTGTTCATGTACTTAGTGCACAACTAAATTATTAACATTGTTTTTGGGAGCATCAGTTGAGACCTTAAATATACATGCTAGTATTTACATTATAGGAAGCTTAGTTTCAATGCTAATGAGTTTTTAGTCATCATGACTATGTAAAGTATGTTGAAAAGCAAATGGGAAGTGAACATCTCAAAGAGAGTATATAAAAGAACTTTAGAAAAATGTGAAATCATGTTTGTGTCAACTGCTTTTCAAGAGACAAGAACAGACAGATCTCCAATACCATCGAAAAGTGGTACATTGGGAATGGACAGAAATGTGTGTATTTTACACAGTGCAACACTGGAGCAGTGTTTCTCACTGTCACAGGCTATTATTGTTGTGAGTCAGATTTAAAAAATCCTTCACCAACTGTTTCCCTTGGCTTGGGAAACGATGCTACTCTTCTGAAAATCTTGGTATGCACAAAAAGTGCAGGTATTTACAGGAGTATTAGTTAGGAAGGAAGGTTTTGGTAGGCAATTGGCATATCTGTTAATAGACTGTCATTAGAAGACTTTCTCTTTTGACCAAAACTTTTTTAGTAGTCTTGAATAAATATTGCTGAAACTGTCACAAATATCTATTGGAGTCTAGATCTTGAATCAGGTGGAGAGTACTGATAAGAAATGCTCTAGTGTTTCCATTGTTCCTGGTCAGTTATCATCATCTCTTCTTCCATGCAATAGGTTTAGTTGAAAGTTTTATAACCAGACAAGGTTGCATTTCATTTATTGTTGTTGATTTGCAAAAAATAGCCTTCCGCTGCCAAGTAACTCAGTGATTTCAATTTTTAGGGACATATTGGTACATAAATACTGATAGATAAGCAAACAAATATAAAAGTCAGTTTTACAACATGTTTTTCAGTCACTTAAAAGAAAATGTGGATGGCAAAGTAGAGAACTGCTTCCCTAGAGTGAATAAAATTTCGCAATGTAAGTCTAGTTGCTTTAACAAAGCATACATTCCAATGCTGCAAGTAGTCTAAAATTATCATCATCAGTGAGTGCATTAATGAAACCTTGTTTTTCTTGTAATTTCAAACTGCAAAAACAAGTCTTTGGGGCATAATAAGATGATAGCATACAGTATCTGTTTTAATAAATGATGTTCAGATGGGAAATACTGTCTGATGTTTATGTTTTGAAATCTTCATCGTTAAGTTTTTCTTTATTTGGTTACTGCCCATGGTGGCCACAGTCACAGGCAGAACAGGCCTGTCTTGATTTTAAAAATAACCCAAAAAAAAAAAAAAAAACAGGAAAAAAAATTCCTCTCATGTACTACTCAGTGACTCTATGTTGTCTGGCATAAGGTAATTCTGTTGACTGATTGCCACTGGATTTTATTTATGCTTTTTAATTAACAATTACAACTTAAATCTCTCATATAAATCTGTGGTCTGGGGGGGTGGTTTTTGAACTTTATTATGTTATTTGAGTATGCAGAAATACCACAGTATTAGATTTCACTAGATCTCCGCTTTGTAGTGCTCCTCTTCACCTTTTAGAAGATCAAAAATGACTGATTCATTTTGGGTTGGTCTTTGTTCCAGTTTACATAATTTGACTACAGAAACTCTTCTTTAAGAAAAAGAACCTGCAAGCCTTTATTTTTTTAAAAAGCATATTGCAGCTAAGGACTGTTCAACTAATATAGTTTTATGGGTTATAATGAGGGAGCTTCAAATCATATTCACCTTTAATTTCTATAATATTATTGCAACAATGAATAAAGTGCTTAATTACCTTTCCAGTATGTCAGGATCTTTTCTTTTTCTAAATATGCTATAGGAATTAAGCACAAAGGATTTAAATTGATCTCTTTTTATACTCATCTGCTCACATAATTGATTCCCCAGTACAGAAACCTATTCTTTTTGTCTGTATACCGAAGATTTCTTTGCAAAGGTCCAGCCCCAGCAGGTTGATTACACACTTGTTACCTGTAATTCAATACAGCAGCGCCCTGTTTACAAAGTCCAGATTTCCTGGGCTGTCAGTTAGGGCAATCAGCACAAAGACCAAGAGCTTTTGGAACTAAATAAACAATGAGAAAAACATTCTGGGCTGCCAGTAACCTTCACAGGTAATTTAACAGCCTTTGACTACAAGGCATCAGTTGCTGCAGGTGTCTGGCGGATATGAAATCTGACATTCTCCCTTGCCATGTTCTGCCAGTGGCTCCGCGTGTAATCTCTCGCCGAGGTTCGCCGCCGCGCTCAGCCCAACCGCCGTTATTGTGACGGACACCCACACCTGCCTTCTGTCACCTACAGAACGTGCCACGTGCTCTTCCGAAGGGATAGAGACAGTTGTTTACATTTTCAGGGTTAAGCAAATTTAGAGTCACTCCCCTTGTCCCCTCTGCCATTCCTCTGCTGGCCACCATCCTGGTCAGTGCAATCTTTTTGATCTCTTCTAAGAAGTGTTTAAATATGAAGAAAGAAACTGCTTAATCAATTCTGCATAAATTTGACTAAATTTTTATTGCAAACAGGGAAGGAACAGAGTTATCTCTATTTTCTAGATGACCTTTAAATATGGACAGATTACTTTATTGTCTAAAGCTTTGGTTTTATGTATTTTTAATATAACTTGTTTTATTTCTGACGTATATGGTACCTTTCCTGTCGATTCAGATAATGATTAGAACAACTGTTTTAAAGACCTCTGACGTATTAAAGCAGACAAAAAATATCCATGAGGAGAAGAAAACAGAGACAAAGATTCATCCGAGTCTGTCTAAGAAAATTTCATCTTTTGCTTCAGCAGTCAAATCTTTTTGCAAGCAGATAAAATTAATGTTATCCGCACAAGTTTAAAAGTGCATCTGTTAAAAAAAAACAAACCCACAAACCCCAAGTATAATACTTGTAAGTTAGATGTTTATTGTCCATATAAACTACCCAAACTATCTAACAACTGAACATTTTCTTGCGTACCTGCAACATACTTAGCTCATAGAATCATGTCTTCTTTTTTAATTATTCCTGGTATATAAGTCTGTGGAATAGACATCTTGCAAGCTGTTATAAAGAATGTATTTTTTTCATAACTTTTTTTCATAACTGTTGTGCAAATACAGGAACTGAAATGATTTGAAAAATTTGGGAAAATCTATTATTCAATTATGTTTTAACCAGAAACTGTTCTATTTTTATGCTTTCACTGATGAATTTCTGAGTGCCTTGTTGTGGTCAGTGTAATAGGAGATAGCTGAAGGTGCTGTGCAACAGATACTCCCTGATGCTTGATTCACTATCCACCCTCCAGTTCTGTCTCAGGCAACACGTTTGTGCTGCTGTAGATAGATGTGCATCCATGACTGAACACCAAATGTATATATTTGGTGTTAGTGTAGTTCTAATTATTTGCTTTGTCTGACTTTGCAATGAACATACAGATTTAAATTATATACAGACATGATTTGGATTGGTATATGGTGGTATTTTTTTTTTCTTTTTAATTATATTGTTCTCTGCAAAAATAGAGGCTGGAACACTGTCAGACCAGAAGCATTTTACTAAAAGCATAAGTAATGTAAATGAGAAATTCCAAATTTATTTGGGGATCCCTAAATATTTGTTGGTCTTTCTGTCATCCCAGGGGAGCAGGGAAGAGGGTAACAACACCACGGTTTTCATTGTGCATTAATGGGGTCAGTAACAACGCTGTGAAGGCAATGATCTTACTAAGAACAAAGTATTGTAAAAATGTAACTCATTTACAATGTCTGGGCACAGCAACAATTAAGGATTCTAGTGTAGAAAGTGCTAATGTGATTGTAAGTGAAACAGGCAATTGGGCATAGCATGGTAACCTGTGGGAAGCAGCCATGTCCTGCGTGGGCTACTCGTGGAAACTTACGGAGCAGACAGTGACAACTCAGTATTTATGGGATGTTTCACACTAGTGGCTCCATTATATGGTCAGGATGGCTTGCATTTAACTGTTTCAGCAATGGCAAAGTAGGGAAATGACACAGGAAAGTGCTTCTGAGATGGTGTCTGCCTACTTGCAGCTCATTTAGACACTGAGCACTCACTGCAGCTTGGTGGTAGCATGTCTTTATCAGATTAGGTTCATCTCAGATAACAGTGTAATACTTTCAATAAAGATCACCTGTAATTTTTCTTCAATTATTTATTTTCCACTATAAAATAATGTATACTTGACAAGAACTAAGACAATCTTAAGGCCCAGTCAAAAACTTGATCTGCAAGGGTAGCTGTTTTTGTGTTATGCTCTGAAATGAGCCCTACCTATGTGAGAATTAAGGTGCCACTTTGCACAGCCATTTTGCTTGCAGGCCCTGTGCTTCCTTCTCTTTCTAACACAGCTGAGTTAAGCTGAAGTACCCAAATGCACCTGTAGCCAACAGGATTTTTGTCACATGGTTTATCACAGACCCTTTAGACATTTCTCAGAAGTATCCCCAAAATGATTGCTGCACGGTTGCTTCTTTTGCAAGATAAGACAAAAAACCCTAAGGAAAATTGCAGAAAAGTATTGAAAGAATGGTGCCTTTTGAACTGCAGTAGCACACTGCCCAGTGATTCCATTAACAACTGATAAATCTGTCTGCTTTAAGTTTTAGCCCCTCTTACCTTTCTGTTTTGAATGATGTGTTTTTCTGTGTGTGGATGGGAGCTAGATTTAGAGACAAAGGCCAACTGTTTCTTTACGGTGAGAACCATCCAAGATTGCTAGTCTGTGCTTATTGTTATTTGTGGGTTTATGGCACAAGCAGTAACATCAGCACACAGGTAAAAATAAAGTGGAGGGCTAATGTTAGGACTCAGCTTCATTTTAAATAAGATGATGAACAAAATTTAAATATGGTTGTGAAGAAATTGTGACTAAGAGGATTTGAGTAGGTAGATGTTTACAACAAACTTTGCATGTGCTTCTGCTTCTGGACCTCTCCTTCCACTGAAGTTCTGAGCTGATGAAATTCTGGTGTGGGTAGGTTTCTTCACAGTTACTTTTCAGATCCCAGACTCTAGTATCTATACCACACATTTGAAATGCTTCCATTTTACTAGTAATTTGTCCCTTTAAAAAATTTTATTTTATTGTGTTTTATTTGTGTCATATTCTGCTACAGAACTCTCCTGGTGGGCTATACTTCATAAATTTCAGCACCAACTATGTCCAATTTAAAAAACAAAAATGCACATTTAATGAAAAAATAAAGTTACTACTTGGTTTTTAAAAAGACAATACAAAACCTGGATTTTACATCAGGAACTGCAGCTAATCCTGTATTTATCTATCTTTTGACTGAATGGAAAGCCCTAACTATCTCACTTATCTCATTAATCTCCATTAAGGATACCCAGATAAGATAATATTTACATATTGTTGCTTTCAAAACGAAATCTTTCTGCAGAAGACTGGTTTGTTGTTAGGTTTGCTTCCGGTTTTCATTGTAGACTACTTCTCCAGTACATCTCATTTGACTGATCATGCACAGTAACAGTCAAGAGTGATCAGGAAAGGGAGAGAAAATGCTGCTGAATCTTCAGCTTCTGATGCTGGTTTCCCATTCCCCAAACAGAGGGAAAGCATCTGAAGGCAAATCCCACGTGTTCTGCATCTGCATATAAAGTAAGTCAGGATAAAACTCTTAGATTTTTCCTGGAAAAAAAATGGTTAGCTGTTGTTAGCTGGAGAATGATCTAGTTTTCGTCTTCTATTTTAATGAATTGCTTCATACCTCTTTACTTCAGGGCAGATTTAATACTACTGTTGATATTTTGATATCTCTGGAGTGTAATGTATTTATGTTACAGTATAATTGTATTTTACACTTCTTTGTTTAACTTTTGATTCTCAAATTCATCTACCCGTATCAGAGGGGAAAAGAGACTGAAGATATTTTAACTGTGTTCTAATCATTCCTGACTCTTAATTTTTAAACAACATATTAAGCATGGGGGTTTGTCTCTCAATGATATATCAGTTGAATGGGATCAGACCCCAGTTCAAAAAAGAATTCTCACAAATCAAATTGATGTATTTTTTAAATCCAGAAGAATATTAGGACTGTCAAAGGAATTCTTCCTTACACCTCATTTTCTGTCAGCAGGTGTTTGTTCATTTGTTTGTTTGGTTTTAACTCAATTTGTGATCATGGATGCCTAACCAGGTTATCTTAGGTTATTAGCAAACACCAAAAAGATATTTCTATGCCAAATGAAACAGGGTTTTCATAATAGAAACACACATTAATTGAAAAATTCCTGCTCTAAAGTGAAGTCATTAATAGGCCTAAAGTAATATGAGTGACAGAGCAGAAGTGCTGCACAACTTCAGAGATGCTTTAGCACATGTTAAGGTGCTTTTACCTGTCTTTTACTGGGGTTGTACTGAAAATCACTATACCCACCTTAATGAAAGATGACACTTTAGACAGGCAAGCAAGTAAAGCTTAAAGAGAAGATGTGTGAGAAGGCAGCATTCACACAAGGTAGACTGTTGGGTAAATTAATTCCAGGGGATCAAGAAGCAATATTTTATAAGATGTATTTGTAGGTTTCCTTTGCATTTGTAGGGTCCCTCTCATGCACAGTCTCCCATTCTTTTTCTTTTTTTTTTTCCTCCTACATGTTCTCTGTAAATTCCTTTCTTAATTATGCCAATGATATTAAGAATTCTTGGGAATCAAAAATGTATTCATACAAGATCCATTGTATTTCTGACAGATTTCATGATGAAGGAATATAGCTGGAATTTTATCAGAATATCACAGAACTGTCACTATAGCTAGCTTTGCTTATGTTCTGGAAACTTTAGGGTCATTTTTTTGAGAGGGAAAGGAAGTTGTATGCTTTGGGTTTTGTTTTTTTTTAGAAATTTCACAAATGGGAAAATCTCTTTGAACTCTCAACTCTTCCGAGTTTGTATTTTCTTGAACACTGGGCTGCTTCTTGCCCAGAGCATTCAGTTGTAGAGCCACTGCTCTGCAGGTTGACTGTGTTCTAGTCTCACCATCTCTCACATTTAACTGTAAAATGCATGTAAAAATTACATTGAGCCCCAGCACCAGAATTCAGGTGATTGTATGAGAATCTTCTGTTAATTTTCCCTCCTTTTTTTTGTTGTTTTGTTTTGGTTTTGTTTGGTTTGGGGTTTTTTGCTTTGTTTTAAATGAAAACATTCAGTCTTCATTGTAATGGAAATATACTTGATGTGATCTTGAGACTTATTAGCATGGACTCAAACTTCTGTAGCTTCATGTCCTAGTTTCTCAGTGGTTACTAAGTGATTACTGAGTGGTAAAGTTTGAATACCTTGCACACAAAGAACGGCACCAAACTCAAAGGAATAATCCTTGTTCTTTTCATGCAGGAAAGGCTTTGGTCCTTTGTTTTTCCCCATGCTGACATGGTCCTGGGTGGAGGGAGTCATGTTGGTTGGAGCTTGACATCATGATGGTTGGAGGCAGTAGCAAAGTCTGTGGTGGCAGATGAAAAGAGGGAGAGAGATTAGTCCTGGGACCACGAAAGTGCAGCAATGCAAGGGAAGGGTTGAAGAGGGGGCATGTGTGACCCACAGAGCATTGCCTGCTTCTTCATGTGAGGGAGATGAACTTCTCCTGATGTGCAGAAGGAAGGAGAGAGAATTTATTTCTGTAGAGCTTATTTTTTTGACTCTGCTGTCCTTCAGACATAGACTATTTGAATTGGTTGTGTTGGAAAGGACCTTAAAGATCAAATAGTTCCACCCCTCCCAACCATGGACCGGGACAGACCAGGTGGCTCAAAGCCCCATCCAACCTGACCTTGAACACTTCCAGTGATGGGGAATCTACAGCTTCTCTGGGCAACCTATTCCAGTGCTTCACCACCCACTGAATAAATAATTTCTGCCAAGTAACTAACCTAAATCTCTCTTCTTTTTTAGTTAGACTGTAGTAGTCTACAATGTAAACTGTTCCCTGTTGTCCCTACCTTCTCACGTCTCGACTGTGAGTAGCCTCAACTGTTGGTGCATGTGAAGCCTTCTAGGAGTAGGAAAAATTTAATTAATCTGTTGATGTCTTTTCTCCAGTATTCTTCAGCCCTTCATACTCATCTGCATGCTGAAGGCAAAGGAATCCCTTCTAAGCTGGAATAAAGAAAGGCAGAAATCTATATTAATTCGCTGAATCTCCATCAGCTCCATGTCTATGAAAGCGTTGGTATCAGATGAGGGCATAACATTGCTGTATTTGAATATGTGCTCCTGAAAGGTGTAGCATTTCTGCTCCAACTTGGTGTTACTGTTGTTTGGATGCTAGTATGTGTCCTGACCTTAATTGTTGTTCCAGAATAAATCTTTCTGACTTACATTCCCTTCTCTAAAGGAAGTTGCACAACATTTAGTGTTTTCTTCCTTTAAAAGCAAATATAGCCTGTCAATGGTATTATATAAACATATAAGCTAGCTGTAAAATAAAGATAAATAAACAAAATAAAAAAAAACAAAGATAGCTGTAAAATATACTGTCCTTATATATCACCATAATGCAAATCCAAGCTGTATTTACCTGCCACAACCAGTGACTGCATTAATTGTGTCCTTATGAAAATAAATGTTTCTTTAAAAATATACAGATCAAATTAACATAGCAGTTAAGAAATGAAGGGGGGGTAGGGGGGGAAGGTTTTCTGAACATTTTATCAAAGGAGTTTGTAAAAGGAAGAAGGTCAAAAGTCATGATGAGTAACAGAAAATCAGGTTTGAGATTGGTTTTCAAGCAGAAAAAATATTTAACTAACTTTTTAGGTTTGAATTTATCTTAACATGGAATTTAATTAAATGCTCAGAATGTGTTCCTGGTTCTAGAATGTGAGCTTTATAAAAATTCTCTGAAAGCAAAACACAGAAGTTATGTTTTTTTAAAGATATTTTTTGATGTAGGTTTAATATCACTGTCACAGCATCTGAGGCTTCTTTGGAAGAAACTACATAGGTAACACTTTTATAAAGGGCTTGCATCATAGAGACTTTTGTGATTGATTTGTACATACTACAGCAAAAATTGCAGCAATAAAACAGATCTTACCCAAATGACAAGTTGAAACAAATAATTTATTTATTTATTTAAATGAATTTAGAACTCATGAAAAGAGCCAGATTGACAGCCACAGAGACTTAATTCCTCTGTTCCACAGACGAAGTACAGAAGAAAGTAGTGCGGGATCCTCATGTGGCTCTGCTAATGTCTTAACCTTGATGTGTAGCTACCACCTTTAGACATGAGTAGTTCAATCTACATCCCCATTCTCTCCTTAAACTAAAACCGCCAATAAGGGTGGCAAATGTGATATTGTAGAGGAAACTGATCCCACAGAACTGCTGACTGATATTACAGGGACAATTCACACTCTTGAGTAACCACTGATCTGGCCAAGGTTCAAAGCAGAGGGATGTATTTGTGAAGGTGTCCTCATTCCTATGCCGAAGCCCCAGAGTGGTTTGTCATTTAGACATGATATTCCTCTTTGCTCCCTGGTTAAATCTTGCCAGTGTTAAGAGATTTTGGACTCTGTCCACATACATCTGTGTTTCAGTTGCAATTTCAGCAGCTGTTCAATGGATCAATAATTTGTTAATTTTTTTTTTTTAATTCAAAGAAATCAAATAATTGTCCTTCAAGACAAGGGCTGAAGACTCTTTCCACAAAGGGAATCTTGAACTTTGCCTCTTCCTCCCCATAACTTTCTCTACCAGTGAGTCTGATAAGAAGTATGTTATACTGCCCATAGTGGAAGAGATTAAACTAATTGTATAGACTTGTGTGTATCAGACTTTTGCACTAGCATGTCTGCTTTCTGTTGAAGCTTACCTTGTCCCTCTGCCAGAGCAGCTATGGAAATCAGTCAGAAGCAGCTGTTAATGCTTTTAAACTGTGATTCCAATTCATGTGCATTTAAATTAGTTAACCTTAGTGATTTCTTTGCAAAGGTTATTATGAAGTTATTGTCCTGTTACCAAAATACCCCCATATTGAGCAGGGACTATTCAGCATACCAAGAGTAGTGAGATAATATTATTTCATTGCTAAATTGAATTAAGATCAGAGAATCACAGAATCAACTAGTTTGGAAAAGTTTGAGATCATCAAGTCCAACCTATGACCAAACAGCACCATGTCAACCAGACCATGGCACCAAATGCGACATCCAGTCTTTTCTTACACACCTCCAGGGACGGTGACTCCACTACCTCCCTGGGCAACCCATTCCGATGTCTAACCACCCTTTCTGTGTAGAAATTCATCCTAATGTCTAAACCTCCAGCTTAAGGCTGTGTCCTGTCATGCTTTTGCTGGTCGCCTGGGAGAAGAGGCTGATCCCCACCCAGCCACACCCTCCTTTCAAGTTCTTGTGGAGAGTGATAAGGTCACCCCTGAGCTTCCTCTTCTCAGGCTAAACATTCCCAGCTCCCTCAGTTGCTCCTCATCTGTTGCCCTGCTTTGCAACACTCATCAGTCTTGTGTTAGACCCTTCACCAGCCTTGTTGCCCTTCTCTAAACACACTCCAGCATCTCAATGTCCTTCCTAAACTGAGGGGCCCAGAACTGGACACAGCACTCAAGGTGTGGCCTCACCAGTGTCGAGTACAGGGGCCAATCACTGCCCTGGTCCTGCTGGCCTCACTATTCCTGATACAGGCCAGGATGCCATTGGCCTTCTTGGCCACCTGGGAACTCTGCTGGCTCATGTTCAGGCACTGTCAAACAGCACCCCCGAGTCCATTTCTGCCTGGCTGCTGTCCAGCCACTCTGACCCCAGCCTGTTGTGCTGAACGGGGTTGTTGTGGCCAAGGTGCACAGATGTTCTTAAGATGTTCTTAAGGTCAATAATGCAGAGATGTGCCCCTTTGCCACAAGGGTCTGTTCCAAGTTGGAACATCAATCTTAGATGAGAAATTACATGTGATATGTATCCTATAGTTTTCAGCTTTTATTCTGCTTGTATGTTTTAAAGCTGTACTGTTAGACAGGTCAATTATGCTGTCCTCTTAAAAGAAAGTGATTGTTTGAGCTACTATCAGTTGTTTAAAATGTGAACTTTAAACTGAGAATAGGTAAACTGTCCTTTTGGGAGTTTTTGTACTTGCATGTGGGCAAAAGAACTTAGGTATTGAATAGGTCTGATTGGAATGGTAAAAATTCTCACTGGTTGAGAGAAATTTCTTTTGAGTTCAGTTTAGCATATGATACTTTTTTTGTTGTTGCTTTAGTCAAGTTAGTGGCTGATGATGCAACTTGACCTGTAGAACTGCTGTAACGCTACTAGGCAGAAAAATGTAAGTATATTTTTGTTATCAAAAGTAAGCAGTCTTATAGTAATACTAGGGGTATATTCCTTTGTTGTATTGCCAAGATGACACAGCTCTTATACATAGATTTGATACTTGCCTAATACCTTCATGTTTTAGGTGAGATCTCAGCTCAATATTGAGGAGTGACATATTTTACTTAGCACATATATATGAATTAACAAATGGCTTTTTGCTGGAGTTTAACTTTTAATTGTAGAGCTTTTTTTGTGGGCAAATTACCCGTGCTTTATGAATTGTACACTGTTGTAACTTTCCTTAAGAGGGTAATATAGATCATTAAGTGAGTGAAATAAGATGGGTTGGCATTAAACTCAGATCAGAGCTTTCCGACAGTAGCAGTGCAGCTTCACAAGATGTGTAATCTTATAATTCTTAGCTTCTAAGGGCTCTATTGTGAACACTTTGTAAAAAAAAAAAAAGTTAATTCTTCTAAGTAAGTAAAAAAAATCTAATAATTTTGGTAAATGATCATGTGGTGATTATTAAACTAATATGTAATTAGCATTTTCTAATGGCAATCATAATCTTGACAAATGCTTTCATTCATTTTTTTCTGATCATTAAAGACTTTAAAAGCACTGATTTTTGTTAACTGAGGCCCTTGGCTGTTCATCAGTGGTGTGATTCAACCTAATACTCCAGTGGCCAGTAATCAGAGAGCTGACTATTAAGTGAAGGAAATTTTATCATTGTCTTTATGAACATCGCCTTTATTTCTTGTCTAATACAGCAGGTAGAGAGAACTGTAAGAACATCTAACTGATACATATTCATCCCTTTTTTTAGTGAATAAAACCGATTTTTTATGTTTTATATGATCAAAATTCAACCAATACTTTGACAATAGTATTATCTTTGAGGTTTTTCAAGTACAAGTTTTTGTGTGGCATTTTTTTAAAGTTGAATCAGAAGTAGATTTCGATCTTCTCAATATCCGTATTTGTTATTACTTCTAAAAGGTTTGATTTTCTTTGAGGGGATGTTGTAGGTTTCTTTCTGTGTTAAAATGTGTAATTTCTTCTCTTCAGAAGCAAGATTCTTGCTCTTATGAATTCCTGTGGATAGCCGTTATCTATGATATATTATCCAAGAGCTTGATTCTACAAATTGGTAGTTAACTTACATCAGAGATTCTGAACATTAGCTAAATGTTCTCCTATGTGCAGGAAACACAGCCTATAATCAGTGCTGATGTTCATATCCTCTTGTTTCCCTGTGAAATTCCTTATATGTTTGACCTATGCCATCACAGAGATACTCCTCTAATTTTTAGCTCTCTGCAGCAACTCTATAGCTGCTCAGGTCTCTGTCCTCACTTTGCTGGAACACACCCAGAATTCATGGCCCCTCTGCAGCCTAGCTCCTTTTTCAGTCTTCTTTATCCAGGAGAGTCTTGTTTTCATTTCTTTTCCCTGCAGTTGGAATGGAGTTATTTTATATTTACAGAATGTGAAAGATAAAACAAGCATGCAAAAAGTATAGCAGTGTAGTACATAGTACCAAAATATTTCTGTTTGTTTACTTTAGATGTTTGAGTTTACGCAGAGACAAACTGACTTCAAAAATATAGGACAGATGATCAGAAATGTGGATAAGGACAGCATGTTCCTCTGCTTTATTTAGCACTGAGCATATTAATGGGTGCTCAATAAATGGTAATGGTTTTGGAGACATGATGATTGATGTTTCCTGGATCAAAACATAGAGGTTTTGTTTAAGAACAGCCCAGCTGGCAGAGTGATCCTCTTTTGAAACTGTTTGTGATCAAAATATGTCAGAGCTGTATCTATAAAATACAGTAGGCAAGACTTTTTGTCAGTGGATTGGTTAATTTATTTTAACAGTAAACTATCAACTGTATCTTTGATTATTCATCCCTCCTGTCACACCATATTCCTATCAGTGAGTTAGAGTGCTGCTCTTTTTCTGCTTTCCAGATTTTGTTTCTTACATTTTGAACATACTGCTCTCAAAAAAGGCCTATATATTTTTGGAGTAACAACGCATGCAAGATACTGAAAAGAGAGAATTGCATAGTTATTTGTGTACAAAATTGCACCACACACATACTTTGGACAGCCAGTATTGAGGAACAGAAGACTCTCACCGGTCTTTTAGGGAAGCCATCGGTGTAACTCATGTGGTGCCATCCTCCCTGGTCAGAGCACACTTCAGTATGACTAGTGTAACCAGGAACTCCAAGATCAGGAAGTGAACACATCTCTTACTTTGTTCCTCTTAAAGAAGCAGTGCTTTTGGCTTTGAGTTAAGAGGAGATGGCTTCTAAATTAATGGCTTCTAAGATAATTAGTACAGGCACTGAGAAAAGCCAATTAAAGCCATCCTTGATATTTCCGTGGTTGAAGTAGTAAGTGGGAATTCAGAAAGAAAGCAGGCAAATTTAACTTTCTTTTCTCTCACCCTTTTTCTGGAGGCCACCCTCTTTCACTTCTCTCTCCACTCAGCTCTTTTGTCACCCTTAAGGAAAATAAATCAATTATAGTATCCTTTCTGACTTTTCAGTTTGTCATGTATAGTTTTCTTTAGGTTTTTAATGCTCTGTGGATACTCTCAAGAGGAAAGTAAAATTTTTTAAGGAAAAACTCATGAAGTTGATTACACTTTAAAAAAATGGGAATTAATTTCAAATGTTGGGAGCATATTTGCCAGATAAATTACATGAAATGTTTTTACTTATTTCATTTGGAAACTTTGTATTTCTAAATTTGTATTAAAATGATTATTTTAAGTAAAGCATGAAAAAATCTATTGTTAAGGAGTCTTTAAAAATCTCTCCATGGGATAAATATGTAAATACCCAGAGTACACAATTCTTATTGTATTGATGTGTAGGAACAAGAACCTCATGAACTAGGGTTATTGACAAAACAGACTGCAACAGCTCTGTAGAGTGGCTCATTGTGTCTGAATGCATTTAGGCAGCTTTAATTCCTGAATTAATTATACAATATACTATAAAGCTACAAAGAAAAAGCCATTAAAGTCATCTGTGTCAAACGAAATTTGTATATTGAGGAGTAGATTGTGGCATACAGCCACAGCTGCGAGCCTGGGTTGTATGGGGAGATTGTCTGCCCACAACAGAGTTCTCCTACAGCCCTCTGGTTACAGTGAAGGCAACAAGAGTGTTGGTATTGCCAGTTTACATGTTGCTGCACAGCTGGTCTGTGTGGTAATTTCTGATCTCTGTTACTTGCATTAAATGTTACTGAATTTCTCTCTTCCCTCAAAAATGAAAACAAGTAACTGTTCTTACTAAAGTATTTGAGTCTAGAAACTTGGGACTGTAAACCCTCAAATATCTGAGCTAACATGGTTTGTGAAAGGATTGCAATGATTGGTAGCACTGTAGTGTTGCAGACACATTGAAGAAGAATTACTCTTTCTGATTGTGACAACCATTACCCTTTTCTCTGCCCATTTCTAACAATAGTTGTGAAGGTAGAGCCAGGGCTGTGCTTAGTCCCTGCTTACTCCCATCTGCTTTTTGCTCTTTTAGTAGTTCAGCTGAGGCACTGATCTTTTAATGACTACTCAGTGAGAGAAAACTTGTTTATTGTCTTGAAATGCCTGTGTACCTCATAAAGAAATTTGGTTCCCAATGGCAGCTATATTGCTGAAATTCCATCATGTGTTGCTTTTTATGAGATGTGGACATTTGAAAAATATCTAATTTCTCACAGAGATATGATCTTTGAGGGTAGAGTTTGATGCCAACAACATACAAAACAAGTAGCTGAAGCTAGGGCCTGAATACATTTACTGCAAAGAAATCGTGAAAAAATCCTCTCCCCAATAGCAATAAAGCACCTTTTGATCTGTATTTCTGAAGCTGTGCTGTTCGTTGTTGCTTTCTTTTGTTCTGCTTCTGCCTCCTTTTTCCCCGACAAGTCTGTTTGCTTTAGCCTGCCTGTTTGGTGCTTTGCAGAGCATCTCTGTGAAAGGGGATTTCATAGCACATAGGTTTATGTGCCTTGTAAAAATTCTTTGCAATCTTTAAACCGTCATTACTTCATAGGAGCACAGCACTTTTGCTGCATGGTGCTCTTGACTGAAGGCATAAGTGTAGTATAGACCCCTGGATAGTTCCTTTGTGCTGAAGCAAATTTGACTTAAGATTTTTACTTAAAACAAGAATAATCATGTTTGCATGTGGCACAGTTTCTTTGGCAGCCTCAGCACCTCAGCCATTTTTATGCTCCCTCTTTTTTTTATTGTTATTATAGCAGTTGTCCAAACATACAATCACGTGGTACAATCTGTCTGGAAATTCTAATTCTGATGAGAGCAGAGGTGGGAAGAAGGAGGTGGCAAATTGAAGGTTTCAGTATTTTAAATTCAGCTTTTGCTTCAGTCTTCTAAGTGTTGCAGAATTCTCCACTGTGATCACTTTACTGGGACGTATAAGTGGTCTCAGAGACACAAAACTCGAAACCAGTATTAAGTCAATTTGATATTTGCATGTCATGGGTTTCATTGTAAATCACTCCAAAGCTGAGCACACCATTTTAACCCACAATGTGTTCAAATTAACTCGGAGACCTTTAACTGCAGTGGCACTAGCAGGTCTCACTTAAACATTGTAAAATATTATTATTTGACTAGAGCTCCTTTAAACTTGTCTATTTAATGTATGTGCTGAATATTATACCAAATGCAGCTTTTTAGGAATTTCAAGCTTGTGGCCAGGGACACAGAATGGGAAACACTGACTGTTAAATAACATACAAATTAACTATCCAGAAGTTTAACTCAAGGAATAGATTAATAAAGCTGTCAAAATTGCCTATCCTCCCATATTTATATATAATCTTGCCATGTTACTGTAACCCAGTAAAGACTTGGTGATATCAGCATAAATTATTTTATCTAGTATTTTTCTTTTCAAGATAAATCCAAAGGTGTTAAGATCACATTGGTTTTATGGTCATATTTGATATATGATAATATCATCTATGTCTGCAGAATTTATGATATTAATATGAGGAGAGTGGTGGGATTATTATTATGGGTCACACAGAATTACAGATCCCAATAATAGTACACCTAAAAAAAGAAAAACTGTCAGCTGTAGTGTAGTGTCAGCGCCCATCTTTTCAAGCTGTTGTACCTCACATTACAAAGAAGGCCATTTTAGCTAGGAGCATAGCAATCTCATTGTATTAATCAGTTTCTGTGTTTAAGCAATATGAGGATGTCTGCTTTCTGTGACAGAAATAAAATCCTTGAAGGGAATAGTCTGTGAAATAAACTCTGAAGGGACAGTGAGACTGCCTCACTTTACTCCCCATGGCCTAATTAAACAGTGGAAAAGCTACCATAAAAGAAATTAAATTTAAAAAGACAGATTAGCAACAGGAAGGGTGTGGCAGCAACTGATGTCCGTGTAGTGCTCCATTTGCAAGTATCATGAAGAGTGGTTGTGTGAAGAAGCAAAGTGGGGAGTTGCTGATCATGGATTTTTAAAAAACATTTTCACTTTTGACAATGACAGGATTCTCTAGCCTAGTATTCTTTGATCTTGTACTTTCCTTTTGCAATCCTCTACAGTAAGAGAAAGAAAGCCATATATGCCCAGGTGTGCTATTCTGCTGGTAACATCTCATTTATAGAAAGTATAATGAATAAACAATTTCTAATCAAGATTTTAAAGATGCTTATACATGCCTATACACGGTTTCCCATACATAAATATTAGCTATGGACCCAGACCTTTGCTGAGTGATGGGGGTTTTTTTATTAAATTGCTAGGGTTTGTGTTGAGATGGTCTATTGCTAGAAACAATTCGGCCATTGATCATCCTTTTGAAAATAAGAGAGATTCAACTCCTGGGATCTGTTGAACTCAAAAATGATTGACTTTACTTGGGTAACATGTGGTTTTTCCTGACTATGGCTGATACAGTACAATATAACCAGAAGAGTGTGAACTATGCAAGAACTAGAATTACTTTGAAGGTAGAAAATGACTGCAGGAGAATTGCTAAGACTCTTCTGTCTGGTGCAGTGAAATGTTCTCCATTCTCTCGACATCTTCACACCTTTGCTGTTCAGTATAATTTGTGTTTGTGCATGGTTTGTGTTTACACTAACCTACTGTTAATGTTGGCACTGCTGGTGAAACAGCATCAGTGGGAATTAGTGCCCAAGGTGCTCCTCTCTTTCAGTTAGAGTTTATCCTTTTCCTTTAGGAGTCCTTCCCTTGCAGCTCACTGATTTGGTATGCTTTTCCTCTGCTCTTGTTTTATCGCAGAAGTTGTGGGATCTGTTCTTCACCTAAGAGTATTTTGTATCCAACAGTGTGTACATAAGTCCATGTCCAAGCAGTGTGCCTTAGTTTACTCCCTAAGCCAAGAAATACAGTACAGAGCTTTTTTTTCCTCTCCAGAGCAATAATATGTACAAGTCTTTTAACTAGGTTAACTTCAATGCCCTTTTGGCACTTAGAGGCACCTGTTTGAGAGTGCACCATGAGTATGCGCCATATCTATATGAGGCACCACAAAACTCTTCACGCATTAGTCATCAAGGAAATTTTCTAAACAAAATTAACAAAGAAGCACAGGAAAAATTCTCAAGCTCCAGAAAATAACTAAGCTCAGACGCTGAGTTCTCAAGTTCTGAGTCAGCTGTCAGCCCCCCAGAACCTCCAGTCTCCTCTCTCAGCCACCAGAACACTTCTCAAGGAACCCCCAAATTGGCCAGTAGAAATATCCATAGGAGCAGTCTGATGAGCAGCTTTTGCTGCTCAATTTCTGCATTGTTGCTTCAAGAAAGGTGATAAAACTGTTTCCAAGCAGTTGTACCTACAGGTGCTCCCTTTCACAGAACAAAGACCCCAGAGCCAATGGCCATTGAGCCAATGCTCATGAGGAGGGACAACGAGCAAGGGGTTTCTTCGTTCCCTCACTCTGCCCCAGTATTCTTGGAAGGCAATGTTCTATGTTGCTTTATACTCTCCAGTCTATATAAAGCACGGAGAGTGATTCATCCTATGTTATGCAAATATCAGATCACAAGCAATAGAGAAACTTGGGAAAAACTTCACCCTGAAGCTTCTGTGTAGGCCAGACAAATTACCCAAGCTCACAGGGGAAACAGGACACATTGTTTGAGGTATGGTATAGTGAAAAAATTCCCTTTATGTGCCTTTTGTCATTAGAATTTATGTCGCAGAGACAAGTCTTCCCACAGACTTGCCTACAACATTTGGCCTTGCACTACCTTGAGTAGTATTTGTCTTTGAGACAAACTCCAGCCAGTCAGGATTGAAAGCCATGACACAGAATGGACTTCACAGTTTTAATTCTTAAGGTAGTAAATGTTAAAACAAAAGTACTGGGTGGGTAGAATTCTTTTCTGTTGTTTCTTTTAAACAAGAAAAGAATATTAGATATCTCATCAGCATGTTAGAGCCTGTAATACATTCGCTATGTTTCTGAAAGCTACCATCACCTTTCAGAGTTTTTGTATGCTGATTTTTCTGTCATTGGATAAATGCTATTGGACAGAATTGTGATGATTCTATGTGCAGTTAAATACTAGGATTTGGGGAATGAGTAAAGGCTACTTGGTGATAATAAATGTAGAAAAATATATGAGTAAAAAATATACGATATTGCTTCTTTATGGGTATAGGTATATATGGCTGTATGCTCATTGTATCAATATCTATCACATGTGGGCTTATGTTAGAAAACATGATACTTGAGGTTTTATGCATGTTCATTTCTTAGTGTTTTGGTTGTGATTTTCATGCATCCCAAAAGACAGGCGTATTTTGTATGTATTATGCTTTTCTGTGCTTTGTTATTGCCAGAAGCTTGAAATCAATACCGCTTTTTCTTTCTGATAATTAAAAGGATGGTTTATCTTTATATGGATCTTTAATTTTAATAAGCTAATAATTCTGATTTTAGCTACTATTATCTTAATAGCTAAACCTTCTTAAATGTTTTTATTGTAATTCCTTTGGATAGTGTTGCCATTTTTTCAGCCTGCGTGAATCCTTGCTCTATAGTGACGTCTGCTGGAAATGGCAAACTGGAATGTTCAAGGGCATGTTTAAGCTTTTCAGTTCAAGATTGCCTTTATCCTTTTACATGCATGAAGTATGTACTGTATAGAAGAGCAGCATCACATTTTCCCATTCCCTAACAGGTGTTGTTTCTGCACTGGACTTGGTAGAATTTGGGCTTTCTCTTGTGGCAAGCATGTATTTTTTGCCTTGTAGCACATTCCAGCAGTGTTATTTTTGACACTTGTTCTATTCTTGTCATAAAAGTTGATGGTTAGAAGTCATCAGGTTCTGAGAAATAAGTATTTATGCTTTGTATCAGATCCATATTAAGGTGCTCAGATTCAATTATGACTTCTTATTGACAGTCCTGACACCAATATTTAAGTAATTATAGAGGAGTCAATGAAAGAAATTTATGCTTTTAATCTGACATTCAGAATTAGGTAATATTTACTTTATATCTTTAAAAAGGTATAACATTCAAAATAGACACCAAACATTCTGCGTTAGAGCTAAAAAAGGAAAGTGATGAGGCCTTTTTTAAATGAATTTAAAAAGCAATCTGATTTTAGTTCTTGCAATGCAGAGCGAATAAAATAAAAACTATCGTACTTTATTTACTAACCGATGAATTGAATTGTCTGCCTTTTATTACAGATATAAAGCAAAGACTATGAAGAGGCAATCATTTTTGCAGCTATCAGACTTTCAGTAACATATCTCTTGTGGTTTAAATAACAGATAGTTTAAGTGTTTTTCCATTACCTTCGTGTAAATGAAAAATACATAAAATATTTTAACAAGGCAAAGTAATCCAAGGAGATTGTTATTTTGTGTTGCAAATTAGGTTATTTCTGTCATAAAATTAAAGGAAAAAAAATCAACGCAAGGACATTTCAGCTTAATATCATTTACCAGAAGGAACATGTAACAGATTTAATGAGCTAGCAGGTCACCTGAATCCAGCTGTTTCCGACCAGCTTTATGAAACGGAGAATGCAGCTAACGGTAGGAGGTAAGCATTATTACAAGCTCTCAAGGAGTTACAAAATCGATTTCTGCTTGAATGAATTAATTTAGATTATCAATTTATAACCAGCTACACGAATCCCATCAACCCAACAATTCAGTGAATGATCAGGCTCAGCCTTTGCAAGAGCTTAACAATTAGAGAGCTCTATAGTTATCTCCTGTCCTACAGTGTTGCTAACAAAGTTCCTAAGTTTGACAGAAAGAGAAGGAAAATGTTTGCTTAAGGACATTGCAGGAGTGAAACACATCTTTGGTGAGGGAAAAGAGCAGCTACAATAGAGCAACTGTTCTTGTGTCTTTCCTTCCTAGAAATTCTTGCAAAGGTAACTGAAATGGAGTGGTTCTTTTTACTAGCAAAAAAAAACATGGCCAGTGCAGGGAAGAGGCCAAAGCATCTAATTTCAATCATCTACTTCTAAAGAAGACAATGAAGGATAGGATGTGAAAACTAATGCTTATAACTATCACGCATTCTAAAAGTTTATAGCTGTAGTGCTTTTAAAAATGTCTTGCCTTTTTGCTGGAATGCAGTAAGGTAGTTCCTCTTCCTCCCCATTCTAGTGCAGTCATTAAAACCTGTGAAAAGAGAATGTAAATTGCTGCTAGTCAGACGGTTACTGTTTTATTTTGCACAAGTGTTAAATGGCTACTCAGGATGCAAGTCATTGATGATTCAGACTGTTCATCTTTTAATCTTTGACTTGTCTCCTTCTTGTAATATTGCAAAATGGTTTTGAGTAAAAGGATATTTGCTGTGCATCAGTTACTGCTGTCTCCTTGAAATATAAAATACAGTGGTTTACTCTTCCTTGCCTGTTCAGTCAGTTTTGGCACCATCTTCTCTGTCTTGGAAGATAAGGGTGGTACAGGAAGTACAGCACTTTATTAGCAGCATATGATTTATCACAGGGACATTAAACTTAAATAAGTAATTGTGTTTATAAATATCCTTTAACAGGAGCTGAGATTCTGGGTTTAGTAATACACGTCAGTGGTGAAGTATAAAAAAGTGATCAGCTGTTAGGTCATAAAGCCTTTTTGTTGCCTGAAAATAACCTCAAATTATTACATTTTAGGGCTGAGGAAAATCGATAGGATTATATTGTTCTTCTTCTAAAAGGTACATTTGCAGTGCAGTGTTCAAAGAGTAATAGGCATGATGGCTTCTGTTAGGGACAAAATGAGTTGCACCTACGTCATGTGGAAAGTATACCACTAAAAAGACCTCTGATTCCTGACAGTTTTAAACCACTAACAAAAATTGTTAAATAGCTCTGTTGCCCTTATGCTGTAAGAAAGTGGAGGATTTTTAAGTACTGCAAATGCATCTTCTGGACAAACTTGGATGTGTTCACATGGGCTACCAGTGCTTTTATTTTTTTCCTTGACTTGGCTGTAAACAGCCTTCTCTAAATTCTCTCTGGGCACAAAAAAATCGAAGACAACAATGCAAACCTATTCTAGTAGAACAATTAAAATTATGAGAAATCCTTTTTCTGTAGTCTTTTCTGTAAGGTTAGCTCTAATTTGACAATCAAATTATTGCCTTGTTCCCCATTATTTATTATTATTTTAGCAACGTTTTATGCTAGCACTTATAGAAGTTGGTGATTGTGAGATGGTAGAATTTAACAGTCTATGATTTCCTGGGACAGGCATTGTACAGTCCTGTAGGAAGCGCCCTATAGACCTCATCCTGAAAACTCTTCCAGGCTACATGTAAGTCCTCAAGATCCGTAAGGTGACCCTGCAGTTGGTTAACTGAGTTTGTGGGATCTGTCAGCCCACCAAACAGTGAAGGAACTCACCTGGGGATGCTCTTTTTTCCACCTGTACCAATCACAGCAGGTACCATACCTTTTGGAAAATAAGATTTTAAGTATCTATGTCACTGATGAGAGTGAACTTGTTTTTATGTCTATGCCTAGTGTCTTATACACTTTCCCAACCAGCTGCTCTAAAACTAAATTCAGTGGATGGGACAATGCTGCCATTGGATGGACATTCAGGATATTTGCTGCTGAAGACACTGGGACTTTACCAAAGTAACTCTTC